>OV121093.1:30775917-31153651 GCA_921293015.1 Phorcus lineatus
CATTGATTTATTCCAAAATTTACCTAAGATTTGTAGGTAGATTTGTGTAAATAAGTTCTTTGCCATTAATTTGCCTAAAGTGCAAGCTTTGTATTTATTTAAAAGGATGTGGTTCCGTGACCATAACTAGTATCCACATGGTTACCAACTCTATACATTGTATTCATTATTTCTCAAAGTTTTAGAGTCAGTAATTCTAGAAAAGAATTAAAAAAAGCAGAGAGTTGACTGAGAAATGGATGTCGGATGCCTCTTTATTTGTAATCCTTAATTTTCATTAAAAAAAGATAATATAAAATCATATTCAGATTTTTGTGGAAAAGCCAACTGTGCCTGATATTTCGGATAAAGAAAGGCAGAGGGCTTCTAGGTTCACGTGGAAAGCATGCAACACGTGCGTAATCAACACGAGTCAAACTCTCTGACGGAGCGGGCGGTTCAATCGGTGCAAAGTGCCCTGTCAAACGAACTGACACAAATCAAAACATTTCAAGAACAAATGATACTGATTACAAATATAGTTTCAATTCGTCTGATCTAGTGCATTTTGTATAATTAGTTATATTTACAAAACATAAGTTTATAAACTTTTATTATTGTTGATTTCATTTAAGAATTTAATGTAAGTTTGTGAATTTGAAATGGAAAATGAACGATGTCAAACCTATACATTCTCATTCTTGTGAAACAATCGAACTTGCGATATCTCGTGAGTGTTTAGTCAGGTTTGGTACCTTATGGTTCCCTTTAAAATATTGATCGTAAAGTGAAGTTTATCTTGCGACTGTTTGATGAATGTTTCGCGTTTTGTTCTCTTCAGTTCAAAACCCTTAAACACCTGAAGCAATGCTTATTTAAGAATTATGAAACATCTTGAATTTAGCAAATGGCTATATTCAACCAATACCAATCAACGTTCAGGATTATGTGTAAACTTCAAAGTGCAAAATTATTTCAATTTGAATGATAAGCTTATCTTGACCTAAAAAAACGAGTGGAAAAGTTCAGTTTTTATATTTTGATTTTTTTTTATCAAGCTTTGTGATACTATTCTATCTAGACATAGACGGTGATTTCAAAATCAAAGTAACATACATGTATAACCTCTATAATAGCCAACTACATGCAGTGTGTACATGACTGTCCTTGTAAAATAAGTCAAGGTGAAAGTGGAAAATAACATGAGACATGAAATTTTTCAGACAAGACACACACTGAACACTATCATCATCTTTTCAATATAAGTATGAAAAACTTGGGCTTCGATGTTAGAAATTATATACAATAAGCAATGTATAGTCTAAACATATAATCATAATACTTGAGTGGTGGTCAGTTTGGTCAAATTGATTAAACTGAATAATAATCTTATCAATTTTCAATGTCATAGGGAGGCGAAGTTGAGTCCACATATAACTACTGCGTATTGCGGTACAGGACCCTCGGTTCGGTTATATTTTCGGATCGGTATGATATTTCTTTGAACGAGATCTGGAGAAATCACATCAATCGAAAATTGTTTGGAGTTAAAGATCAAGCTAAACCGTTCCGAATGTTTACTTCCGGGAAAATTGGCGACAGGTATCGTTACCACTTCAAAACTTGAAGACGTTAAATGATAATGAATACAAAAATTTTGATCATTCACTTTTTGAATAAATATTATTGTTTTTACAAGAAATTACTACTAGTTTCATTGTAATCTTTGCTCAAGGGTGCATGTAGTTTTGCTCACTAAATTTTTGCTATTGCTTAGTCGATGTGCGCGAAAATTAAACCCCGCGAATCAGTCATTTTTTATATTTGCGCGAAAATAACACCCCGCGAAAATAAATGATTTTACAGTACTCTAAATCATCTACTTCAAAGTAGGTAGACACTGCTGGCAGCGGACCAATGTCAAGTTGACCTTACCTTGATAAACGCTGAAGGTGCACACAAAACCTAGTTGTAACTTTACCACGAGTATATTTATACACAACAAGTGAGCAACACATGCAACACAATTGTATAAAGTATGATTTGATATATTCTAATGGTAGCAAAGATCATGCACAGTTTACAGTAACATCATAAGCCATTTCCAGATCAAGTGTATTTTTTCACCATCAAACACATTCAATAGTTGCAGTTTATTACATGAAGCGTTTATAATTCTCTTTTCAGTTACGTCTTTATAGTTGTTTTATCAAATTAAGATTTTTAAGTCGAATTTATTATGAGTGCATGCAAACAAGTTACTCAAAAACTTACATCTGAAATTTTACTCTTAAAAACATCTCTACTTAGAAACGATAAAACTTGTTACATATTAATTTTAACCTAAAAAACACAATAAGTTGTAAACTTATTTATCATCCAAAACTGTGTTCAACATGAGATATTGCTTGTTGAAGATCAAGGGATATCTCCTAGGAGATATTGTTTTGACAGTAGATTTTAACAATGCCCTGTTAAATCTAGTTCATGACATCACAATTGTTTTACATCATCAAGTAATGACATCATAATGCTATGACATCATTAACATGATGACGTCACAATGCTATGATATCAGCGCACTGCGAGTCTAAGGGTAGTGCAGTGTTCAAAATTATGCAATTTTCACGAAATGGGAATGAAAAATGATTTTGGATGATAAATAGAATCTCACCCTCGTGTCTCCTGATATCAAATATATCAACACTCGTTGATAAAAGTAAAAAAAATGTTTTAAATTTAATCAACTCGTGTTGATGTATTTGATATCAGAAGACACTTAGGTGAGATTCTCTATATATCCATTTCCTTAACAAATGTAACTTTGCTCTTTCTAATTTCCCTTTCTCATTTTATTTCAATATAGATATAAATATGAATAAGAATATAAATATAAATATAAATATAAACATAAATGTAAATATAAATATAATATATCGCGTAACATTTGAGTTTGTGAACATTGCTTTATGTCTGGGCATCAAAATGACTTTTCCCCTTACAATTCCGTCAATACCTTTAATAGTTAAAACCCAAAGACAGAGATACATATTGAAATGCTGCTGTATTCCCGATGAATCCAAGCTATCACCCTTGGTTACACAGACCAGAAAGCAGACACATTATTTTTTTAATTCTCTTGCATCCCTGGTTACTGCCCATTATATACCTCACAGATGTTTTATCACTCGTGATTCAGTCGTATTCCTCTTAGAACATCTGGAGGTTTTGTGTGCCCAGATGATAACTAGACAGGAGAACCTCGTTAACATCTCCTGCTGTCCCTCTTTAAGTACTTATCTTTAACCTGTGAGATGTTAACTTTAATGTGAAAGTTAAAGTGTTAAACTGAATCTCTACAAAAATTACTCTCAGTGTTATAGGGCCACAGAGTATGTTGTGGGACTCAAATATGCCAAACTTCATAAATGGTGTTATTTTCTCGAGAAGTAGTCGTTGATTCCAAAAATTAGCATCTTAGTGTTTATAAGTTCAGTATAGTGACAATACACAAGTTCAAGTCTCGATTTGTGATCGAAAACCGGACAATGACGCGCGACAATGACTCAAACGTAATTTGGGAAACATATTTACAGCAGACACAAACATAACTAGAGATTGGTAGTATTAATTAGGACTTTCAACGTTTCATACGTTTAAAATGCATACATTTGTATGGACGTTCATCATTTATCATTTAACATAAAATTAGCGCAATATGGGAATATGGGAGATACGGGTGCTAGTTAGGTAGGCAATTTGAACTTTATTGAGGACATTTGGTAATTTGGCTTTTATTCAAGGAACATAAAAAATCGAAAAACATATTCTGTGTCACTTTAATTTCAATCTACAAATATTTTCACAAAAGGCGAATCGAACTCGGACCCTGCTACAGCGGTTATAATACTAAGAATGTTTACCCAAGAATACTGAAATGGTTACAATAGATAAATGGAATGTTTTGCCAAAATTATTTGAAGATTCTTTGATGTTAGGAAACTGATTTCATTGGATCTATTCTGGTTTTACTGAAACTTATGCGCACAATTAGTTCGTATATATAGATAATCCACAGACAATGCATTTTTCCAGATATAAGTAATGATTCACACTCAGTAATCTAGCATATAATGCATAGTAAATATGTTCCTACACAGGTTATAAAGTAAATTCTTGAAGAAGGGACGGAGCTACTGCTACTTCTAAGTTGAACTATGATAACGGCAGTTTTGATATTTTGCATACAGACTATAAACAGCCACCACTTGGGTTATGCATCAGCAATGTTTTAGTGTGTATAAACACTCTGTGAAGTTACAGATATCTCAGAAAGATATATTACATCTTTTATTAACATTTAAGAACTGAGATGTCTTTAAACCTGCACACTATGCTACGTTAGTTCAGCCGATTTCAGCGTTCAGCAAAAACGTTTTAATAATGATAAACTTGTGAACACAGAAATAATAAGCTACGATAGTGCTTTTTGATTGAGAAGGAAGCATATTTCAAGGTCATAAAGCTGTCTTAACTGGAGTTTTGGGATAGGGGGTGCGAGTGTTACTTTGGGGTTAGAGAAGGGCGGGGTCACCAGCGAGCAGCTTCTGTGGTCAGCGGCCCAGGTGTTGAACCGTGAAGCTGTCTCGGCGTTAACGAGTTAATCTATTTTATAAACTGCCTTCTAAATATCATTACATAGATTTTTCCTATAAATAGTGAACCGGGTAGGGGGACCTGATAGGACTGGCTAGGGGAAGATGTTTTGAGCGGTTGTGTGGTATCATTTTTTGAAAACGGACAACTAATTGTAATTGCGCTGATTACACGAGTAGGGGGTAGGACCGACTCATGTTTTCTTTATCAACTGTGATTAATAAATATTATTATAAAATCGTACCGTATCTAGTCTAAGATCTTATACTGCTTTTGTGAGTCACTGACAATTAAGCCGCTATGCTCAATATGCTGTAATCGTTATCTTTAACCGTGTGTGGTGTCCTTATTCAATACTCACGCAGGCAACGAGAGCTACACGTTTGTCGCCAAGACAATCTCCTTGAAATGTATAGAGGGCTTCAAGATAGCACGAGAAAAGCGAGCAACACGTGCTGAGTTCTGCCGACAAAGCGGCGGGTTAGTCAGTTTAGAGTCTCAACTCATCTGCGTGTTGCTTTACTTCAGAATGAATTGCACGAGGTGTGCATGCAGAAAGAAAGATGATGATGAAAAGGTCACGAGATCCTCGCTGTGCACGATAAACACGTGATTTTAGAGAGTGTTATATGCTCCGATTAATAGAAATAGAAATATAAGACATGCAGATGAAATATTTGACTTCAACTCAAAATACCTAATATGAATACCAATCACATGCTAAAATGTCTTAAAAGAATATGACATTTCAGTTCCTCTACTTGTGAAATTAGTGACGTGATATTGTAGCGTTCAATTCAAGTTCATAAGACGGTCTTTTTGAGGTTACCATGATTGATTTCAACTTTAGCGTAGTTTGATATGACAGATATGTACATTATTCATGTATTTCGTTAATTTTCATTTTTCACAATAATTTTCACCTCGAGAAGAATTAGCCTAATCTGACCACCTTTGTATCAGTCTCAAATGCTTGCGAAATGCTGTCTCTAACCCAAAAACTTAATTATGTTTTGATTTAAAAGCAACTGTTGTACCACAGTGTCACAACGGGTTCACTTGATCAGCAGATCTTGAAAAGTATTCTTAATCCTTGAAGATATATTTTAAGGACGCTTCTTTTGCTTATTAGACATGAACGCCTGTTTTTTGCATTTTGTTTGGAATAATTTAAAAAGACGGTCCTCGCCCTTCCTCAATATGCCAATGTTGTAATGAATATTGCAACAATTTGCTGGAGTGGTTGCTGCATTAAAACAACAAAGTTGGTCTTTTTCAGTAAGGTTCAGAGAAGCTAATGGTTAAGACCGGCACGAGTCGATGAAGAAAAGCCCAAGTCTTTATCACAACACAGACAGTTCACTTCAAAAAGGGTCAACATTTCCTGGTTAACTGAATTTTGTTAAAATAATAATAGTGAAAACTTTAAAAATGAAATATTTGTCGGTATGAAATGATATCGTCGTTTGGTCGTCATAATCAAATGTATAGGAAATACGTTTAAAAGGTAAACTTAAGTGTTGACAACTTCGTGAAGCTGATTCACGTGAAAAGCGTGCAGCCCGTGCAGGTCGTGTCAATTTCAGGAGGGCGGGTGAATCAGTGCAGAAGTGTCGTGACATGAGTCTGTAAAACAGGCCCAGACTATGTTGTTAAAGTCAATTATGTCCAACTTTACATATCGCTTAATTCAATCAAGATGTAGTGGCTGTTTCGGAATATTACGTTCTTAATGCCTATAATTTCAATATAGTGAATAAAATACCAGATAAAGTAGATCAAAAACCGGACAATAACTGGCGTCAATGCCTCAAGGTAATTTTGGAAACATATTTACTGCCGACACACTGACAAATACAGGTTTGAATTTCGTAGTGGGTCATTTAACTAATAAACAATAACTTCTTACTTTTAACTTCTTTACGTTAATACAGCGGGTTTTTAGATTCCATTTGATTACAATATCATTTTACAACGATAGTCACGCATCCACATCGCCCATTACATCACTGTCACGAGTCAGATAGTCAGAAATAATAAAAACACGGCTTAGTTTAACACAACAAATAAGAACATTTATATAAATATCAGCCACAGTTATTTTTAAAAAGCCTGAATTACTGTTTTATAACTTGTTTGTGTTTGAATTAAACATGATAAAGATCTAGTTATTTGTACACATACGATTTGTGTAATATCAATGAGACTTCCAGACATTGAGCTCTGATTTTAGTAAGCGAAGACAATTTTCAGAAATTCGTTCTGAGCGTGTAGCACGCTGAAATCTACATACAAAACATAAAAGAGGGTTTTATATATGCCGGATGTAACGACAAAATAAAACTAAAACTTAACTATCTCAAACTATATCGAATATCTTTAAAATTCATTTGAATCTTAAGGTAGACATACAATCAACAATTCATCAATGATTTTTTAAAATATCATGACATAATTTAAGTAGATGTTAGATTGTCAATAGTAAAACTTCGATAATAAAATTGAAACAATTCTCTTGATGTTCTTTAAAAAACAAAGAAACATTCATTTAACCACCACTTGTTTTAAGTCTTTTATGACAAGATAGCAAACACAAGATCGCAACAGAAAAGTTATTTCATGTTATCTCTATCTATACTCAACTAAATGTATTACAAATGAATCATAAAGTCCCTTTTGACACAATCTTCCAAAATGTTAAAATTAGAACATATTCGGAGAAATAATCTGGCACTCAATCAATCATGGAATACAAATATCAGAGTACTAGAAGAAAACGTTTTTAAAAAATGACACGTAAAACAACAGTAAAAACTGAATAAAACTGTTCCATCAAATTTGAAAAGGTGGAAATATGAATAACAAAAATAATTATTATGATTTGAGATAAACAGTTGTATAAGACAAAGTAAATAACATCACAAAATATACAAGCATTTCAATCATAAGTAAGGTGTTGAACTGAATAAGAATTATGAAATAGAATTATCAGGTTACTAGTAAACAAAATAGCTTAAACAAAATCAAGACAAGTATCACAAATTACAGTTATAACTAAATAAAACAGACGTATTATATTTGAAATGTTGGGAATAAGAATAACAGGTGATCATTTGAATGATATGGCTTAAATAGATACACATTTTTATCAGAAAAAGTAAAATAACGCCACAAAATATTCAAGCATTATAATTATTAGTAAGACCGTTGTACTAAAGAAGAATTGATATGAAACTGTAGCCTTGATATGAATTGATATAAATTCATTACAGAGCGGTTATACACTGCACGCTCATCACGAGCCTCACACATAAAGTCACGTGACTAGTCGCCAGCTTGATAGACGAGCTAGGCGAGGCGAGTCGTCCGTGTAGGTGTAGTCTGTAAACATTCCCTGGTCAACGATAACCAGTAATCAAGGTACGACATTTTGTTTTTGGATTATCTTATTAACATTTGCTGCAGTAGGTTTAGTTACCAGTGATTATTGTCATCGTATTTACATATATGTGTGTATAACTCAGTAAAGGAATGCGGAAGTGGTCAATTTTTAGTTTCGGTTTGCTATTACTTTTGAAAATAACACTGGTTATGTTTTAAAATCCAGGTGCAAAGTTTGGAACCCTTTTTTTACTTTTATTTAGCTCATTATTGCATTATCAGAATCGGACCCTTTCAATACATGATTATGAATAAACCTGATTGACACCATGTAAAGTCGCATACCGCCTTGTTGAGGGTCCACATGGGTGGTTTCTGGAAGAATTCATTTTCAACTACATACCTGCATTATAATCCACGTAATGCAGCTCGGCAGATGTTATTTGTTACAAAGTAAGAAATCAATAGTTCAGAGTTTAGTCACGAAGCAGGTAGTTGAGGGTCAATATGGGTGTCTGTGTGCCTATCCAGATAAACTTAAATATTTTGACGATGTTCAACAATTCGTACCTGCATTTTAAAGGCACTAGTGCACGATTTTACAGTTTAAATTGGCTATTTTAAGGTTTAAGAGGACTAATGCATTCACTTAACCTTTCTATCGATGCAATGAAATACTTAAAATTCTTTACAATTGACCTGCTGTCAACAATGAAAAAAATTAGACAGCCTCTGTCGGCTTGGACATATAAAAAATCTAAGTTTAGCTGTGCACAAAACGGATATCTCAAAGACAGTTAAACACTTAACTACCTGAATACGTAAATATTTGTTAAATAACTTACGAGGTAGATTACTTGAGTGAGGATCTTGAATAATATCGAGATATATGCAAAATCTGTGCAATCGTTGTGTCAACGAAATATTGGTGTGCACTAGTGCCTTTAAGCAACGTAAGCAATAAGTAAAAAGATAATTATTTTTTCCGAAAGTGGTATTTGTCTGTTTAAAGTGACACTGCTGTGTTATTTGAAGTCGAACGTCATGTGTACGTGTCTACATGATTGTGTTATATGCAATATGTTAAAGGTTTTAAGCTAGTTAAAATGTACATAAGAATTACATAATGCTTTTGAAGAAATCTGACATTTCTTGTATAAAAGGTTCATAAATTATATGTATCGTATTAAATGTATTTATGATTTGTTCATATTATATTTAGAAGATAAACTATACAGTTGTTATAACATTAGGTATATATGATGACAAAAAATAGCTGGCAACGTGAGGTTATCCACGATTTTTGTTATAGTTTATATTAGGTTATCAATTAAAGTTTAATAATTGTTGGTTATGCTTTTCATTTCCAAAAAAAACAAGTACAGAGTATTTTCATGTAACAAAAGCACTTTTCCAAATGAATGGTTATACATGATACATTTAATTGAATGATTATTTTATGTATTCAAAACCATAACTGTGATTAAGTCTTCTTAATATGTGCGTCAATCAATATTTTATATTTAAATAAAAATGATATTGAAATAAGTCAAATTTATCAAAGTCAACATTAACCTAAATACTCCATTATTTTAAGGTCACGTGTTTTTCATATTGATAGATTTGATTAATCTGTCATGTGTATCATCACGATATTTTTAATGTAAATATATGAGTAATTATAAGTCTTAGTTTCGTTTTCTTTCTTATTAAATGTGAAATTCGATCACCTTTTTTCGAATTATTTTAAGGTGTTATAGAAGTTTAAAGTCACACTTTCAGAATGTCCTAAGTATAATAAAAAATACTTTATTATCATTGTACATCATTACAGAGGCAGACATAATTTGACATAAAATCAAAGATGGCGACGGCAGGCCAGCTACAGGACGACTTCCTGACTTGCAACATCTGTATGGAGGTGTTTGTGCAGCCGGTAACTCTTAACTGTCAACACTCATTCTGCAAGAACTGCCTGGGCAGGTATTTAAACACAAAGAAAGAAGCTGTGAGAAACAAGTCCATCCCCTGCCCAACATGCAGACAAGAGACCCCAGTACCTCACCCTGAGAGACCCGTGGAAGAGTGGGCGCGGCAGCTGAAACCAGGACTGCTTCTAACTGGACTCATGGACACAGTTGGTCAAGGTACCATTAACAACATTCTTAATATTCTATTTTGATTCTAGTAAATTTAGTAATTGAAAACTAATGAGGAAGTATATAACAGTACCGATGTGGTTAGTATATTAAGTTATATCTATATTATTATATTATAGTAACATTAAAATTATAATTATCATTTGTAATCATAATGCTTGATATTTATATGACATATATCAATTTCATTGTACACAGATTATGCAAGATTTACATCTTTACATTATTTTCAGGTTTTGACCACTGCTCGGTGTGCAGAGATGAAGGGGAGACAACTCCAGCCAGACACTGGTGTGGGGAATGTGAAGCTTTATATTGTGATAGCTGCCTGAAACTACACAGTAAAATTCCAATTTCCAAGACTCATGAAGTTGTACCAGTGAAAGAAAGAAAAGCTCCTCAGAAGAAATTTATTTGCAAGGAACATGACAAGAAGATGAAGCTTTACTGTAAGGACTGTGATAAACCATTGTGTTATGTCTGCTGCAGTATTTCTCACAGAGTATGTAAAGAGGTCATCACGATCAAAGAACAGCTGACAGAGGTCAAAGTAAAACTTAAGGAACGCCAACAAGATCTAACTGAGAAAATTCAATTGACAAAGGAGGAAATTGAAAATAATGATATCCAGACAAACACCCTTTTGAATGTGAGGTCTGTGCTTGAATCAGATATAAAGAAAACCATAAAGGAAGCTATTGATGCACTGAAACAGAAGGAAGATCAGCTGATTAAGAAGGTGAAGGATCAAACAGAACAAGACAAGGAGCAGTTGAGGTCGATGATGAAGACAAAACAAATGGATCTACAGCTGTACCAGCAGCAGTCTCAGTCCATCCAGCAGGCCCTGGAGTTGGAGGATGAGGCGCAGCTGTTTGAGATGTATCTGTCGTCTGGATCAGGAGCTGACGTCACAGGGACACAGAGAAAGGACAGAACTGATGTAGCTGACATCAGTTTTAAACACGGCCTTGCTCAACTGAAGGGACAGATTGAAATGATGGATGTGAAGATTAACAAGGTGGATTTGAATGTTAAGCAGATTGATAACATAGACCTGACAGCAGCACCTGTATTAGATGAAGTTATCGACGCTAAACTTGATGTGACAGACAGTTGCAATGTTAGAGACTGTTTGGTCATGAAAGTATCAGGAACAAAAGTCACACTTTTTGCTGATGGTAACTATCAACGTCTGAAATCATTTTACACTAAAGGAGGACTGTCATGTTCAAGTGTACTCAAAGTGTCTGGTAAGCCCTGGTGTTTAACAGTTATCAGTGAAGGTAAGGTAGCTGTGTCTCTTCCCTTGTCTCAACGTATCATCACAGTTGCTGTGACTCCTGACCTGGAACTCCTGTCTACAATACAGACAAGTAAGAAGTACAGTGGTCTGTCTACTCTGGATCAGTCAACACTGGTGGCAAGTTCTTTTAGTCCACCCTCTGTGGATCTGATTGATATGAAGGGAACCATCTTGAAGACCTTCACAACACTTCCTACCATAGGAAAGAGCTTCATTAATCCTTTCTACATACATGTAACCAGACAAGGCACTATCCTGGTGTCAGACAATGGTCTGAAGTCTGTCATCTGTCTGACACGGTCTGGTGACATTGTATTCACATACACACCTACTGGAGACAGAGCATTCGGATATCCATATGGAATCACATCCACTAGTACCGGGGACATTCTGGTAGCTGACTTTTGGGCACACAAAGTGATTCATCTCAGTAGCAAAGGAGAGTATATCAGAGACATTCTGACTGAAGACGATGGTTTACAGAAGCCAACTGGTTTGTGTTTAGATGGAGATAAACTGTGTGTTGCTTTGTACCAGAAGGGTTTACACAAATACAGATTTGGTTAGATTTGCAGGAAACATCTTAATTCAATGTTAAGCGAAGGTAGTATGAGTCACCATAGTAACCAATCGGTTTGGGGTGTTTTATTTAAAAAGTAAATTACCTCACATTAGTTTGGGTAACTTAAACCTGTGAGAGACTTAAAACTTATATGTTTTGTAAATGCTTATTTGTTAATTTGTTTACTTCAAAACGATGTTATTTCCATTTTTCAAAAATGCAATAAAAAAAATTTCATATTCAATATGATTTTAAGATGTTCAAAAGTTATTAAATTTCAGGAATTAGTTAAATTAATCAACACCTGAAATAGTAGTTATCATTGATCTAAATGTAGCATATTGGACATTAACATAAAAACATGTAAAAAATGATTTATTTATCTTATCCTATTCACGTGTTAACATCAAATACATAAACAGAAGTTGTGCCGGAATTTCAGTTATGTAACAAGTATAAACAACTCCCGGGCAGCACGTGAAAAGCGTGCAGTTCATGCAGAGTCATCTCCACTGTCGTGTCTGGTGAATCAGTGCCGAGGTAGCAAACTACCCAGACGTAGTTGAAATAGTAAGAGTGAGATTTTCCACCAGTATCTGTAGGAATTTCATACGAAGAGAAATAGAAGGGTTATAAGAGAGACCTTTTAAAGGGTGAAACATTTAAAGGAGAATGGGGAAGTTATTAATGTAGGTTTCATTTACAACTCTGTTTTTTAATTTTGTTATGATAACCTCTACAATGATATTACTACTACAAGTAAAGATAAGGAAACGGGCGCAAAACTCTACTTGACTATAAGAAAAACCATCTTTCGAAAGGGCAATGACAATTTGCACGTGCAGACCCGTGTGAAATGAGCAAGCTTGGCACGTGCAGCACATGCTTCATGCCTGTTTTCCTCAAACTCTTGTTGACTCTTGTATATTTCTCCTCCAAAGGTTTTACTAATCAGTCGTAGAATGTTGGACATGTGATTGTTAAATCGTCAAATAAAGTCTTTTTTATTTAAGAAAACTTGATATTTGTGTTATGTTTATTACAGTTAAGACGATAATTTTTGTTTCATGCCTTAAGTTTGACATTGTTGGAGTTAATTTTATAAAGTGTTTTGGCACTCTACCTTTAAAACATGACATACTCAAAACAGTCTAAAAATATAAATCTTCCTTCAAACACAGATTCACTTTTAAGCTGACAATATCTAAAAGGTCAGATGATCCTATGGTGCGGCTCATTGTCCGGTTCCGTTAAACATTGTCCGACGAAGTAAACTTTTATAATTTTTTCTCAAAAAATGTTGAGAATATTTGGGATTTTTTGTGTGGATATACCTTAGACTTACGTGATCCAAATTTGTAAATGTGAGACCAAATTTGGTTGTTGGATGAGGGCGGGATAGCGTAGTGGTTAGCGCGTTCGGTTTCGGATCAAGAAGTCCGTGGTTCCAATCCCGCCAAGCTCAGCAACTTTGTCGGCAGTAGAGAACTGATGTAGAATACAGTTACTCGTTGCTTTTTCATTTCATAGAATCTGTTTTCTATTGTGTATCATGATTTATGGTTTTAGGTGACAGTTTTGGTTTTTACCTGAAGAACTATCAGGTGTGTGACTTAGTCTTAACCATCAACAATGCAAAGGGTAGTGAGCTACATTGCCCATGACTCTAGTTTTGATTGTTAATAATATTTATACAGAATGTTAAACTAGTGTCATACCGCTGACATCATGAAAAAAACCCGTTTGTTAAAATTATAAAGTAAGAGGCATTAATTAACGAAGATAATTTCTTTGAATTAAATGAAACTAAAACTATCGTAAAACAAAAGCACATTCAAACCAAATCGCATCAATGGTACTATATGTTTCCTGTAACAAAATGATAACATTGCTTTCATGTTGTGTTGCAATCCCTACTGACCCAGTCGACTGATTGACAGGTGTCTTGTAACTGCACGGGCAGAACGTGCGATGTCTATTGCTTGTCAATCAATTGGGCTTAAACTTGTTTTATCTTAAAAATGTTTCTCTGATGAGCAATTATAATGTAAGGGAATAAAAAATAAGAGTTTGAAAAATTGAATGTTATTATTGTTACAACATATACGTAAGTTTGATAACGGTCGGAATGTTAAATATCTAGTACCTTATGTTTTCTTTTCATCTGTTCGGGATGTCCCGACTCAATACAACATGATAAGCTCGTATCACAAGACCACGATACGCCTTTTATCACTAACAACAGAAACTCTCAGAAGTTGATATTTATCAGTTTGGTTATATACTAACGCTCTTTGTGCCTTTACGGTACAAACGTCTCTATGTATTATGACAGAATATACCTTATTGGATAGATTATTGAACTATTTTTTATTTGAGTATACGTACAATGTGGTGCAAATGTTCCTTCATACTCTCAGAAGGTGTTGTTGAACAAGAATTTAAACAAATGAAAGAAGAGATACATAGTAACCCCTTTTTTACTTTACGGTATGACAGCCTCTATGTCTTAAAACTTAGTATGTCTCATTGGATAGGTAAATAAATCATCCTTTATTTGAGTATACGTACAATGTGGTGCAAATATTCCTTGATACTGCCCGAAGTTGTTGTTCGAACAAGAATTTTAAAAATTAAATGTGGGCATACAGTAACGCTTTTTGTTACTATACGGTATTGACGCCTCTATATATTATGATGTAGTGTATATCATTTGGTAGGTAATTGTAAGTCTACATACAAGGTGGTGCAAATATTCCTTGATACTCTCAGAAGTTGTTCGAACAAGAATAACAAAAATAAATGTTGGCATACAGTAACGCTTTTTGTTACTTAACGGTACGAACGCCTCATTATATTATAATCTGATATATATCTGTGGGTAGGTAATTGATATACCTTTAATTTAGGTCTACACACAAGGTGGTGCAAATATTCCTTAAAACTCTCAGAAGTCTTTTTCGAATAAGTAAATAGAAAAGTGGAATATCGAATAAGGAATAAGTAACCAACTTCACACTGCATTTTCAAACAATAATATAATGTCACATTTCATATTTCCTAACACTTGTGCTGTTTTTTTAATTTTTGAAAGGATTCATGTTTTGTAGGTTTAGATTCACATTATGTCTGATGTAAATACTCAAAAAGCTATCCAATAAACACATTAAACCACTTGCTGAACTATGAATATACACACACAGGCCCTCGGATCATTAAAAAAAATTTAAAAATTAAAAAAAGAATTTTGAGAACACCCCCTGAATAAAATTGTTCCTCTGTTAATAGTATATAGAAAGGCCAGACACTCCGTTCGCCCCCACCCGCTTTCTTGACCGAATGCTACAATAAATACGCACGCCATCAATATAAAATCTATGCAGACATAATGTCAAATGATTTGCCTTTCTACTCCAACTTACTTAAACCAATAAATCTTTGGGGTTATTTAATGAGTACGACCGAAAGACGATTTCCACGCCCAACTTAATGCTGATGGGACAAATGGCCGTTCGTCACCTTGACCTTGCGGGGTGTGTGGCCGCAGCGACAGATTTCATTGGTTGCAAGAACGGAGAATTAGAGTTATCTGTTCCTAACTTTGCATCAAACCAATGTTACTCAACTGAAATAATAATTATCGCCGAGAAAATGCTTCAATCTGTTTCGTAATGTTTGCAAAAGTTGCAAATTAAAGCACGTATTACAGTTTCAGTGAAGATAGTTACACAATCGCAATAAATATTCGAAATTATTTTCAGCAGGGACAAAGACAAATATGGATAGTAAAAAGTTTTATTTAGCTAATATACATGTAAATAGATCTGAGAATTTTGATATCGTTACATTTAGGTGGCAAATACAGATTTGGTTAGGTGTGTATGTATCATCCCGATTGCGGATCCGCCCGATCTTAAGATGGGACGCGTTCCAACTTGGGACGTCCCATCTTGAGATGGGTCGGGGATACTAAAAGATGTTAATAATATTCATATTTTATAATGAATTGTTTCAGTTAAGCATGTTTTTAGATAATTTTGTTATAATCTTTTCACTTCTACGAAGAAAATTTTATTTGATGTTTATTTACTTCACTTTCTGACTCGGTTTCATCTATTATCGTGTACGAACGATTCAACTCTTCTCAAACAATTATTCAAAGTTCCATTTGATTACTGATTGAAACACATTTGATAAGCGACATAACAAGATCAGATCAATATATAGATTTATATTTAGATAATAGTTTTCAGCATTTTTCAAACGACCAATATATGCGTAGATCGAACAGCTGTAAACAGAGAGAAACACAACGGCTCCACATTTCATATAGACATATTTATTTCTTAGTTTCTTTACAAAAAGGTGGTTTCAACTTTTAACAAACAAAGTTAGAAGTTTTTCTAATAAAGATCCAAGTTTTACAACACTAGTAATTTATTTGCTTTTTTAAAAAAATGTATATAAAAAAACGTACCTGATAGAAAATAAATAAATTATCCATGCAAAAACCTCCTATAAGCACAATTTTTTTTTTCCACTTTTTTTGAAGTACAGCAAATCATATAAAACATTTTCAACAAATCATTTCTTAAGTACATTTTAGCATTGTCACGAAACACTGAAAAGCTCAGTTGATTAGGAATGGTCAATGAACAAGTTGTGACAACTAGACCAGAATTTTACAAATTTGTAAGGGTTACAATTAGAAAAGGCTATCGTTTTTGTTACATTATAGTAATTTGCCAACTCTCTCTGAATGTGCGTAAATGATAATGTCCTCTTATTAAGGTAACTTCTGAAAATAACATCTTTAATCACAAGACATATTGCATTTAATGGATCATTACTTTTTGAAAGAAAACCTAGAAGAACATTTCTCTTAGTGAAGGAGATATTTATTTCCGCCTGCGTATTTATCCAGTTTTCAACTTCATTCCAGAGAGAATGAGCATGTTCACAATTCCATAATACATGACATATATCAGCATTAGAGCCGTAACAGCTTGTACATAAAGGAGAATTCTTATAGCCTATCTTAAAGAGATATTTACTAACAGGCAGGATTTGGTTAATGATTCTATACTGAAGCCAACGCAATTGCACACTATCAGTAGCTCGAAAGGGAATTTCATTTATATTTCTCCATTCTTGATCAGTCAAATTAGTGATGTCAGTTTCCCATTGCTGATTGGCCGATGTCCTCTGAAATTTTGATAGTAATAAAACATTATAATAATATTTTGATCCCTTTTGGTTATTAATGAGTAAGGAGTGGTTGAAAGGGAGTATTGGGGACATCAAAGGATTATTTTCATCGGATACTAAAGTTTTTAGATATGCTTCTACGGCTTTATACACACCGTAGTACGTTAAGAAATTACAGGAAATATTATATATATTCATGAATTGTTCGTGAAAGAGGAGTTTGCCTTCATTATCTACCAAATCATTGATATATCTTATTCCCGCTTCTTCCCAGTTCCTAATGTAAATGTATTTGTTATCAACCTGTAAATTGTCATTATACCATAAGAATTGGGAATAGGCATCCCTTCGTGTTTTCTTATATGTATCCAAGAAGGTACTCCAACATGATAACACCTCCCGCCAGAAAGGGTTTCTTATGGTATCTATAATATGGTCTTTGATATATTTTGCATCTTTTTCCAAAAAAGTTGGTGGAACAATCTTCGCTTCCATAAGAAGTGTTTTAAAAGCAGTATCTGAGAGTTGTATACGGCGAAGCCAGGACATGTTTTGTGAAGCAATGATATCTTTTATAATTGGAACCTTAAAACCTCCATCTGGAATATTACTCGTTACTCGGTCTCTTTTAATTTTATCTGGCTTTTCGTTCCAAATAAATCTAAAGCAGTTAGTTTGAAAGGATTGTATAATATCTTCAGATGGTGCTGGGAGAGTAGAAAACAAATGATTCAATTTTGGCAAGAATAGTGATTTCAATACTGTATTACGTCCAAATGGTGTCAGGATTCTACTTTTCCAGAAATGCATCGAATTTTCTATTTCTTTAAATTTATCATTATAATTAAGTTCAACCATATTTTCAAGATGAGTGTCAAATTTTATACCCAATAGTTTAAAAGTTTCAGTCCAATCCATTTTACTGTCCTGTAAAAGTTTCATTCGACAGCGTTTTTTCGAACCAATCCAAATCAAGTTTGTTTTATCAATATTTACTCGCAGTCCTGAAAAACGTTCAAACATGTTCAGAGTGTTTATAACTGCTTGTAGACAAGTTTTTGTGCCATCCAGCATCATAGATGTGTCGTCTGCAAACTGAGCTAGCAGATGTTCAATGGTACCAATCTTTATCCCCTTGATAAGTTTATTACCCTTAATCAATCTGGTTAATATTTCGGTACATATGATAAAAATATATGGTGAAATTGGGTCCCCTTGGCGACAGCCCCGACTAAGCTTGAAAAAGGAACTTGCGAAACCGTTGACTAATACACATGATTCAGAGTTTTCGTACAGTATTCTTATCCATTTACGTACTGACGGACCAAAATTAAAGTAAGTTAAAACATTTTGAATAAATCCCCAATCTAGAGAATCAAAAGCTTTTTCGAAATCTATAAGCATTAACAGACCAGGTATTTGGTAAGTATCAACATAATTCATAACATCATACACTTGTCTTGTTACATCTCCCATATATCTACCTTTAATAAAACCCTTCTGTTCTTCGCTAATAAACGTAGCTAGAGTCGGTTTTATCCTCTGAGCTATAGCCGAAGAAGCAAGTTTGTAGGTAATATTGAGTAATGATATTGGTCTCCAATTTTTAAGAAATTTCTTTGGCTTATCCTCTTTTGGAATACATGTTATAATTCCTTGCACTTGCGTTACTGAGAGGGCGTTATTTCTATAAGCAAAATTTAATGATTTGATGAGGTATTTATTTAGATCACGCCAGAAAAATTTGAAAAATTCTGCAGTAAAACCATCTGGGCCGGGGCTTTTATCGTTTTTCATACGTTTTAAGGCGTAGAGGACTTCGTCATAAGTAAGTTCTCCTTCCATATTTTCTGCCAAATCGTCAGTAATTTTAGAATGTTCATTTGGTAATAAATCATCTAAATTAATTTGGGAGATATGTTTTTCCGAATAAAGGGTTTCGTAAAATGTTTTTGTCTCACACAAGATATCGGAAATGTTTGAAATAGTTTCTCCAGAGTTTTTTTCAAGTTGAACAAATGATTTATTAAGAAAGTTTCTCGATTCCAAATTTAAAAAGAATTTCGTTGGTTTTTCCCCTTTTTCAATCCATTTAGCTTTGGCTCTAAAAAAACACCCTCTAGCCTTGATTTCGCTAATTTGCTCCAATTCGGAATTGACTTTTTCAATTTCTTCTAATTTTCTTTCTTTGTCCTCAAGAGTTTCTAATTCGTCAAGTTCGATCGTCAGAACTGAAAGGGTTTCATTTAATTGTTTTTCTCTTTTTTTCTCTGTTCTTTTTTTTTGCTACTAGAATAATATATGGTTTTACCTCTTACTAAACACAATATAGTTTCCCATAAAAGTTGATCCGAAATGTTAAAACCTTCCTCATTCTTATATTGGTCACAAGTTTCCTTTATCGTATCTTTAACTACTTTTACATATTCCGGATCCGGATAACAGGGAGTTATTGAACTTCCAAAAGCCTTTACCACGTACAATCTCGTTTAGTTGCAGACTCATTTCTATTATAGAATGGTCTGTTTTAAAGCCAGGGTCAATTTTGGTATATTCTATTGATGAAAGGAGATTATGCGAAACAAGGAAATAATCAAGACGTGATTGTTTCAATGGGGTAGGTTGTCGCCAAGTATATCTTTTTTCATAAGGATTGGATAATCTCCATGGATCTTTCAGATCATATAATTCAATAAGATCATGTATTTTTGCTCTCACTTTAGGGTTGTTTACATGTTTGTAATTAAATTGGTCAAAAATTGGATTTAAAGCACAATTCCAATCCCCACAGAGAATTAAAAATTCCGACTCTGATTCATTTAATATGTCTACAATTCGTTCATAGAATTCGGGTGTGTCTTCGTTAGGGCCATATAAGTTTAAAAGAAGATATTACCTATCATCAATTTCAATATCTAAACCCTTAAAGTTCCCAAAATCTTCATCAGAATACTGTTTTTTAATGCTAAATTCAAAAGTATTATTAAAAAATATTGCGGTTCCACGAGCATTCGATTTATAGGAACTAAAGTAACATTCAGAATAGCCCCATTGTTGTTTGATAAACTGTTCCTGATGTTTCGTAAAATGAACATCTTGTAAACAGTATATAGATGCTTTTTTCTTTTTAAGAAAACTAAATACTTGTTTCCTTTTTAGACTGTCACCAAGGCCCCTACAATTCCTCGAAATAATTCTTACTCTTTCAGATCCCATTGTAAATCATTCTACTCTAATGGTTAGATGGCACAATTGATGAAATGCTGGCATTTTTGTACAAACTTCCCGAATTTGCACTTTGTTTTGTGATGTCTTATGACAGTGGATTTTTTTTATCAAAATAAAACAAAAAAGGAAAGAAAATATAAAATGCATCCTCGGATAGTTTGGTTTCAAAATTCCCAACCCGTACCCACTACAAATAAACTAGTTAAGTTGTATATAAAAACAATTATTTCAATAAACAAATGTCGCTTTGACCTTAAATGAGAACAAAAGTCACGCTGACCTTGATCAAAACAGTAGCTATCTGCACGTGCGCTGCACGGATCTTACGTGATCTTATATAATCAGTTAACATCAAGAACTCTGTATTAAAACGATATCTCAAGAGTAATAATTCTTTCACTTTGTTGACATAAATTTTTGAAATCTATTCCTGTTGAAAGAATAATAATAAATAACAATCCGATCTACAATTCAACTTCAGTACGTCCAGTGCAGTAACACTTTTATGACAAACACGGAATCGAACAGGTCAGCTGTTGGCGAATATCAGTCAACTGTTTTAGTGCTTGTTGTCACTACTTTGAATATCAACACTGTCTGACGGCACATGCATGGTGGAATGGATATTAACATATCAAGCTTTTGGAGTACATGAAACAAGCAAACATCGTATCAAGCGAAAGTTTTACAAGCGATATGTGCTTAGCTCTGAAAAATGTTAAATCAATATGAATTATCTGCCAACTGACACTCTTTACATTGCCATCTATGAACTTAAAAACAACACTCCGGAAAAGAAAAGTTTCTTATTATGAATAACAACACATGGAAAGGATTTCACCTTGCCGTTGAATGACCAGATGTCTGGTAAGTACACACAAATCTTATCCAAAAATAGATTGACATAGTTATTGTGTCAAAGTGTGTGTACGCCACCAAGTACTTCGTTCTGAGCAATGTTAAATGAAATTGAATTACCTAAACTGACATTGCCATCAAGAACGTAAAGCAAAAGTCAGGAAAACAAAGGTGGTTTTTGTTTGAGTAACATAAAACACGGAAAGGATTACACCTTGCCGTTTATAACATTTCTGGTATGTCCACACGAATCTTGTGCGGAGTTGTATTGCCCATGTTTACTGTGTGTAGGCCACCCAGGGTGAGCGTGGTTCTCGGGGGTCGCGGGTCTCCAGTACGTGGGTCACACCCACCAGTCTCACTCGGGTGTAGCAGGTATCTCGGTTGTAGAGTTCTCGAGATTTTCTGTACAGGATTGCCCTCTGTTTCTTCAGCTTAGGGGGGAGATCTGTACGCACAGACACACCCTTGCCTTTCAGCATTTTCCCGGCTCCAAGAACTGCGTCTCTATCAGGGATGTACAGGAAAGAGGCAATAATAGGCGGAGGCGCGTTAGGAGTTGGATCATTGTCAAAAGGTTTTCTCGGTAGGCGGTGGACCGTTTTAAAGTAGATGTTGTCTACTCTTTGCTCAGAAAAGTTGAGCATATTCGTCAAGAAATTTCTAAGCACACGCTCGGAGTTCTCCTGGGGCTCTGTCTTCAGACCATATATTAGCAAATTAGGTTTTCTGTTGTGAATTTCTTTGAGTAATAAATTAGTCTCAAAGGACTCTGCTTGGTCCGACAGCTTTGTCTTCAAAACTGAGACCTGTTGACGCAGTTCATTAACTTCATCCTGCTGGATAGAAAGTGCGTTTTCAACGTCATCTACGCAGACACAAACTTTTTGGATTTCACTTTTAATGTCAACTTTAGCATTTTCAAGCTCAGTGCGGAGCTCCGTAATTAACAGACAGATTCGTTTCTCAGATTTAACAATGACCTCCTCCATGTTATCTTCCGAACGTGTTTTCGGAGGCATACTATATAGCAATGTTCAACTCTGTACTCACTTTTAGACGTATCTTCAATTTATTTTCTGAAATATTTTCACTGCATCCCCTTATTATTGTTGTAATATTCTTGTTGCTTCATGCATCTTCACTGACTTCAAAATCTTCGTTGATTCATTTGGATTACGGAAGATATCAGCGGGCCGGGTCGGAGCACAAATTAACGTACTTTCCACCGTTACAATCCAGCACTGAATACACTGAATGTGTTAATGTGACAGCTTGGCATGACAGAGGACGAATGATTGTGCACCAATTTGCCCACCGTAGGTAGTGTTAGGCTAAAACAACATATGGAGACACCATAGGCCCATGTTGTTTTAACAAATTATTATCTTGTTATCTACTTGGCGACTTGGTTGATTGTATCAAATGTAAAAAAAATAATTAAGTTCCTATTATCAAAGTCTGGTTCCCCAACATTTTAGATATTTTCCACTAGTGCCAACTTAGGGCTTGAATATTCCAAAGTAAATCATATCAATATACTAAAATCTATCTTAACGGCGACAAATCTTTGTCACAGAGTGTTGGCGAATTCCTAATAATATCTGTTTATCATTTCATAAATGATACCAAACGATTTTTAAAGCTCTTTCCTTAAAATTGTACCAAATGTAAGGTAGACAAAGCTTAATATAAATTTGAGTTTAGTAGTAGTAATTGCAAATGTATATTTCCATCAATGTACTTGATATCTTAATCATTTTATATCTGTTTCAGGAAATGTTTTTATATAGGCATTTGCTGCCTGTTTGTTCATCCTTTTTCTTTTTGTATATATATTCTGAATTGTGTGTAACACATGTTTTATGGAAATAAAATACTGTTTAAATCATGGTATTATACTTATTAACCATTATTTGATTACACATATAGCATATTCTCATACAATGAAATATGATAATATTTTACTATAAGCAATGACAGTTTCAATATCAAATTTGTATAAGAAAATGACAGTTTCTATATCAAATCTGTATAAGAAATGACAGTTTCTATATCAACTTTGTATAAGCAATAACAATACGAATCATTTAGTCCTCTGAAGATAACACATTAGAACATGTATGTCAGCACAAAATAACTCGATAAGTGTTAGTATATCATCAATAAAACTTCGTTGATGTGTATTTAGAAACCTAATGCCTTTTTTCGGGGGGACGTGTTAAGTAGCATATTTCAGATAACAAAACGATTAGTTAAGTAAACTTTAAGCTGTAAAATAATAATATTACACTGAAATGTAATTCTTCCCTCTCACATACTCATCTTATTTGACTTACTTGATCAGTTGATTAACTTATTAGCAGTAACAACACACAATTCAACGTTTCTAACAAGCCTAGATAGACGCTTGTACATATAAAAACAACCTTTTCATACTGATCGAAATCATATGTTACCTCGGTTTTTTTTACCCAACTCTGCACCCTGGTTTGTGTCAAAGTTTATTCATGATCTCAAAATCAACAAACTCCGTTTATAATCTTCTTGTAGTATTGATAAGAAATGAGTTGAAATATTGTATTTCTAATGATGTTAGATTTAATTTTGGTTACTTTACATGATACTCGTTCTGTTTTTGAACAAAATATTTTGAATATATTCAGTTTGGCCAAAAAACTTTCATCGAATAACAATACATTAACAATAAACATGAACATTTGATCACGTCTGCTTCCTATGAGTGATATTGCCGATAGGGGCCAATGCCTTGATAAATAAGAATGATAATCATTGACTATGTGGTTAGTTCCGGATAGTAATTGGAAATTTCCAGTTTCTAAATGGAAATTTCTAGATGCTAAGTGGAATTTTCTAGATGCTAATTCCACTAGATACTAAGTGGAATTTTCTAGATGCTAAGTGGAATTTTCTAGATGCTAAATGGAATTTATCAGATAGTAACTGGCTATTTCCAGATGATAAGTGGTTATTTCTAGATGAAAAGTAGTTATTTCCAGATACTTACTGATTATTTTCAAACGTTAATTGGTAAATTCCGAATAATAACTGGTTATTTCCAGTTGTTATGTTGACAATTCCAGTTACTAGAGACACAAATATTTTTTAAGATGGCCCTAATAAGCTTCCGTACTACACTGTTAACATTTGATAACAGTAGAAACTTTTGAATCAACAGGGCCTTTCAAAGGTGGCCTAAGATAAAAACAAAGTAAAAAATTGAAGTTTTGTATCTTACTTTCATAAACGATTATCTTAATTTGTTATACCATAGCTTCATGAAAGTTTTTACTTTATTGATTGATCTCAAAGATAACCACGTCATTACAACTGAAATAAGTCGGAAAACAGGGGCGAAACTATACATGACCTCGCCCTTCTATGAGAGCAGAGACATTTTGCACGTGCAAAGCGTGCTCCTCGTGTGACGCACTTGCTTCGTGCAGAGCATGCTTCACGTGTTTTGTGTTCAAACGATTGTTGGTGAGGTGAGGTGATTTGGGTATTGACACCACTTTACTTTCACTTATATCATGCAGGGAGAAAGCCTGCAACACTTATTGCTATGCATTGCAATAATCCTGAGAGCATTGGTTGGAACAAACGAACCCTAGGCGACACAGCGCTGACACTCAGTGAAACATTGCACCTTACTTCATGAAGAACAGTTCTCTACTGCACACAAAGTTGCCAAACCACTGGCGGGATTCGAAAGACGGACCTTTGATCCAACCACTACCCACTGAGGTATACGCGCTCCTATGCGCTCCTTTCAGATCGTAGAAAGATATAGCAGGTTGTTGAGGGTCTACAGGGGTGTCTTTTGTGTGTAGCGTACATTACTACTACTGCCGTTTGCAATTATGCGTTAGAAATATCCGAAATGATTGCATATAAGCTGTGAAAATAATACATATGGATTTTAACCCCCCTTTAGGTTTAAGACATTTTGAACAGTGTGAACATTTTATATAACGAGTGCACAACCTCTGTCAACTAGCTTTGTTGGTTGAGAGTTTGCGTGAGTGTCCTTTGTAGATATGGGTGCTTAGATATGTTGTGAATTTGTTGGAAAAATAAAAAATTTAGTGATATATATACGTCTTCGGTATTAATTAAACTAAATATTCTTCGTAGGTAGAGGCAATGAAACGATGTTCCATGATATGAAGTAGTCTGATGTATCATATGAATCCTTTCTCTTCTAATCCTGAGTAAAGTATACATTTTTTACTACAGGGGGCGGGAAAGCATAGCGGTTAGCGCGTTTGGCTTTTTATCTAAGAGGCCCATAATTCGATTCCCGCCAGGTTTCACCCCAATGCATAGCCACAAAAGTATTGCGGCCTTTCTCCCTGCAATATTGATAGCAGCAGAGATATAAGTGAAATACTATTTAAACCCCATAATATTTTTAAGGAATAATCACAGTAGTTGCGGGTCTGTATGCTGGCAACAACTTCATATATCAGGTAAAATTGTATATTAAATCATAAAATAATTGGTATTATAGATTGTAAACGCAGCAGAGAGTTATATGTAAACATAATCATCTTATTTCGCTTTAGTGTTTTTCAATAGAAAAAAAGAATACACTAATCGATGATTATTATCTTATGATAGCGAATATGAAGCTATATATAATTGATTATATAAAATGACTCGATGCATGAATAAAAGTATATATATAGTGTATGTTCATGCTGTACTTTTTATGATTCAATCGTAAAAACAATGTTCAAGGGATGAATAGATAATTTGCGCTAAAGACATGGAATTTAAGTGCCCCCTGTATATAATCAGTTGTTGTTTCAAATCAGGCTGTCAAGGCGTGTTTTATCTTTAAGTTTTGATTTTCTTTCGCATGACGATGATCAGTGTTGGGACAATAAGATTTAAAGTCATAGTCTCATTTTTGCAAGGCAAATTGTAATAAATGCCGGACAAATAGTTCACCACTCACAGAAATCTTTCCCCTGACGTTTGCAAAAAAATTCAGAACTCTGCAGGTATTCTAGCCCTCAATAATGAAGTTCAAACTACCATACCCTACCCGAATATTACGTTTTTTGCGAGCGTTAGTCCTTACCACGTCATTTCGCTAAGGCCGTGACGAAGAACACATAAAATTTCCAAGCTGAATATCCAATGAAAATAGCTAATAGCTTACGCTTTTTCAAATACAGAAATAACAAAATGGTGGTAAAGTCATTGAAGAATGTGTCTGTTATAAGTATCGGCGATGCAAATACTAGATTTCCGGTGTTACGCACTCGCGATTGGATTGCACTTGATTCGGTACCTCATCGGTCTGAAACGGCATACGCCAATAAGCTGCTTCATCCAAAACTGTAAAACGGGCATAAAAATGAAAATCTTTGCAAATGCGAAAGGAAATATTTGTGTTAGTGATCAGGTTTTGTTCGTGAAGATTAATCAGTTCAGTTTAGTTGCCTTACAAAAATGAGACTATGACTTTAAGAACACTCTGCAGACTGATTTAAACCATTCATCTCTTTCATTGTGTACACGTGAATATATTGACTAAGAATTAACCCTTTGTATTCTAAACCATGATGTCTCACTTTCAATATCATTCTATATATTTTTGCAGACCTATGATCCAGAATGGCGACAGCAGGCAAGCTTCCAGACGACTTCCTTACTTGTAGTGTGTGTATGGAAGTGCATCAGCGACCAGTAACCCTTACATGTCAGCATTCCTTCTGTGAGAACTGTCTGGGGAAATATCTACAGACTAAATCTGAAGCTGTGATAAACAAGTCCATCCCATGTCCCACGTGTAGACAAGAGACCCCAGTGCCTCACCCTGACAGACCTGTGGAAGAGTGGGCGGGGCAGCTGAAACCAGGACTACTTCCAACTGGACTCATGGACTCAATCCCACAAGGTAGTCATCAGAAACAGAAACATCAGCTTTATGGATAATGAGCTTTCGTTTATATATACTAATTCAGTTCAAGAGTGAAGCTATTTGCTGTATGAGAAAGTTAGCCCTGTTTTTGTATGATGTATTTGAAGTTACGGTCGTTATGAATTTCTGGATACTCCCAAAATGTTAAGGAATAGTGAATTAGCAATAATTGTTACCAATTTTGTGTCTCATGAATGTCTCGACATTACAACATTACTTTAATGTATTCCAGGACCTGACCATTGCTCAGTGTGCAAAGAAAAAGGGGAGACAACTCAAGCCGCACACTGGTGCTCCGAATGTGAAGCTCTGTTTTGTGATGGATGTCTGAAACTACACAGCTTGATGCCCATCTCAAAGAAACATGAAGTTTTGAAATATTCGGGAACAAAGCCTCCCCAAAAAAAGAAATTTATTTGCTGCGAACATGAGAAAAACATAGAATTGTTCTGCAACGATTGTAACAAACCCCTGTGTACAATCTGTTGTAGTATAGCTCACAGAAAATGTAACGAGGTCATCACAATCAAGGCACAGCTGACAAAGGTCAAAATAAGTCTTCAAGAAAGTCAACAAAATATTGATGAAAAAATCTATTTAAAATATGCCGAGATTAAAAATATGGATATGGAAACAAAGAATCTATTGAGCAGAAGGTCCATGCTTGAATCAGATATAAGGGAAACCATAAAGGAAGCTATTGACGCACTGAAACAGAAGGAAGATCAGCTGATTAAGAAGGTGAAGGATCAAACAGAACAAGACAAGGAGCAGTTGAGGTCGATGATGAAGACAAAACAAATGGATCTACAGCTGTGTCAGCAGCAGTCTAAGTCCATCCAGCAGGCCCTGGAGTTGGAGGATGAGGCGCAGCTGTTTGAGATGTATCTGCCGTCTGGATCAGGAGCAGATGTCACAGGGATACAGAGAAAGGACAGAACAGATGTAGCTGACATCAGCTTTAAACACGACCTTGCTAAACTGAAAGAACAGATTAAAATGTTGGATGTGATGATAAACAAGGTGGATTTGAACATTCAGCTGATTGATAACATAGACCTGACAGCAGTTCCTGTATTAGATGAAGTTATCGACGCTGAACTTGATGTGAGCGACAGTTGCTCTGTTACAGAGTGTTTGTTCACGAAAATAGCAGGAGAAACAAAAATCACTTTTTTTGCTGATTTTAACTCTCAATGTCTGAAATCATTTTACACTAAAGGAGGACAGTCATGTTCAAGTGTACTCAAAGTGTCTGGTGAGCCCTGGTGTTTAACAGTTATCAGTGAAGGCAAGGTAGCTGTGTCTCTTCCCTTGTCTCAACGTATCATCACAGTTGCTGTGACTCCTGACCTGGAACTCCTGTCTACAATACAGACAAGTAAGAACTACAGTGGTCTGTCTACTCTGGATCAGTCAACACTGGTGGCAGGTTCTTATAATCCATCCTCTGTGGATCTGATTGATATGAAGGGAACCATCTTGAAGACCTTCACAACACTGCCTGCCATAGGAAAGAGCTTCATTGATCCTCACTACATACATGTAACCAGACAAGGCACTATCCTGGTGTCAGACTGGGGTCTGAAGTCTGTCATCTGTCTGACACGGTCTGGTGACATTGTATTCACATTCACACCTACTGGAGACAGAACACTTAGAGAACCACATGGAATAACATCCACCAGTACAGGAGACATTCTTGTTACTGACATGGAAACACAAAAAGTGATTCATCTTAATCAGTCAGGACATTTAATCAGAGACATTCTGACTGAAGAGGACGGTTTAGAATATCCAACTGGTTTGTGTATTGATGGAGATAAACTGTGTGTTACATTGTACTGCAAGGGTTTACACAAATACAGATTTGGCTAGTTGCGCAGGTAGAATTTTAATTCAATGTTAAATGAAGGTTGTATCTGTGACCGTGGATACCAAGTGGTTGGTTATTTTATATCAAAAGTAAATTACCTCACATAGGTTTGGGTAACATATAACTGTGAGAACTGACTGCTACGTTGTTAAACTGTTTACTTCAAAATGTAATTATTTTAATGTTAAAAATGCAAAGCTGTATTTACATTCAATATAACTATAAGGATTAAATAGTCTTAAATATAAAGAATTTGTTATTAATCAACACCTGGAAAATTAGTTATCAATGATCTGTTTGTAGCAAAGTAAACATAAACAAATGTCAACAAAATGACTTATTTATCTTATCCCATTTATGTTTTAACATGCCATTCATTCACACAAGTTGTGCCGGTGTTTCAGTTATGTAACAAATATAGACAGCTCCAGGGCAACACGTGAAAAGCGTGCAGTTCATGCAGAGTCATCTCCGCTGTCGTGTTTAAGTTGCTCTGTACCAAGGTTTCGAAATAATAAGATGTAGTTGAAATAGTAAGTGTATAATCCTCCCCCAGTCACTGTTCAAATCTTATGACAAGAGAAATAGGAGCTTTGTAGGAAGAGTGGTCCTTAAAGGGTAATGATTTAGTCGGGGAAAAAAGAAAGTTGTTTATCTGACTTATATTTGTGACCCTTTTAACTGATTTTGTTATCATCATAAGTTCCTTTATTGATTGACCTCTGCAATGACCCTATAGCTACAAGTGAAAGAGATAAGAAAACGGGCTCAAATTATCTACTTGACTATTATAAGTTGAATCTTCTTTCCGAAGGGCAATGACAACTTGCACGTGCAGACCCGTGTGAAATGAGCAAGCTTGAGATGTGCAGCGCATGCTTCATGCCTGTTGTCCTCAAACGGTTGTTGACTCCTGTATATTTCTCTTCAAAGGTTTTACTTATCAGTCGTAGAAGGTAGGAAACTTGTTTGTTAAATCGTCAAATAAAGTCTTATTCAATTACTAAAAATAATGTATTTGTTATGATTATTACAGTTAATTTGATGATCTTAGTTTTTTACCTTGCTTTTGACTTTGTTGGAGTTTATTTCACAGAGTAATTTTGGCATTCTACCTTCAAAACATTTCTATCTCTTAAAATAGTCTTAGAATAAAAATCTTCAATCTCAACAGATTCACTTTTAAGCTAAATTGTCAGATGATCACCTGATGATGCCCAATGTCCGGACCATCCATGGACATAAACTTTTATCAGATTCTACATCTGTTAGATTTGTTTGGGGTGCTCCTTGGATGTTTATGTAGGTGACCCTAATTTGTAAATGAGACTGACCCCCTGACTCCTCCCCCTTCTCTCCTATTTTGTCATGGCAGACATTTTCTCCAGAACCAATAGGCATATGAGGTCGCATTTTACGAATAATATTTTTCTATCAACAGACTCAAATTTTGAACTTTTTTTTTTATCCCTCTTCAAATATGGGCGTGGCAAATCAAACTATGATCTTGTAGAACTGAGACTATGACATGTAAATATTACCTAGTATACTAATTACCGCGATTCTAGCACAAATTGTGACATGAACTCTGCATAGGCCAAATTTTCCAAAATATTTTCCACGAAGACGAAATACCAATGGAGGTGAAGTCGTGTCGATGTTGGTTTATTCCAGTAGGTACGTGTCCAGTAGATCCCGACCAAACCAGGGTCACTGGTGTGAGCACGGGGAGACTGCGCAGTTGATAGAGGTACCCTTTACATGGTCGGATTAAATCCTTTTCTTTCTTTAGACTTTAACGTACAACAAGGAGAGCAGAACAGCTGAATGCTAAGTAAATGTCTTAAAGCAAACATTATGTGATTAATTATAGCAATTAAGGATTAAAAAGAAGGATTTGAGGTTAATTAGCGTAGCTGACATTAACGTTGCTTTAATGGTAGATACTTGAAAACAAAGATGAATTGCTAAATATTTTAATTAAGAATTCTGTTAACATTTTTACATAAATGCTACGATATGACAAAAGCATGAATCTTTGTGTTTGTGCACTCAACCGTTCACAAAATACCTAAATAAAACCTATTAGTAACATTCTTCCATGTAAGTACTTTCACTTTATCAATCAAAGTAAAAGTTGAAGGTCGAGGTTAACCACAGCTGAAACTGCTTTCATTCTTATTTCAAATCGTATTTCAGTCTTATTATTTCAAACGGACAGTTATAGTACAGGGGAAACAGACAAATGAAACATGGGTGAAGATTCTCTGAAGATTCTCTGAGTCTCATTGTAAAAAACTTTATATTATAAGAAATAGTTTGTCTGTAATATGTTTGCAAAAATGTAACACATATTCATTCCCGAATGATAAATATATGATCATTTCTTTGTTTTCAAGTAAAAACTTAACAAGTCTTCTATATGCACAAAAGTCAAAGTCATACGTCTATTTTACATTTTTACTCGTTTATAAGGTATAACACACTTAACTGTTATACTAACTACTTCATAGAAGTTTCCAACCTTACATTTGATAACTTTGTCTGTCTTGTTTACCATAAGGGATGTATGCCGTCATATTGTCACTGAGCAATGCTTTTGTAATCAGAGTCTGAAGTTCTTGATTAAACGTCACCATTGATTAGATTCAAGTTTCATTCCCGCTCACATTTCTCATTGTAGTGAACTTGAAGATATGTTTATCATACAAAGTGGATTTCAACCATAAACATAATCCATTCTAAATAAGTTAGTTGAATATTCAACAAGACCACGAATGAGTCCATATGTTTGAGATTATCATTAGATGACGTCATCAAAATCAAGTTTTATCTGACAGTGGGAGGTTTGCATAAGATTACATGATTTAGCAAAAGGCCATTTCTAACCCAAAGCCTAAATACCACGTCGATTAAAACCCAACGGCTATATCACAGTGCCACAGGCTATTCCACAGTGCCACAAGCTAAACCACAATGCCACAAGCTAAACCACAGTGCCATGGCTATTCCATAGTGGCACAAGCTATACTACAGTGCCAGAACGGATGAGCTGGATGAGCAGGGCTCACATTCTTGAAGGGAGATTTTAAGGACGCCTCTTTTATGAAGATGAATACTGGTGTTATGTTCAGAATAAAAGAAAGAGAAGGACGCCATTACTCCAATGATCTTATGAATATTACAACAATTTGCAGGAACGGTTGCTGCATTATTTGGGGGTGAAGGAAATAGACGCGTGTTAATTCAATGCAGAAATCGTTGATAAAGAAAAGTCCCAGTCTTTAAAGTGATCACATGTCGGACCAATTGTACAGTTTAAAAAGGCTAATAAATTCTGGGTTTACCGAATTTGATGCAAAATAAAAGAGAAAATTTTACAATTGAAATAGTTGTCAGTGTGAAATGAAATCGTTGTGTGGTTACCGTATTCAAACTTAATGTACAGGAAAGATATTTCAAAAGTAAACTTTGGTGAAGCTGATACACGTGAAAAGCGTGCAGTCCGTGCAGGTCGTGTCAATTTCACGAGACAGTTACATCAGCGCAAAGGTGTCGTTACCCGTGTCTGTTGTCTTGGTGATTTGTTCTAAACTGTGTTATACCAACTAGATATTTGAAATAAAACAAGTTGATATCATATTTCATAAATTTGCAACTTATAATTTTTTTTAACCGATTGATTGTATATACGTTTAAAAATCATCTAATTTATAAGGGTGTACTCTAAAATGAATTATGACAATATTGAAATAATAGCAGGAAATAATGTAATTTTTACATTAATGTTTTAAAAGAATAATACATTACGATTTCAGCCATAGTCATGCAAACTTGTGTACTTTAAACACATAACACTCGCACATTCACGTGGCAAAATATTTCTTTGAGAGTAGCCTGCAACATTTTTAAGATTCATTTTTCTGCTGGAGTCATCTGAGGCTTATTCACCGACATTTCAGTAAAGACTTTCAGTTCCAAGTCTGGCAGGGCAGACTTGTTTGAAGGAATGATTTAAGATTCTACCCAAGCTTCAAATCGCTGTTACTTACAGAGAAATACGTTTTAGAATTATTTTGTCAAAAGGATATCCTATGAATAATTTGGAAATTCAGTTTCCAGTCACACAAACTTAAGATTAGTAAATTCAGGTACGACAATGCTATTGATAATGCTCAGTTTTTATGCACTTATTGTAATATGAAGGTAATAGAAGATGAGTATCTTTTTTTATTAGTCTGCCTATTATAGGCATTTACGGGAAAAACTCATTCCTCCATACTTTTTCATATTCCCTTCAAGGAAAAATTGTACCAGTTATTATCTTCTAGCAATCCTGAGCATATTAAAACTCTGTCCAATTATTTGAAAATAAAACTTCCAATATAATTTATGTAAACTTGACATGCGTCGACTTTGAGCTGTATTTGCATTTAATTTTGGCCATGAGGCCTTTTCACGGAATAAACTTGTCATTTGTCACAGGATTTTAGAAATATTCAAGCTTACAATTAAATTATATGACAAGGTTTCTCTTGGAGTTTAAAGGAGCTGCACCACGGTTTTAGAAAGACATCAAGAAATCATTGCCTCACAACGACACGAGGATCTGTGTCAAAACGTCGCGTTCTCAGAATAAAGAAGTTGTCATCTATCCATTCGTCTCTTAAAGTCATAGTCAAATTTTTGAAAGGCAAATTGTAATGCATGCCGGACAAATAGTTAACCACTCACAGAAACAGCTTACTGGATTCGATATTCTATTTTAAAACTGATATATCTCAAATAAATATTCTCCGTCTGCAGTGTCACTGAAACGAAATCCTTTGTGGATATGGTTGCTTAGATATGTTGTGGATTTGCTATAAAATTTAAAAAATGGCTGATATATACGTCTTCGAAACTGATATATTTAAAATAAATATTCTTCGTATGTAGTGTCACTGAAACGATGTCCCATGAAATGAAGTTTGTTTAAGTTAGTCATGTATCTTATCATTCTCTTCTTATCTCGTGTACAGTAAGGTTATCATCTTTTTGTTAAAAGGGGGATGGGAAATAGCAGTGGTTAGCGCGTTAGGCTTTGTTGTTCAATACAGCGAGGGCAACTTTGTCTAGTAGAGAACTGTTCTACACGCTTTAAGGTTTGTGTGCAATTCTACACTGAATTTCACCCATCATTCGCTAGTTCCAAAAAGTTCAAAAAGCTCGCAGTTTTCACCTCAAATGCGTAGCCACAATGGTATTGTGGCCTTTCTCCCTGCAATATTAATAGCAGCATCGATATACATTTAGGTGAAAAACTTGGAAGCGGCATTAAACCCAATATCGCCTCACATTTTTAGAAGAACAATCACAGTTGTCGTCGGTTTTATAATAAATCTTGAAATAATAGTCATAATAAATTGTAAACGCAAAAGTGAGTTAAATGTAAACAGAAATATCTTATTTTGCTTACTTTAAGTGCCTTTAAATAGAAAAATAACCAAAAAACGGATACAAATATCTTATGATAGCGAATATGAAGCTTGATGTCATTGATCATATAAAAAATCGGTGCATGAATAAAAGTATAGATGTAATTTATGTTCATGCTGTACTTTTTATTATTCAATCGTTACTTTTGATTAAATGATCAAACGAAATTTTGTTTTAATATTTCAGTTTGATTTTCTCTCACAAGAAAAATGTCAATGTTTGGAAATTAAAATTTAAGGACGCCCACCAACATAATTTGCATCATCTATCTCTTTCATTGTGATTTAATGTTCCAGTGAAGGTATTAACTAAGAAATGATCTTTGTATATGATGCAGTACTTACAGTCTTACTGTGAGTAATATTTTACATGTTTTCGCAGACCTAACATCCAGAATGGCGACAGCAGTCAAGCTTCGGGAAGACTTCCTTTCTTGTAGTGTGTGTATGGAAGTGTATCAGCGACCAGTAACCCTTACATGTCAGCATTCCTTCTGTGAGAACTGTCTGGAGAAATATATTCGGACTAAAGCAGGAGCTGTGAGAAACAAGTCCATCCCCTGTCCAACGTGTAGACAAGATACCCCAGTACCTCACCCTGCCAGACCTGTGGAAGAGTGGGCGGGGCAGCTGAAACCAGGACTGCTTCTAACTGGACTCATGGACACAATCCTAAAAGGTATTCATGAGAAACAACAGCTTTATGGATAATAAGCTACCGTTTATATATCATAATTCAGTTCAAGAGTGAAGCTATTTGCTGTATGGGAAAGTTAGCCGCGTTTTGTAATGATATATTTGGCGTTACAGTCATAATGAATTTCTTGATACTGTTTTTGAATTGTCAAGGATAACTTAATCAGCAATAATTGCCGCCGATTTTCTGTCTCATTTATGTTTTTATATTGATATCTCGACATTACAACTAGGCTTACTTTATTGTATTCCAGAACCTGACCATTGCTCAGTCTGCAAAGAAAAAGGGAGACAACTCCAGCACATTGGTGTTCTGAATGTGAAGCTATGGTTTGTGATGGATGTCGTTTACTGCACAGAGTAATGCATAATGCATAATGCATCAAAGAACCATGAAGTTGTAAAATATTCAGGAACATCGCCCCTCTGAAAAAAGAACTTTATTTGCAGTGATCATGAGGAGACAATTAAGCTTTATTGCAAAGACTGTAATAAACCTCTGTGTACTGTCTGTTGCAGTAGTGATCATAGAACATGTAAGAAGGTCATCACAATCAACGAACAGCTGACAGAGGTCGAATCAATGCTTCAAGAAGGTCAGCAAAATCTTGATGTAAAAATTTCTTTGACAAATGGCGAGATAAAAAAATCTGGATCAGATATCAGATATAAGGAAAACCATAAAGGAAGCTATTGATGCACTGAAACAGAAGGAAGATCAGCTGAACAGAACAAGACAAGGAGCAGTTGAGATCGATAATGAAGACAAAACAAATGGATCTACAGCTGTACCAGCAGCAGTCTCAGTCAATCCAGCAGGCCTTGGAGTTGGAGGATGAGGCGCAGCTGTTTGAGATGTATCTGTCGTCTGGATCAGGAGCAGATGTTACAGTGACACAGAGGAAGGACAGAACAGATGTAGCTGACATCAGCTTTAAACACGACCTTGCTCAACTGAAGGAACAGATTGAAATGATGGATGTGATTATAAACAAGGTTGATTTGAACATTCAGCAGATTGATAACATAGACCTGACAGCAGCACCTGTATTAGATGAAGTTATCGACGCTAAACTAGATGCGAGTGATAGTTGCGAGGTTACAGATTGGTCATGAAAATAACAGGAACAAAAGTCACATTTTTGCTGGTTATATCTCTAAACGTCTGAACTCATTTTACACTAAAGGAGGACAGTCATGTTCAAGTGTACTCAAAGTGTCTGGTGAGCCCTGGTGTTTAACAGTTATCAGTGAAGGCAAGGTAGCTGTGTCTCTTCCTGGGTCTCAACGTATCATCACAGTTGCTGTGACTCCTGACCTGGAACTCCTGTCTACAATACAGACAAGTAGGAACTACTGGGGTCTGTCTACTCTGGATCAGTCAACACTGGTGGCAGGTTCTGATAGTCCATCCTCTGTGGATCTGATTGATATGAAGGGAACCATCTTGAAGACCTTCACAACACTTCCTGCCATAGGACAGAGCTTCATTGATCCTCGCTACATACATGTAACCAGACAAGGTACTATCCTGGTGTCAGACCACGGTCTGAAGTCTGTCAACTGTCTGACACGGTCTGGTGACATTGTATTCACATGGACACCTACTGGAGACAGAGCATTAAGTTATCCACGTGGAATCACATCCACTAGTACCGGGGACATTCTGGTAGCTGACTGTTTGGCACACAAAGTGATTCATCTCAGCAGCATAGGAGAGAATATTAGAGACATTCTGACTGAAGAGGATGGTTTACAATATCCAACTGGTCTGTGTTTTGATGGAGATAAACTGTGTGTTACATTTTACCACAAGGGTTTACACAAATACAGATTTGGTTAGTTTTGCAGGAAACATTTTAATTTAATGTTAAGCGAAGGGAGTGTGAGTGACCATAGAAACCAATCGGTTTGCTATTTTCTGTTTAAAAAGTAAATTACCTCATATCAGTTTGGGTAATCTAAACCTGTGAGAGACTCCAAACTGATATGTTTTGTAAATGCTTATTTGTTAAACTGTTTACTTCAAAATGATATTATTTCCATTTTTCAAAAACGCAATAACATTATTTTCATATTCAATATGACTTTAAGATATTCAATAGTTATTAAATGTCAGGACATTTTAATTAATCAACACCTGAAATAGTAGTATAGTAGTTATCATTGATCTAATTGTGGTAAATTTAACATAAACATAAACAAGTGTAAAAAACAGACTTATTTATCTTATCCCATTCATGTTTTAACATCAAATACATACACAGAAGTTCTGCCGGAATTTCAGTTATGTAACAAGTATAAATTCCCGGGCAGCACGTGAAAAGCGTGCAGTTCATGCAGAGTCATCTCCACTGTCGTGTCTGGTGAATCAGTGCCGAGGTAGCAAACTACCCAGATGTAGTTGAAATAGCAAGAGTGAGAATTTCCACCATTATACGTAGGAATTTCATACGAAGAGAAATAGAAGGGTTAAGTATAAACCTTTTAAAGAGTGAAACATTTCAAGGGGAAATTGGAAAGTGATATATGTTAATTTTATTTACGACTGTGTTTATTGTTTATTTTGTTATAATAACATGTTCCTTTATTGATTGACCTCTACAATAACCTTACTACTACAAGTAAAAGATAAGGAAACGGGCGCAAAACTCTACTTGACTATTAGAAAAAACCATCTTTCCGAAGGTCAATGACAATTTGCACGTGCAGACCCGTGTGAAATGAGCAAGCTTGGCACGTGCATGTCTGTTGACGTCAAACGCGTACGCTTGTTGACTCTTGTATATTTCTCCTCCAAACGTTTTACTAATTGGTAGTAGAAGGTCAGACACGTGATTGTTAAATCGTCAAATAAAATATTTTTCATTTAAGAAATCTTCTCTGTTTCTGTGTTATGATTATTACAGTTAAGTCGATGATCTTAGTTTCATGCCTTAAGTTTGACATTGTTTTTGGCACTCTACCTTTAAAACATGACATACTCAAAACAGTCTGAAAATATAAGCCTTCCTTCTAACACAGATTCACTTTTATGCTGACAATATCTAAAAGGTCAAATGAACCTATGGCACGGCTCATTGTCCGGTTTCGTTAAACAACGTCAGACAACATAGATTTTATAATTTTTTCTAATAAAATGTTGGGAATATTGGAGATTTTTTAAGCATGTACCTTAGACTAACGTGATCCAAATTTGTAAATATGAGACCATATCTGGTTGTTGGTTGAGGGCGGGATAGCGTAGTGGTTAGCGCGTTCGGTTTCGGATCAAGAAGTCCGTGGTTCCAATCCCGCCAAGCTCAGCAACTTTGTCGGCAGTAGAGAACTGATGTAGAATACAGTTACTCGTTGCTTTTTCATTTCTATTGTGCATCATGATTTGAGGTTTTAGGTGACAGTTTGGGTTTTTACCTGAAGAACTAACATCAACATCAACAATGCAAAGGGTAGCGAGCTACATAGCCCATGACTCCAGTTTTTGTTGTTAATAATATTTGCAAAGGACAAATAATATATTTATAGATTTTAGTGATCTGGAAATGGCTCTTTTATTTAATGATGTTAAAATCTTTTTAGTGTCCACAACATGGTGTATAATGGCGATTTTCTATATGATATTGCTGAGTGTCGAGGAAGAAGTAACATCTATTTTTAGTATGTTTCGCTATCACCCGCTAAGGCGGATGAGCTAGGTCCTTCATAGGTGTTTATGTATTAGGCAAGCCTTTAATGTACAAAGTAGTGTAAACAATTCTGTTCAGCAAAGTCCTTTTGAGATGTTGGACATTTAGTTTCTTTATGTTAATATTACTCTGTTGATTTCATTCACTGATATTAATGTATCAATTCAATTCTAATTACCCCGATGATAGGGACACCTCTGGTTAATACATCGCATTGACAATAAACTTTTAATGCATGTCTAACACAAATTTTGAATTTTGACAGCATTTAGATGAGAATATACATGTGTAATGATAGGGATCTCCTTCATACAATTAACTTACACGTGTCTTTATCAGTTTGTTGTTCAAATGTATAATCATTACACGTTGTTAATATGTATATTTAATATTTGCCCGTGAAAGATATTGCAGTGTAATATTTATACAGAAATGTTAAACTAGTGTCATACCGCTGACATCATGAAACAAAACTTTTGTCAAAGTTATCAAGTAAGAGGCAGTAATTAACGTACATAATTAATTTGAATTAAATGAAACTAAAACTATCGTAAAACAAAAGCATTTTCAAACCGAATCTCATCAATGCTATATCTGTTTCCTATAACAAAATGATAACATTGCTTTCACGTTGTGTTGCAATCCCCACTGACCCAGTCGACTGATTGACAGGTGTCTTGCAACTGCACGGGCAGAACGTGCGATGTCTATTGCTTGTCAATCAATGGGGCTTCGTCTTATTTTATCTTAAAAATATTTCTCTGATGAGCAATTATAATGTGAGTGAGTAAAAGATAAGCTTTTAAAATGTTGAATTTTATTATTATTACAACACATACATAAGTTTGAAAGCGGTTGGAAACGGGTCTAGATATGTTTAATATCTAGTACCATATGTTTGATTTCCATCTGTTCGGGATGTCCCGACTTAATTCAACATAAGCTCGTATCACAAAACCAAACGACGCATTTTATCAATAACAAGATCACACAAGGATATTTATATAAGTCTCATATCTGCAAAAGTAACGTTTCATCACCTGCGTTACATCAGTCCTCAAACTCGGTATAGTTGGCCTTGGATATAACTTATAATGTTTTGATATCAAATTAATCATCGTCACAGTGTATGATTACATTGAGTCAACAGAGTTTATTTATATATCTAGATAGAAACCAAAGTTTGACCCAGATACAGTACATCACAGACTGGTTACTTATTTACCCGTTTTCTCCATCCAAAATTAAAACATATAATTGCCTTTCTTCAATTATCACGTGCCGACGCAAAAATAATATTCGACTATTGCGAAAAAGTGTCAAAGAATATAGAATTCAAAGACGATTAAATATCTATATCATCACGTTAAATTTACATTAAGACGAATGCAACGGGATTCGAACTATCTATATGACGCCATAGATACAAACAGCTATGACGTCACATTGCGCTTCGCTACGTCACAATAATTTCAGTTTGAGCCGACTTGTATTGTTACAGAAAAGCGTCGCTGACATCATCAAGTCAATACAAAAAATGTTAAATAAAAACACGTTGAGTGACAATTTAAAACCTACAGATGCCACATTTCCCCGAATTCTGTTGACCATCTTCGGATAAGTATTTTTAATTTTAAAAAACAAACACTTCTCAAACAATAGAAAATTCCTAAAACTTGTGCTGTTTTTTATTTTTGAAAGGATTCATGTTTTGTAGTGTCATGTTTTAACTTCCCAGTATGTCAGATGTAAATACTCAAAACACTATCCAATAAACACATTTAAGAACTTACTATGTATGAATATACACTCTGCTTAGATAACATGTGATAACAGTAGCAAGTTGACCTCAATGATAGACAGATATGAACTACTGACACAAGATCACGTGACTATCACCATCATGTGAAAGATACGAAGGGGACGGAAAGCAGTTTCATCTTTGTGAAGGTAAGACTCATAAGTTTGATTAATCAATTAATCAATTTAACTGTTCTCAAATCACATCAACGACAGACTAACAATATTGATGCAAAGGTACATTGAGTTTGTCCAGATATTTCTAGAATTTTCTTTTCAAACCAATACTTATCACTCGCTGATTAGGATATTCTACATACATAGGTTAAAACACTCTTAAATTATAGAACATTTCTAAACAATCATTATTACTTAATAATTCCTCAAAAAAGATCCAATGCTTGCGAACTTGAATAAGATGATTTAAAGTTTAAATAAATAAACCAGCCCTGAATCCACAACTCAGAATACATTCTCCATTTTAATACATGAAATACACGAAAGGGAAGCAATTTTATCATATTGCATATATCTCAAATCCTGCACTCGAAATAACGTTATTTTCAAATGTCTGTGCTCAACGGAGTCTCACTCAGACATTGGATACAAAGCTAAACCCACATTTAAAAGAAAACAAATCTTGTAATATCTTAATGTACATCTAATTATTTTGATTACATATCATATTGATGCTAATTTGCTTTGGGAGACATCTAATGTCGGACATGTTTAAAGTTTAATAAAGTAAGTCGAATTTAATCAACAGGTACTTTATATTGAGACCATGTTTATCATTCTTGTGATTTTGTCTTCGAATTTTTGTATCCATCTAATCAAATCCGTATTTTACCCTTGCATTTTCTGAAAATGATCGAACCGAAGCCGAAGTTATTTATAAAGTATAAAGTATAAAGTTAAATACTATTAGCATCCTCCTAGACTTATAAAGGTACATGAAGTTGATACCAACTTCTTACACCAACTTCATCGTATCAACTTTTAATATAGTATCAACTTTTAATATAGTATCAACTTCATACGTGTATGAATTACTATCATGATTAAGTTCAACGTTTGCAATTAAAGACTATGTAACTTAATATAATGACAATCTCTGACACACGGTCTTACTTGCCATGTTGATACATCGCTATTTTACAGCAGATATGACATCATCTCAAATTCAGGTCAATTGTTTCTACATGCTTCCGTAAAGTCATGGTCTCAGCTTTGCAAATGCAACTCAACTGAAATAATAATTATCGCCGAGAAAATGGTTGGTTTATTGCATCAATCTTTTTTGCAATGTTTGCAATAGTTTAAAAATTATAGCACGTATTACAGATTCAGTGAAGTTAGTTAATCAGTCGCGAACAAATAAAGTGCACCCCATATAAGTCGCATCGGGGGTGCTTTATTATCAATAATCTAGTAACTGCAACGCCGATACCTTATCAAGAAGTATTAGATGTCTACATACAAACTACTATTGTAATGCTCTTTAGATATGTCAAGTGACAGCAAACAGCTTTAAACCGAACATTGGCGCGCATAGACTCAAACATAATATTTGAAACTTATTTTCAGCAGAGACAATGACACATATGGAAAGTAAAAAGTATATATAGCAAATATACATGTAAATATATCAGAGAATGTCGATATCGTTACATTCAGGTTGCAAATACAGATTTGATTAGGTATGTTTATTTCCTTTCTATTTGATGTTAATCTGACAATGAATACCAATGTGTTTGTCAAATCACATTGTCAAATACTTGAGCAATTTACATAAATGTATAAACATTCAGATATGAAAATAGCTTATATATTCTTATTTTGATAATAATTATGTTACTATAAAATAGCCTATTTAAATTGAAATGTAAGTGTTTTTATTTTACGAAAATCCCCTTTTTAATGTTGAAGTAATAATTTTCAAAAGCGCAATTATTCATTTTCATATCCATCAAGACCATGTCCATTTCATTGTAGATATTAAGATGGTACTTGTACATGTAACTGTTAACATTTAATAACAGTATAAAACTTTTGAATCAAGAGGGCATTTCAAAGGAGGCTTGAGATAAAAACAAAGTAAATAATTGAAGTTATGTATCTTACTTTAATAAACGATTATCTTAATATTTTATACCAAAGCTTCATAAAATTTTTACTTTATTGATTAATCTCAAAGATGATCACGTCATTACAACTGAAATAAGTCGGTAAACAGGGGCGAAACTAAACATGACCTCGCCCTTCTTTAAAAGCAGAGACATTTTGCACGTGCAAAGCGTGCTCTTCGTGTGACGCACTTGCCTCGTGCAAAGCATGCTTCACGTGTCTTATGTTCATACGGTTATTGGTGCGGTGAGGTGATTTTGGTATTGACACCACTTTACTTTCACTTTTATCATGCAGTGAGAAAGCCTGCAACACTGGCTATGCTTGATTGGTAACCCGGCGAAGTATCCGGAGTACGCCGCCGGAAATGACGAAAGCGGCTAGTCACTTTATTGGCAACCGGAGTACGCCTCAGGAGCACGCCCGATCCGCCGGTTTTAAATGACAGGCGAACCCGGCGTAAAATGGCGGACAAATACTTTCGTTGCGACTATTTCACAACTATTTTATAGTCATCATTATTTTTTTGAATAACAACTCAAAATGATTTAATTGGCAATAGGTATTATTATTAAAAACCATCCATAACTTGATAGTGACATTAAAAGTCACATTTCAAAATGTTTGTAAAATATCTATATCATATTGATGAAACGTATTTTGAAACTAGTCTTAGGTATGATGACTGCTTCCTGTGTGTATGCCAACATACTTGATTCAACTTGAGCCTGTTACTGACCCGGCGTACGCCGGTTCCAGGACCTGGCTATACGCCGCTTGGTCCAATCAAGCATAGCCACTATTATTGCTATGAATTGCGTTAATACTGCGAGCATTGGCTGGAACAAACGAACCCTAGGCGACACAGCGCTGACATTCAATGGAGCATTGCACCTTACTTCATGAAGAACAGTTCTCTACTGCAAGTTGCCAAACCACTGGCGGGATTCGAAAGACGGACCTATTGATCCAACCACTAACCACTGGGGTATACACGCACTTATGCGCTCCTTTTCAGATCGTAGAAATATATAGCAGGTTGTTGAGGGTCTACAGGGGTGTCTATTGTGTGTAGCGTACATTACTACTACTGCCGTTTGCAATTATGAGTTAGAAATATCCGAAATGATTGCATATAAGCTGTTAAAATAATATATATGGATTTTGACCCCCTATAGGTTTTTAAGACATTTTAAATCTATATGAGTGTGAACATTTTATATAACGAGTGCACAACTTCTGTCAACCAGCTTGGTTGGTTGAGAGTTTATGTGAGTGTCCTTTGTAGATATGGTTGCTTAGATATGTTGTGAATTTGCTGAACATAAAAATTGACTGATGTGTACGTCTTCGAAATTGATATACTTAAAATAAATATTCTTCGTATGTAGTGGCAATGAAACGATGTTCCATGATATGAAGTTTTTGTAAATAGTCTGTTGTATCATATCAATCCTTTCTCTTCTTATCCTGAGTAAAGCATACTTTTTTGACGAAAGGCGTCTTCACAACGTCAAGGCTCTTTTCGCTTCGCCCTTGACATCACGGCCCACATTTTCTGTGCTAAGAGTTTAGCCCACTGCAGAACTTTCTGATAGGCCAATCAGAAAGCAGCTTTCAAATTGAACTTCAAATGTCAACGGCAAAGAGCGGATTGAACAGAAGACTATTTTAATAAATAATTTCAAATGTAATTTCAGGCATATATTTAGATGGATACAGGGTAGATTTATCAGGTTTGAGGTCGATCGATATTTACTGTAGAGTTTGTAAAGTTTAAAAGTAACGTCAATACGAAATTATTGTATGAATGGAATTTTAAAGATTCATTATTTTAATTTTCAATGCTTTTCATAAAAATTTATCGGTTTTCCGAAATATTCGTTGTCAAAAATGCATATAATAAGGTAAAATATATATTGACTGCTGCACGTTCAAAACGAGGAATATTTTTCATTTCAAGGGAGTGAGTGAGTTTAGGTTTAACATGGTTTGAACAATATTTCAGTTATTAATGAAAACCCATTGGGACAAGCTCTTAGTATTTATGCCAGGGCACTACAATTTTACTCTCGTAAATAATCAACTGCTCATATATGACGTAAAACATATTCATTGAATAAGGATCATTTATAGAAGGACAAAAAAAACATTAATTACTTGAGGAATACGCCCGATGTGATTTAATTGTTAAAATTTAATTCTTGGTGCTGTCAGTGAATACCTGCTAAAAATTCATCTGACTAAAATATAATATGAAATTTTCGCTTGGATTTTCTTTATCATAAGGTCTCAAGGCTGGGCGTAGGTTTCGAATGTAAACAGTGATTTCATTGGCGGCAGTTTAGCAGCCAGTAAGGGCGGTAACTCGGTAATGACGTGAGGTGTCGCTGCTTCGTATCACAGGTTTTGTTACCGTTGAGGGCAAGGTAGAAAATGGATGGAGTCTATCTCGATACATTTTCACCTTGCAGTGGGAAGATGGACTAAAGGGGGCGGGAAAGCGTAGCGGTTAGCGCGTTTGGCTTTGGATTAAGACGCCCGTGATTCGATTCCCGCCCGGTTTCATCCCAATGCATAGCCACAATAGTATTGCGGCCTTTCCCCCTGCAATATTGATAGCAGCAGTGATATAAGTGAAATACTATTAAACCCGATGATATGTTTAAGGAATAATCACAGTAGTTGCGGGTCTGTATGCTGGCAAGAACTTCGTATATCGGGTAAAATGTTTATAGTAGGCATGATGGATTGTAAACGAAGCAGAGAGTTATATGTAAACAAAATGTTTATTTCGTTTACCTAAGGGCCTCTCAATATAAAAAAAAAGAATACACTAAACGATGATTATTATCTTATGATAGAGAATATGAAGCTAGATATCATTGATTATATAAAATGACTCGTTGCATGAATAAAAGTATAGATATAGTGTATGTTCATGCTGTACTTTTTATGATTCAATCGTAAAAACAATGTTCAAGGGATGAATAGATAATTTGTGCTAAGCACATGGAATTTAAGTGCCCCCTGTATATAATCAGTTGTTGTTTCAAATCAGGCTGTCAAGGCTTGTTTTATCTTTAAGTTTTGATTTTCTTTCGCATGACAATGATCAGTGTTCGGACAATACGATTTAAGAACACTCTGCAGACTGATTTAAACCATTTCATTGTGATCTATTGTACACGTGAATATATTGACTAAGAATTAACCCTTTGTATTCTAAACCATGATGTCTCACTTCCAATATCATTCTATCTATTTTCGCAGACCTACGATCCACAATGGCGACAGCGGGCAAGCTTCAGGACGACTTCCTTACTTGTAGTGTGTGTATGGAAGTGTATCAGCGACCAGTAACCCTTACATGTCAGCATTCCTTCTGTGAGAACTGTCTGGGGAAATATCTACAGACTAAAGCAGAAGCTGTGAGAAACAAGTCCATCCCCTGTCCCACGTGTAGACAAGAGACCCCAGTACCTCACCCTGACAGACCTGTGGATGAGTGGGCGGGGCAGCTGAAACCAGGAGTGCTTCTAACTGGACTCATGGACTCAATCCCACAAGGTGCTCATAACAAACAACTGATTTATGGATAATGAGATATTGTTTAGTAGGTAGATGAGAAACATCAACTTTATGGATAATTAGGTACCGTTTATCTATCATTATTCAGTTCAAGAGTGAAGCTATTTGCTGTATGTGAAAGTTAGCCGTGTTTTTGTATGATGTATTTGAAGTTACAGTCGTTATGAATTTCTGGATACTCCCAATACTTAAGAAATAAGTAGCAATAATTACCGTCAATTTCTGTCTCATGAATGTTTTTATATTGATATCTCGACATTACAACTACTATCGTACTTACTTCAATGTATTGCAGGACCTGACCATTGCTCAGTGTGCAAAGAAAAAGGGGAGACAACACCAGCCGCACACTGGTGCTCCGAATGTGAGGCCTTGTTTTGTGATGGATGTTTGAAACAACACAGTAGAATGCCCATCTCAAGGAAACATGAAGTTGTGAAATATTCAGGAACAAAGCCTCCCCAAAAAAAGAAATTTATTTGCTGCGAACATGACAAGAACATGGAACTGTTCTGCAGAGATTGTGACAAACCCCTGTGTACTCTCTGTTGTAGTATAGCTCACAGAACATGTAAAGAGGTCATCACAGTTAAGGCACAGCTGACAAAGGTCAAATCAAGACTTCAAGAACATCAACAAAATTTGGCTGAGAAAACTAATTTGACAAATGTCCAGATCAAAGAGCTAGATTCTCAGTGCAAAAGCTTGGTGGCCGGTAGGTCCAAGCTTGAATCAACTATAAAGAAAACTATAAAGGAAGCTATTGGCGCACTAAAACAGAAGGAAGATCAGTCCATCACAGTCCATCCAGCAGGACCTGGAGTTGGAGGATGAAGCGCAGCTATTTGAGATGTATCTATCGTCTGGATCAGGAGCAGATGTCACAGGGACACAGAAGAAGGACAGAACAGATGTAGCTGACATCAGCTTTAAACACGACCTTGCTCAACTGAAGGAACAGATTGAAATGATGGATGTGATGATTAACAAGGTGGATTTGAACTATGGAAGGGGATGTGTGCCAAAAATGAAATCCTGTAAACTCGTAATTCGCAAGTTGTAACATGTCGTTCTCAACCATGCAATTCTCGAAAAGACAAGTCCAAGTATGCAAACCTACCATTTCAATCCTGTAAAACTCAACTTTCTGTTCTCAACTTTACAAAGTTCAAATGTAATTGTAGAAATGTCAAAGTCGAAACTCATTTTTGTATTTCAAATACGAGGGATATACACATTTAGCAATGCTACAAATTACGTTTTACAATTGGTGAATTAAAAATGAAGTGTTGTAAAATCAGCCTTTGGAAACAGACTTTTGCATCTGGAGTTTTACATGAGTTGCATGGTTATGATTGCAATGTTCCGAAATACATCTGTACACGATTTCGCATTGACCATATTTGGAAGTTTAACGAAGACTGCCGATGATTTCCGAAGATGATTGGTATTTGACAACAACGAGACCTCCCTGATCCAAGCTCCATGCAACGCTTTGCAAGCTTTCCGTATAGCTATCAATTACAATACAATAGTCGTGTTTTTGTTGCTGTGCCACTTGTCTTGATTTTTCTGATGCGAGAAATCTATAGTTATAGTATGGAATTTAAGTTATAGTATGGAAATGTATAATCTAATATTTCAAATAATTGTTAGAATTTTTACATTTTGATGATAACAAAGGTATTTTGATTTAAATTGTTGATGATATCTGAATTTGCAAGAGCTTTTCGACTTTAAAATGGGCAAAATAGACTATGTATCGAACAATGACCCGATGTTCTCTGGCGGCCTGCCAGACCGGGCAAAAATTTATAGACCGTTCGCTTATAAGACGACCCTATAATAACTGTTGATCGGGCGGAGAGTTAAAAATAACATGTCATATGATATGCCAGTCATGTGATTTTGACATGTTCTTCAATCTAATTTGTTCTAACTGTTTAAAAAACGTCTGGTTTAGAACGTTCATAGCTTTAAAACACGACTTTAAACGGTATTAAATAAATGTTTCTTTTAACGGAATAATATTTATTGGTTAAACGACCGAATGAAAGACTAACAAAAGAAAAAAATATTCTTTTCAATGATTTTGGAACTTTCCCCTTACTTTACGTTGCGTAGTTATTTTTCTAACTATTAATTTGAAAGAATTACATGCCCGTGTTTTAAGCGTAACGTGGGTGTACAATATATTTTTTTTTTCTACCGCTATTTGTCTTTGCGAGACAAGTATGCCGTTGTTTCATTATTCTAATTCCAGTCTCGTAATTTGGTGAGTTTTTTAAATCCTACGTACTTAATATTTAATTTTTTTTAAAATGAATCATCTCGATGCAGTAAGTTGTGCAGAGATTTAGTGTCCAGTAAAGTCTAACCCAGAATTAAAGTTCATAATATTCTTTCGTGAGATAAACCTCGTGTAACCCTTACGAAAACAGTAGAAAAAAATTATCTAGATCAATAATTGACTAAGAACTTTAACAAAAGGTGAAGGTCGCATGCCCAAGCTCCGCGCATTGTGGCGGACTCAGCTCAACACTATCCGGAAAGCTTGCATAGCGTTGCATGGAGCTTGGATCAGGGAGGTCTCGTTGTTGTCAAATACCGATCATCTTCGGAAATCATCGGCAGTCTTCGCTAAACTTCCAAATATGGTCAATGCGAAATCGTGTACAGATGCATTTCGGAACATTGCAATCATAACCATGCAACTCATGTAAAACTCCAGATGCAAAAGTCTGTTTCCAAAGGCTGATTTTACAACTCTTCATTTTTCATTTACCAATTGTAAAACGTAATTTGTAGCATTGCTAAATGTGTATATCCCTCGTATTTGAAATACAAAAATGAGTTTCGACTTTGACATTTCTAGAATTACATTTGAACTTTGTAAAGTTGAGAACAGAAAGTTGAGTTTTACAGGATTGAAATGTTAGGTTTGCATACTTGGACTTGTCTTTTCGAGAATTGCATGGCTGAGAACAACATGTTACAACTTGCGAATTACGAGTTTACATGATTTCATTTTTGGCACACATCCCCTTCCATATTGAACATTCAGCAGATTGATAACATAGACCTGACAGCAGCACCTGTATTAGATGAAGTCATCGACGCTAAACTTAATGTGAGTGACTTTTGCTTTAACAGAGATGGTTTGGTCATGAAAATAGCAGGAACAAAAGTCACAGTCTTTGCTGATAGTAACTCTCAACGTCTGAAATCATTTTACACTAAAGGAGGACATTCATGTTCAAGTGTACTCAAAGTGTTTAGTAAGCCCTGGTGTTTAACAGTTATCAGTGAAGGTAAGGTAGCTGTGTCTCTTCCTGAGTCTCAACGTATCATCACAGTTGCTGTGACTCCTGACCTGGAACTACTGTCTACAATACAGACAAGTAAGATCTACAGGGGTCTGTCTACTCTGGATCAGTCAACACTGGTGGCAGGTTCTTGTAATTCACCCTCTGTGGATCTGATTGATATGAAGGGAACCATCTTGAATACCTTCACAACACTTCCTGCCATAGGAAAGAGCTTCATTATTCCTCACTACATACATGTAACCAGACAAGTTACTATCCTGGTGTCAGACTGGGGTCTGAAGTCTCTCATCTGTCTGACACGGTCTGGTGACATTGTATTCGCATACACACCTACTGGAGACAGAGCACTGACATATCCATCGGGAATCACATCCACCAGTACAGGAGACATTCTTGTAGCTGACTGTAACACACACAAAGTGATTCATCTTAGTCCTCAAGGGAAGTTTATTAGAGACATGCTGACAACAAAGGATGGTTTAGAATATCCAACTGGTCTTTGTATTGATGGAGATAAACTGTGTGTTGCTTTGTTAGATAAAGGTTTACACAAATACAGATTTGATTAGGTGTTCATGGAGCACTTTCTTCAATGTTAAATGAATGGTGTAGGTGTGACCATGGAAACCAATCAGTGCCAAATTTTAATTATCTAACAAAAGTTCTGAAAAAAGATAGATATAACTAGTTAGTACGTAAAACTGAACAAAGTTTCAACTGATTTCATTTTGTGACTAATAATTTGTCGAGCAAATGTAAGTGAAACATTAATATCATTATGTACAGTACGCCCAGAAACAAAGTAATATGTAGTACTTTTGACATTTGACATTATTATTAATCATGCGAATAGTTACTTTATGTTAGGATTTAAAGTTTTTACAAGTTGAAAACAAATCATTATTTTGCCGTCTTTGATGAGTGTGAAAAATAACGTACTTTTCATAGACATATATTCAAACAAGTACATTGTGTCGGAGTTTCAGTTATGTAACAGCGACAGAGAACCTCCGAATAGCACGTGCAAAGCGTGCAGTTCATGCAGAGTCATCTTCACTGTCTTGTTTGATGAATTAGTACCTATTTTCCTAATTATTATGGTGTAGCTTAAATATTGAGAGTAAGACTTTAAGCCAGTGACTGTTAGAATCTATAAGAAGAGAATCAAAAGTGTTTAAAGGCTACATCATATTTAGGGGAAATTAGAAAAGTATATATGTAGGACTCAGATATGTAGCGGGTCTTAAATCTGTGGCGGGTTTCCTTATCTGTGGCTTGTTTGATTGTCAGACTGTTTCATGACGTCATGCTAAGTAACATTATTATGCGATGACGACATTACATCTAACTGTTCCCGTCGTGAGACCCAATTGCGTCGCTAGCGTAATAGTTAGGGAAGTCACAATGAGATATTGCAAACGGATAACGAATAAAATAATAACAGTCCATATCCCAATTACGAAAATACATTAAACAATACCTTATTTGCGGCTTCATGCCACATCAATTATGTTTATCTTGTATGATATTTTAGCTATCGGTGAGTCCGTCTTCTTTAGCCCTAAGATATTGAAAGACTATCTTTTGTTACCCTTGGATTCCTGTCGACGGATTTTAGGGTAAGTTTGTCAAGCGTAAGGTTTGGTCAATCATTGCAGAAAAATACAAATAAAGGTACAATTGTCAAGCATTTGAAAATCTGCCATAGATTTGGAAATCAGCCACAGATTTGAGGCCTGTCATAGATTAGAGTCTTACATATATGTTTCAGTTCTATTTGCGACCCTAGATCTGTTAATTGATATTATTTTGAAAATAAGCTCTGTTTTGATTGACCTCTACCATGACCCTATGACTACAAGTAAACGGAATCCGAAAATTGGATCAATACTAGACTTGACGTTTTGAAAAACCTGCTTCTGAACGGCAAACACGATTTGCACGTGCAGCGTTTGCTTTTACAATGCTTTACTCTGACGTAGTTGATTAGACATATCTGTTGATACTTTAACTTATTTTTTGCATAGTGTTTTTTGTTTGTAACTAAAACAACTACATAACTACAAGTATTTCATTTAAAATGCTTTCGAAGTTTGAATTGAAGTATAAGATGAAATTATGTGAGGTTATTTCGCTTTCATATTTTTCCAACTCATCTTATTTTAGATGATAAAGTTATGACAAAAATTGTAAAACATTGCTTTGAGATTCATTTCACGCCAGAAGGCTACTGATAGCTCGTGTAAAGCGTGAAAATCGTGCAGAGTCGTTTCTGTCAACTTAACAGGCGGGTCAACCAGTGCACAATTGTAATTCACCTGTTTAATGTTTACATCAATACATTAAGCAGATGAATTAAAACTGTGTACTTCTAACAAGGAATAAGAAAAGGTTATGGTTAGTTGTTATTGAAATGAATATAAAGATTTTGAAGTTTTAGTTAGTTTTTAAAGTGCTTTGTCAATGAGCTTGCGGTGACCGACTAAAGGATAGAAACAGAGAAATGAACCGTTATCTGCTTTGTATTGTTATTACAAAACTTTTCTGTTACTCAGGAAAATATCACTTATGGTCGCTTATGTTGTAAACACATTTCTGCTTACATATTAAACTCTATATTGCTTCGTGAATGCATCCTTTATTATGATGTTATTGTGAGGAAAAGCCTCGATTTTATTGTTTGAATTGAAATGCAGAGTTTTGAATGAATCGAACACCGATACATGAAGATGATAGTCACAAGGTCTTGAATCTCACATGTTCAGTGTTTGGAAATATTGGAAATAAAAAGCAATGTAATTCAAGAGTATGTATAAAGCTAAATTCAATTCAATATCCTGATGAGTAAATTTCTACATCATTAGTTCAAAGCATGCCGTTCTCAGTAATTAACGGCCAAAAAACATGTCAAAATCATTTACAACTCAAAAAATGTATGTGGGTGTTTTCATGGCAGCCCGAGGCGGGGTTTATTAGAAAGACGATTAAAGTAGTACAATTTGATTAGACGTAACCTGGTGCAAGATGAAATTAATACCCCGGATTATCCCATCCGACCAGTTGATAACCAGTTTAACTGAGTCGAGTCCTTCTAATGCCAATATTCATGTTTAGTTTGTCCCACAAAGAAACATCTCTTGCGCAGCTAAAACACTTAAAACATTACCCTAGAACACGACCAAACACTCCTTAACAATTTTGATGCGGCGAATCAAGATATAAAAAAATCACTTAACTAACCATAATCTCAGCTCTAACCCCAGCGTCCTTCGATCAGTAGTAAGCAAAACAGCAAGCACTATTACATTTACCCTTGCAGTTCCGACAAGAGTTGGTGGGTGATGACTCCTAACCCCCTCGGTCGTGAACCTCAAGTGCTATCCCACGTGCACTACACCCCTTATATAATCTTGCACGTGTGACCGCTGCACGAACTACACGGACTACACGCACTCATTGCTCGACACATCTTCGCAAAGCAGGTAAGCCCCACCTCTAATTTGGTTTATCACTATCTGCATATTCAAATATATGTGTCGGACACGAACTTGAAATGAACTGAAATATTTCACGACGTCTCCCGGTATTCTACTGATCAAGTGACTTGTTTTGTAGCAGATTGTTGGTCCCTATCAAATGATATCTTTTCAAAGAAAATAAGATGCGGGATGGGTGGGTTTCAACACTTTTGATATTTATTGAGTTGAATAACGATATTCATGCATGATACGACGAACATTCGACGATCTCACATGGAAGCACATATCTACGTGTGGGATAGTCTTACATTTCATCAGATGACGTCATCAAGATCAAGTTTCTCTGACAGAAGAGATGCGCATTGGAAACGCGAACTACCTTCATTTACATGCATGGTTAAAAAGGCAGTGAATAATAACATTCAACCATGAGAAACTGAAACCGGGTTAAAAAAACATTGCAACAAGTAGGCGCATCAGACACAGTTGTTTTATCGAGACCTATTCAAAGCGGGTATACAATATACTTGCATCTTTGACTTTGCCGTTACCAATTCAATACTTGAATGAATAAAAACACGTGTGCACGTGCTATCCATGCATGTCCAGTGAATACGTGACTCACCTGGAATCGATAGCACTTTGTACTGATTTAGATACATGTCTGTGAGATGTTTAGCGTCTGTCATTGTCTGTACTTCCAACTTGAAGATAGAGATGATAACGATTACGAATAGATGTTTGGAGTTTACTTGTATCAACCTGGGTTAATTCTAAATTAGATGTACTGCTGAAGGTGATTTAATGTTAGATAATATTACTTGAGCGATTAATCTACACTCCCGATCAAAAGAAAGTATAGGTTTTTCAATTTGATAGAAATTGAAAGTTTCTTATGATATCTATCGTTAGTGATTATGAATATGATGGTAAGCCTTCAGAAACATAATTGACATCGCAAAAACGCAACCAAGGTTGTTGTGGACTAAAAAAAAACGGAAAAATCGTGAATTGTGTTTAAATGCAAATGCATGAAATGTATGTGCCGAAAACAGGTATAAATGGCACTGCTGAATACCGTAGGATCAAACCAACTGAAAACACACAAAAAGAATGGCACGATTGACACGGGAAGAACGACAGAGAGCTATTGGCATGGCGGAAATGGGGGCTACACAAGTCCACATTGCTCGGACCTTCAATTCCACGACACTGACAGTCTCCAGGCTTCTTCAACGTTACAGACAGACTGGTCGGACCCAAGACAGACCCCGAAGTGGCAGACCACGTGTGACCACGCCACAAGAAGACCAGTACATCCGGACCATTCACCTCCGAAATCGCTTCGTAACGGCAACGGAAACAGCGGAAACGGCATTCGGCAATCGTATCAGTAGACACACAGTGTCAAGAAGATTGCGTACAGTTGGTATTCGGGCACACCGACCTTACCGAGCGATGGCCTTGACCCCTCGACACCGACGTAACCGACTCCAATAGGCAAGGCGAGTGTACAGATGGCAAGCACGGAACTGGAGGCGAGTCTTATTTACAGATGAGAGTCGTTTCTGTCTGTACAATAATGATGGAAGACAGATGGTCTGGAGGCGCCGTGGTGAACGTTTTGCTCGTCCATGTGTCCAACAAGTTCATCGTTACGGCGGTGGTGGTGTGATGGTGTGGGGCGGTATCTGTGGTGACGTTAAAACTCAACTCGTCATTATAAATGGAAACCTGAATGCACACCAATACATTTAACAAGTTCTGCAGCCAGTTGTATTCCCTTTTCTGCAAGCACAACGCCAGGGTATCATATTCCAGCATGATAACGCAAGACCCCACACTGCACGAGCCACAGTTAACGTGATGCAACAAAACAACGTCAATGTTCTCCAGTGGCCTGCCTGTTCCCCAGACTTAAATCCAAGAGAACACTTGTGGGATCACCTCAACAGGCAGATAAGGAACCGTAGACCCGTCCCACAAAACCGACAGGAACTTGTTCGTGCTCTCAGAGAAGAATGGCAACAATTACCAGCGGCCGTCATGCGACGTTTGACCATGTCGATGAGGAGACGTGTCAGGGCCTGTATTGAGGTCATACGCATTATTGACAATAGCAAAGTGCGTTTGTGGCTTCTCAAAAGACAATAGAGAGACATTAAATTATTGAATTTTGACCCCCTATGTGATTCACTGACTATACAGTCGATCAATGGAATCAACCAATGCAGTTTGTTTCTGTAAATCATTGTCATCTGATTGCTTAATATAATCCAATTTACGGAACTTTAATATCGTCTTTTGTTTTTATTTTATGGGCATATGAAGTGGACCTATACTTTCTTTTGATCGCGAGTGTATATATAACATTTGAATTGAAACTATTAAAGACTCTAAGTGTATTGTATCCCCTCAGATCTAAAACATTTGAGCAGTTTCATAAAGGTCTGAATTCTAGTACGAAGAGATTAAAACTTATTAATAATGAAAGTTAGAACATGTAGGAACCTTTAATGATTGAATATACTTCTTGAATCTGAAACAGTCACTGTATAAACATAAACTGTCTAATGTATCTCCATCAAGTATATTTTCAAGTTGTTCGTAATTTAGTCAAAAGACAATTGCCAAACATAACTTCTCTGATAGCGTTGATAAGGACGCGACATTGAGTTAAGGTGAGGTGATTTTGGGTTTACTCCCCTTTCGGAGAGTAGTTATCATTTTTCACTGCTGCTAGTATGATTGCAGAGATAAATCCTACTGTTGTGGTTATGGATTGCGATGAAACCTGCGATCGTCGATGGGAAATAGGGTAACATTGGTGGTACTGTGATTTAATTCATTGCATTGTGATGTAAATCATACCATTGCACTCAAGTCGTAATGCATAGAAGACAGTTCTTGGCTGCGGACAAAACAGATTTTGTTCCGTAGCTGAACACCTAATCATCACGTTATCTCTCCCCGGAGGGGACATTGATCTCATGTAAAGCTATGTTATATAATTCACTTGTCAAAGGTGCTCGGAGCATGTTACATAAATTGTGTATGTGGCATGATTAGAAAAAAATGCCGTCTTTCCTGACTTGAGTTCAAATATCTCCCATAACCTTGAATCTTTATCACCATAATGGCACTATATGATATTTTCCTATTTTCAATTGTAATACATACACGGTCATTTTGACCTTAAAAGACACAATTCTGGATCCAAAATACAGGGATATTACTTAAATGACCAACATAACACTATCAACATATATTTGTCTTTGTATTTGCTGTAAATAACTTTACAAAACAACATTTGAATTATTAGCGCGTCGCTGTCCGGTTTCCGATTACTTCTCGATTAATAACACCATTCATAAAGTTTGACTCCAACAACATGCTCTGTGAACCTTTAAGAGCTTAGATATCGCTGGTAGGGAGCTATGTCAAATTGAACTAGTACCTGACCTCGATGATTGACACTGCACATAGTATATCAAACTAGTTGTAATTTTGCTCTTGTAATTTTAAGGTCGCTTTGACTTAACGTAAAACTAGTTGCTTTTATTTGAGGTTTAGATAAGAATATTGGATAAAGTGCAAGGTTAAAGTGTCCATGTTTTCTCTTTCCACAGCAATATTGCTTTCACAAATTAAAAATCTGGATAAACCAATGTCTCGGCGATACATTTTGATTATATAGGGTGTTGAAACTGACCCCCTTTAATGATCCGAACAAAAGGCACGTGCATCACGTGCAATGCGTGTTGCAATCTATATATTTTTTCAATGGAAAAGCGTGAATTGTCAAGCATTTAAACATCATCTTTACCAATTGAAATCTTTATGTATGAATATTGTAATAATTTTTTAAATTTTTGTATTCAATTAAAAAATGTAAACTTGATATTGTTCAATCAGCCTTAAAGACCACTTTAAAATAACTAATCACTACTCAAAAGTGTTTGTACAAGTATTTAGCACTCACTCAACCAGCAGTGCACTGTTAAACTAATTGAAATGTTCTTCTACTTTTCTGGTTCGGCCACAGTCATTACACCAGTCGGGTATATAATGATTTCTTATCTGTTGATGTGGATGTGGACAATGTTCAAGCATTTTCTCTTTTTTTATTATATATTGTAGGAATACTTCCCAAGGGAAATTCTATTAATTTCATGATCGTATAATTCATTAAAAAATATGCTGTCGCTTTTCATTAAGATATACACTTCTACATACAAAACATCTGATCAAGTTATTAAAGTATGCAGTTGTGACAGGATTTAAACAAATTGAGCATAGTGAGTAGAATTAAGTTGTTGACAATATCTAGTTCAGTGTTCTTTCCCCCTCAAATCATCACCTCGGTTTCCTGTACAAAAACATTTAAACATAACGTGACTGACATGTCACTGCAGAATATAAACTAACGGGCAAAAGAAACGATACCAAACTTTCAGATCAAATATTTTTTTACAAAACTGTTGAAAATGTAAATACACGACATTGAAATGATTCCCCTATGTCAGTAATCATAAGTGTCACGAAAATTGTTGCGTTTTGGCGATTCGTTTCCGGGAAATTGCATTGAAGCGATATTTTTTTACATGAAAATCAGATGTTGCACGTGCATCATTTGGGTATAAAAGATGTGTCTTATCATTCGACGACATACCATTTCTTCAACTGTACATGGAAACATGGCAAGATTATCACCGAAAGAGAGAGAGAGGGCCGTCGGGATGATACAGATGGGTGCAACGCATGCACACGTGGCTACGACGTTGGGTTGCAGCCGTATTACTATCACCAGGCTTATGAGACGGTACAGGCAGACAGGGAGGACAGTAGACTTGCCGAGGAGTGGAAGACCCCGCGTAACAACCGCCAACGAAGACCGCCATTTGCGAATTCTTCATCTACGGAACCGCTTCCTGTCAGTGACGGAATCAGCGACGAATAGCCTTGGACATGCTGTCAGTCGAAGAACAGTGGCCAGACGTCTGAGACGACATGGTATTCGCGCCTACAGACCCGGCCGTGGCGTGCATCTGACGCCTCGACATCGACGTCAACGTCTCCACTGGGCACGTAACGTTCGGCAGTGGCAGGCCCGGAACTGGCGAAGAGTCATCTTTTCGGATGAGAGTCGCTTCCAACTATTCAGAAATGATGGAAGAGCGAGGGTGTACAGACGTCGTGGTGAACGTTGGCGACGTTGTTGTGTTCAGACTGTGGTACCCTTTGGCGGTGGCAGTGTCATGGTGTGGGGCGGAATTAGCGGACAAGGGAAGACTGATCTCATTGTGGTTGATGGGAACCTCAATGCAGAGAGGTACATCGATCAGATTCTCCGCCCAGTGCTCCTACCATTCATGCAACAGCACAACAACAGAATCCTGTTCCAGCAGGACAACGCCCGTCCCCATACAGCCCGTATTGTCAGGGATTTCATGCAAAGAAACAACATCAACGTGTTGCCATGGCCTGCCAGGTCACCTGACCTGTCACCCATCGAACATTTATGGGACCATTTGGATCGTCAAGTCCGTCAAAGAGCCGTGGTTCCAGGAAACCTCCAAGAGGTTGCCCAGGCCCTGAGAGAGGAATGGCAGAGAATACCAGACCGTGTTATCTTACGTCTTGTGTTCTCAGCACGACGACAAGTTCGGGCATGCATCGAGGCCCGTGGCGGCCATACAAGATACTGAAAAACCTGTTTTTATGGGTGTTCTATTTTTAGGTGCTGATCGAATTCAGGACAATTTCATGAGTGAACTTTAAGGAGCTGTACGTCATAACACACTGACCTGAAAGACTTCAATATGTGATTGTTTGATGAACTTGTTATCTGTTTTCATAATGGAAATGAAATAAAAGATGTGTCATTTATTTTCTGTCTTTTATTGGTCAATTATACTTGGTATCGTTTCTTTTGCCCGGTAGTTTAGATAAAGCAGGAAGGACTATCCTCTTGTCAGATAGAAGTTCTTGTTTACTGCCTGGGGATCAATCGGCCGCATACGAATCACAGGGAGTGTAGGGTCGACTCAGCTCCCCGGGAGTAAAGGGCTGATATATCCATCCAGCCTATATGTTCAAAAGGAATTGAGTCAGCCCTGTGATCCTCGGGGAGTTGAATCGTCTTTACGATCCTCGGGGAGTTGAATCAGCCCTGTGACATGGGATTTGAGTCGCCCCCATGATAGTCGGGCAGCTGAGTCGCCCCCATGATAGTCGGCTAGCTGAGGCGGCCCTATGGTACTCGGACAGTTGAGTCGGCCTTATGAACCATGCTTGCTGAGTTAATGCCATGCTCTCTGGAGAGTTGACTACAAGAGGAGTTTGGTTGGCCCTACACCATCCAGACAGCTGAGTATGTCCTTTACTCCCAAGAAGGATTACTTAATTCCCCGGGTAGTATAATGTGAGCTCAAGTCCTCGGGAAGTATTGGACATACACAACCTCCTTTGGAGCATATTGCCTTTCAACTCCTCTAGGACCATGATACCGACTCAACACCCCGGGGTATCATAGGGCTAATCTAGCTGAGGATACATGAGTCGTCTCAACACCCAGGCGAGCATAGCGCCGATTTAACAAAGTTTTGTGACGACTTCCTGTAAAGCAAACTGATGATTGAACTCGCCTGGGATAATAGCGTACATTCAATTACCCAAGGAGCAGACGGTCGAATCAAAACCCGGGAATCTTGTTTTACAGACAATATCAATGTAATATAGCCAAAGTATTATCAGCGTTATGCCTCTGTAGAAGATAATAAGACTCCCTGGGGACAAAAGGGCCAAATCACTCAACACAAACGACAAATCTCCACTCTTTGAGGTTATTTGCAGGCTTTATTGTTTTGTAAACATGTACCTTGATACGTGTATCTGTTACACTTCCCCCCACAACACATAACACTTCAAAACCTCAACCAACACAAAACGTTAGGCTCTGTTTTGAAAAGATAAAAATGCACTTCCAAAACTCATTTATTCTAAAATTGTACAATTATAATCGTTTTAATTAAGAAAAAATATAAGGTTTTGTATCTGTCTTTCAAACAGTGTACTTTCTTAAAATCTAATATTAAATGTCTTATTCACAAAATGTATTGTAACTGCATAATACATACATTAAACTTTCCTAAGTTTTACATAAAAAGCCATTTATATGAAAATATCAGAAAAAAGATCATCAACAATTTCGTTCACACATTCCTAAAAGAAAAGATTTGAATTTTTGATAACAAACATTTGTTCTGAACTTATGCTGATTTACCGTATAACACATTACAAAAATAGTAATCAAGATTTTATCAAAATAATTTCAATAAACAAAATTATATAAAGAGAACAAAATAATTTCTACATTCAACCATGTTGGGAAAATTACGGAATCAAACAAATAGCGTAGGTGTACACATCGGTCACATTCACTGTCTGAAGTGTTCTAGACACACGTTATGTTCTACATCCACTACTCCCAGAACACCGGGGGATTTCATCTCGCTTAAGTAATACACTTTGTTTTGGTAGAAAATCAGATTCCAAATATAAAAGTTAAACTGTTTCACTTCACTAGTAATCTCTGATGACAAGGACATTTTCATCAGCTTCTTCTCCTTGCCGTAGTACAGGAGACCCTTGGTGATGTCCAGAGTTACTCCGTAGATGTCTAAACCAGTCTTAAGTGTCTTCAAACCAGTTCCATCATAGAATACTTTGGACAGTTTATAATGATTACAAGCAAATATAGTCTTTATTGCTGGGTTTACAGCTATAGCACTAGGAAAACCACCATAACGTGATAAGTCCACTAATGTAGTAAAGTTTTCACCATGTATTGTCATTCTACTGATCGATTTAGTAGGAATCCATGTTGTGAGGAAAACAATTCCCATTTCCTCATCAGCTGCCATTCCGTCTATCCCAACATTGTGTTTTATTGTTTCAGTTTTTGAAGTGTTCAGTTCTGAGATGATGATCATGTGGGGGCGGTAAAGACTAATCAACAAAGAGTTTATTTTGGAAACATAGAGTGCAGACCGAAAAGACTTAAGAGACAGATCAGGATATTTGTCAAAAGAGTTTGTGATGATGTTGAACTGATAGAGAGTATCTCTACCGTATGGTACAACAAGGATCCGCCTTCTCTCCGTGCTTGGTTTATATGTTGTTGTAGCTCTAGGTACAGCAGCAGTAGTCGGGGACACTGAAGTTGTTTGTCTTGTATTTAACGCCGAATCAGGTTGCTTATTGATAGTTAAATTCCTTGATTTGCATGAATCACTTTGTATTCTTAGAGTTAGATTGAGTTCATTTATTTGACGATCATATCTTGCAAGCTTGTTTGTCAGATTTTCTGATTTCAGTAATGTAGACAAATCACGTAGTTGATTTATTTCTGTATTGATAGCTTTAGATGACAGTTCCCATGAATCCTTTGTGTCCCTTAGTTCGTGATTAAGTTTCATGATTTGTCGATCATGACGTGCTAATTCAGATGTTATGAGTTCAGATTTTACAAGAATTTGGGACATTTCAGAGTTTTGTCCCTCACCTCTCTTGAAACTGTCTCTATTCATCCTGTTGTATTGTTCAACTTGTGCGAGAGATGTCCTCATCTGGTGGAGTTCTCTCTTCATCTGATGGTTGGCACGTTTGAGGTGCCCCACCTCGGAGAGAACCTGAGACTGGATCAGTTCTTCAACTGATTCGTCTCTCAGTATATCGGACAAGGACTCAGTAACGTACTGCCGGATGGTCTTCTTCAGATCTGTCTTCATCTTGAGCATGTTCATTTCCTGTTTGTTTAAGAGATCGGCTCTATCAGTCATCATTGTGTTTTTAAAATCATCAAACTTGTCAGACAGAATTTCCACACCATTTTCAAGAACATTCACTCTGCCATTAAGCAGTTCAATGTCTTCATTACCCTTGACACCAGACATCAAAGAAACAATGATCCACACAGAGAATAACATGTAAACCTCCATGGTGTATGAAACAGAAACGCCGAGCTGTTTACTCTATGCCGTATAGTAGATAATGCAACACTTACCTATCACCACATGTGCCTTATATTCACAGTTTAACCTTGACTTATTTACAGGGACAGACATGTACACACAGGGTTTAGTTGGCAAGTATCCAGGTCATCACGTTGGTTCAGTTTTTGTTGTCTCAACCTTGAATATCTAGATATGTTTAGCTTACTGAAATGATATACCATGTAAAAAAATCATGTTAGTTTTATAAGATATTAAACATTTTGATATTTCTTACCACAGAGGATATTTTATTCAAAATTATAACAGTTATTATGAAAACATCAAAACAAGTGTTTTCGTTTTCTGACCTCATAACCTGACTAGATTAATCTTCATGTCTACATTTCTGAATTGAGATTTTTATTTGAAAAGATGTCACATGCTACTAACGAGATTGTTAAAATTATTTCTAGAATATTACACAGTGAAATACACCCAGCAGAAAACAGGCGATACAATCAAGTTAAACTGAAAACAGAGTCAAGCGAATTCAAAGTCAATTACAATTTGAATAGTTTGAATTGCGTCATTTGCTCTGTAGCTTATCAGGGTCACCACATATTTAATCTATGTTTAAGATAAGCCGAGAAGTCTGTATACAAGATTTCAGCTTTTGGTCTTTTGTTTTGTAAATATGGATGTAACATTCACTCTCAGATAACCGTATTTAAATGCAATCGGTAAAATAACGTTGTTAAACCAATGCAAATCGGCCAAATTGAATAATAATATGACATGTGAGTCATTTTACATTACGTTTGTATAAAAACAAGTGTTGTATGGGTGTGCCTATTACTGTTTTCATAACTTTTCATTATTGATTTATTTCAAAATCCATGTGAGATATTAAGGTAATGTCATCTAAATAATTAGTTTCCAGTTGCCACTGAATCTCAAAAAAGTGCAATATTTGTATACACAAGGGTGTGGTTCTGTGACCCTACTTAGAACAACATGGTTACAAACTCTATACATTTGTAAAAAAAATCACATTTGAAAGTCAGTAGTTCTTGAAATAGTCAAAAAAAAAGAAAGTTAACTGAAGAGTAATGTCGGACACCTCTTTGTTTGTAATTCTTAGCTACACAAGAAATATATCGACATTGTGTCATGTGTGTCACAATACGAAGGTGATCATATTGTTTACTCTGTTACCGAAGAAGATAAACAAACATAATCTTAACAGCATAAACTTGTTAACAGTTCTAAATTCAGAAGACACATCATAGACGAGAGATGATGTCAATTATGTAATGTTCATTTAATCTAATTGTTTTGAGTAAAAAGCAACATCTTGCAATTGGAAACATCCATTTTATTCTCAAAAAGGTGCTATTGGTGCACAACTACACACAAAAGATTGCATTAATCATATTCCGAGTTTCATAGAAACGTCAACCGTTGCCTGGTATTTAGCTTGCTAAAGTAAAACAGAGAGCTCTCATTTGCACGTGAAAAGCATGCAATGCGTGCAAAATCAACACGAGTCAAATTCGCTGACGAAGCCGGCCGGTCAATAAGTGCAAAGTGTCAATTCATCTGACTGATGTTTTCACACCAAACTGTAGTGCACTTGGAACATTGTTGAAAAAGCAAATATGTTGATTTCAGCCCTGTCAATCAAACTGACACAAATCAAAATATTTCAAGGACTTATAAGATGCTAACAAATTTAGATTTTGAATTGGAGGTGATATGGCTTTTGCATGGAGAAACAGAAACCTGCAAGTATCGGCTGAATCTAGCGAACCATGGTCGGTACTGCACTTTTGAATTGGATGCAATTGAGATGTTACCTGTTTACAAAACTTTATCAACAATTTGTTATTGTTGAGTTTCATAACCTTAAAATAGTCTTATTTCTCAAACACCTTGTCTGCTAAAACACAGTATAAATCTAATGAGATAACATACATACACGATACAAGCTGTAAAATGTGATTGGAATATTGACTCCATTTCATTTAAAGTGCCAACATAGACACGCTTAAGAACTGATGTTTATGAATACCATTGTTACAAGTTTTTAGACTAATTATCATAATGAGTTTTTTAATATTTTTTGATAAAAAAGCATTATTAAGGCAGTGCTAGATTGATGATAAAACTTAAAGTTACTTTTTACATATGTGAAACTGAGAGCGTGCAGTTCAATGAAAATCATCTTTTTTTCGTAATTTTTATTTTTATCTTTGTATTAAGGAGGAGACTCGAACTTTTGCGATAATATCTTATCTATACGTGGTTTTTAAGTAAAATTAACATACATGTATAAGATCTAGACTCGCCAACTACATGAAGTCTGTACATGACTCTCCTTGTAAAAATAGTCAAAGGAAAAATGTAGGTGATATAAAACTCACTTGTGCATTGTTGTACACGTCTGAACATGATACAGTCAGTGATATCACAGTCAGACACCCGCCTGTAGGGGCTCATGTAATTTGTTTGCTGAGGTAGGATTCGGTCCGACTGGCAATCACATGCACTGCTGTGAGTTCAAAATACAGTTCACTGATACTGCAAAAGCTCAGATCCACGCTAACGTGTTGACTTTATTAAACATTTCAAATCATTGATAAATCATAACAAAAATAGTAAGTGAAACAAATGTATTCGTTTATGAATGTGTGTTGAATTAAACAATGTTTTCCCAAGAATTAAATACATGTGTACACTTAAAGCACATGACATGAGAAACTTTCCTACGACTGATGTCATCAGACAATATTTCTATAATTAAAACAATGAGTAAATATCAAGTAAGCTGCATAAGAAAACCAAGAATATAACACTTTAACATAAACATACCAATATGTATACTATTTCTTTCTTTGCGAACTGTAAGTATTATAGGCCTGGTGTCTTATTGATGAATGAATATGTCCGTCAAAAACATCTTTAATAGATATATGTTATCTTCAATTCCATGTACTATTTATTGGTAGATATTAGATATTTAGACATATAACATTATCGTCTTGTAAATAATATCATATTTTGTACTATTCCATTTTATAGTAATTCACGGTATTTTTCTTGCACAAAGAATACCTAACAATCATGTTTTTATCATCTTTGTCAATTCATCTTATCCTACATAAAATATTATGACTTTTGTCGAAAACTTTTAAAACTGTTCCTTGAGGTTGAATTGTTTTCACACGGGAGAAGTATACTGAGAGCTCCTGAAAAGCGTGCAACACGTGCAGAGTCGTATCTGTTAAATGAGCAGGCGGGTCATCAGTGCAAAATTGTCAATTTATGGAGCATAGTTTGTTATCAATTAACAATTTGTGTATAATATTCCCACACAGTTCTTCAAATCTAACGTGTCTAACGGAAGCCAGGCACATATCTCTCACATATACAATTTCTCAAATATTATGTTACAACAGGAAAAAGACACATGCGTCTCACATACAGTTTCTCAAATCTAAAGCTACATACGGGAAGACAAACACATATCTCTCACATACAATTTTTTAAATCTAAAGCTACAAACGAGAAGACAAACATTTATCTCTCACATACAATTACTCAAATCTAAAGCTACAAACGAGAAGACAAACACATATTCCCAACATACAGTTTCTCAAATCTAAAGCTACATACGGGAAGACAAACAGGTATCCCTCACATACAGTTTCTCAAGAAAATGAAACCTCCCTACTATTTCAGGTATGTACATGACTTATAAGCAATGCTTTGAACAAATAACTAAAATCTATTCTTCATTATATTTAGAATTGTTTTCTTACATTATATATTTTTTCATAATTACTGTCAGACAAGCAAATCGATACTCTTTGCAGTTGAAATACAAAATATATCTTACTATTTCATCATATGTACTTTTTTGTGGTTTTAGCTTTGTGTTGCAGGGAGCAGCCTAAAAGTGACAAATATGGTACATTATAATACACGTTAGATAGCTTGGTATATCTAATAAATATCAAAAGCTGTTTACATGAAGTGAATGAGTTCTGTATCGCAAAGTCCTGTTGTTCGTTTATGACGACACAGAAAATACCTGCAATTCCTTTATTGAGATATCAATCACGATGACATGATACGTTTTCATGCTCAATTCATGTTCATGCTGATCCTTGACTTTATAGGGAGGAAATTATTTAAAAAAGATATTGAACTATACTTTGAAAAAGCAATAAATGGTTTTAAAATAGACACTTAGGTTGGCCTTACATACAAACCCTTAATTTCCAATGAGCATGGAGATAAGTCACCATTACAAAAATCATGACCAGTGACGATTGTTGAATACATGGTATGACGCACCACTCATTGCGGTTCATTGTGACTTCTGTAGACTCTATACAACTGAATGACAAAGTGACTTCTAAATATAGTCATTTATTTGGCTAATATGACTCACTTGTTTATTTGATTGAAGGCTTTCTTTAGGACATTTGCAAACATTTTCTTGCCGGTAAGGTTTCCTCAGTGGGTTTTCTTTGAGTCTTTAGAGTACTACGTTCCATAAGTAACCTGAACACACCCACCTTGAAAGGGGCAATCGGTTAATGTATTCTGTACATAACGAAAGGGCTCTCTCTTTGAGTGTTGCCATGAACAAAAACAAGCTGAGTGACGATCCCCGAATTGAGCATAACGTTTAGCAATCCAATACAACTGCTATAAATTCAATACAACTAACTGCCAAACACGCTAGTTGACTTTTGTCAGTCCTAGTCACGTGATGTAACTGAATACACAGAGTTCATCAACAAGTTGTAGTAATAAAATGGTAAACTTCGATCTGAATGACGAATATCAACTGAATTACTATTCTACATAATCTGTCTTATTCATTTAAAAATAAATACATGTTCACGAGTTATAGTATGTGTACTGCATAGGTAGAACGTGAGTATGAGAAACACAGAAAGGTTACCTCTAGATTCATGCACACATTATCATTTACGATCTATAATTTGGTTATGGTAAGGTCAGTAAGAGTTTGTCATGAAGTTATTCATACAATCAGATATATCTTTAAAACAGGATTATTCGTGATACGCATAATACTCAAATATCTGATTTAATACTTATCGATATGAAACGTGAAATATAATAACATATTCTTCATAAATCTCTTGATCTGCCCATAAAAGATTACATACTAAAACATGTAAATGATAAATCAGTTAAAGAACTTTGTAGAAATGAATGATTTGTTGACTATTTATTTTACAACCATATCTAGATTTAAAGTCTACATAAACTATTTGAATGATTTCAATGGTCACACTGGTGTGAATGCTTCCCGTTTTAGAACACATTATGTTATGGTAAAAGCTGTTCCCTGGGAATGGTGAGACAGGTGAGGAGAGCATGTGAACGATTTGCTCTCTTTGTGTACATTATACCATGGTGGTTACAAGTGAATCCTTAATTGAATCATTGTCGAACACAACACCACAGAGACTTCAAATACGTCCGCTAGGCACTAAGCTCTCAGTTTGTGTCCTGAGAAGTCTGGTCAGAATGAGAAGGATGTCAATAGCCTTAATGGTGTCAATGCTTTCCGATATAGAAGACATTTTGTATAGGTTACAGCTATTCCCTGTGAATGGTGAGGTAGGTGAGGAGAGCGTGTGAACGAGTTACTCTCTTTGTGTGCATTATACCACGATATCAAAAGGTGTTTACTCGCTTTGATGACATGTCTTGTTGAGAAGTAGGGGTACAAGTGAGTGCTCAATTGAATCGTTGACAAACAAAATACTGCAGGGATTTCCAACAACTCCACTCTCCACCAAGCTCTCACTTAGAACTGTGGCCTGAGCGGTCTTGTTAGTTGCTATGGTTTGTCTTTTTACTAAGTCATGAACCGTACTTGTGGAAATCTTATTGCCTTGGATTGAAGAGTTTGAGGTAATTTTACAGATGTATCTTTATCTATGAATAATTCATCATGTAGATATTTCATTTTAATAAGGCTATTTTGATAGTTTCAAATCTATCATTATGTTTTATCACCTGTTCAACTTAAGTTCAAATTGAAAGTTCATCAATATTGGATGTTAAAACTTTGGGTATTGCTCAAAACTATACATTTTGAAAGAGTTTATCCAAACTCCTCGATCCTCATAAAAAACCTCCTTTTTGGTGCATGGTGTCTAAGAAATGTTATGTTTGCTTGGTCAATCACCAACTGGTGTTTACGGTCAGTATTCTGAAAAATATTGACAGACAACTGAACTATATACTTATATATTCAAATATTTAATTCAATTTTAAAGGTTTCTTTGTTGTTCACAATGCTCTGTCAAAATAACATAAACGCTGATAACTCAATCGCACCTACGATTTCAGAATGTGCATTTTAAAGAGACGAATATCTGTGTATAATAACTCAGTCTACAGAATGATTACTACTGGAAAAAACAGGAGCCATTTTTATATCATGTACGAACAACTTCCTAATTTTGAACAAGAAATTTAAGAAATACGGCTGTACTTTCAATACATCACTAACATTACTTTACTTAATTATAAGTGTACTTGTCATTTGTTATGTCAACTTAAGCTTGTTATGTACATCACGACTTGTGTCATTAGGTGACATATTCATTATGATATAAATGCATCTTGCTTCCTTTGTATGTCACCATTGGCAAAAGCTTTAGATTTAAGTGTTAGTGTTTTGGTGGAAAAGAAATCTACTGAGATTTGAACCCGCGACCACTCTACTAGTAATCCAATGGAATATCCCACTTGCTGTTGACCCAAAGGGATATCCCACTAGCTGTTGATCAAAAGGGATATTACACTAGCTGTTGATCCAAAGGGATATCCCTCTAGTTGTTGATCAAAAGGGATATTCCACTAGCTGTTGATCAAAAGGGATATTCCACTAGCTGTTGATCCAAAGGGATATCACACTAGCTGTTGATCCAAAGGGATATTCAACTTGCTGTTGATCCAAAGGAATATCCCACTAGCTGTTGATCAAAAGGGATATCCCACTAGCTGGTGATCCAAAGGGATATCCCACTAGCTGTTGTTCAAAAGGGATATCCCACTAGCTGTTGATCAAAAGGGATATTCCACTAGATGTTGATCCAAAGGGATATTCCACTAGCTGTTGATCCAAAGGAATATCCCACTAGCTGTTGATCCAAAGGGATATCACACTAGCTGGTGATCCAAAGGGATATCCCACTAGCTGTTGATCAAAAGGGATATTACACTAGCTGTTGATCCAAAGGGATATCCCTCTAGTTGTTGATCAAAAGGGATATCCCACTAGCTGTTGATCAAAAGGGATATTACACTAGCTGTTGATCCAAAGGGATATCCCTCTAGTTGTTGATCAAAAGGGATATCCCACTAGCTGTTGATCAAAAGGGATATTCCACTAGCTGTTGATCCAAAGGGATATCCCACTAGCTGTTGATCCAAACCTGCAACATTCATCCCCTCCACGAATTGACTATGAACTTACATATCTTTATAAAATGATTCATTGCCTAAACCTGCAAATGATTTACACTTGCAGTGGTATTGAAAATAGTCTAGCTGGGCGACAAATGAACCAGAGGTGCAAAATTGCTTATTGTGTATCTATAACACTTCGCGTCCTGGCTTCCATAACTGTGTAACCTACCTCGAGAGGTACAGTACTGTGTGATTACTTGTGTATCAAAATCGATCTCAAATTGTAAATAGAAAGTCATGAGGTTTAAAATAAGACAATTGATAATATTCTAACGATAACATTCTATCTGAAAACTGACACAAATTACATTTCTAAAAAAACAGATCATTGAACTTTGTGGATCGAAATGTAAAAACAAAATTAGTCTTTTTGAATAGCGAATTGCGTCTAATCTCTTTCGTGTTATCATGTCATGTTATATTAAGGATAAATCATTATATGTTTTTAAAAGCGTGGTAACCACATTAATATTTTCAAAACTTTTCATGAATCAAATATACTTTTCACTCATTCAGGGCCTGTTACGACGTAAGATGTAATAAACGCGGTAAGATGTAATAACTGCGGTAAATTGTAATAAAAACGCGGTAAGATGTAATACTGCGGTAAATTGTAATAAAAATGCGGTAAAGTGTAATACACATACGTGCGGTAAATTGTAATAGGGGGTGCGGTAAAATGTTAGCACTTGATATGCGGTAAATTGTAATACGATGTGCGGTAAATTGTAATAACATTGGTTTATATAAATGATTGAAATGATTGTGAGTGTGGTTTCTCATAACATGATAGAATCATTACTTTGATTATATATGTACAACGCCCTTTTGTTTGAGTGCAATTCCGCCACCAATGTGTTTCCTACAATCTACACTTATCTTGGTATAGACTAAGGGTATTGAGTTCTTTACTATTTATTCTCTTCCATTCACTTCTCTCTCTCTCTTTTGCGACTGCAGTTATGTCACGAAGAGTATCTTTTATGACGCCACAATGATACGAAAATACGAGAAGGCGTTGCTAAGCAAAAATTATTTATGCACATGCTCTCTCCTACTAATATCGCTCTGCGATTTAAGGAGGCTCCATTTTTTTCAATGAGCTTTACACTCTCTCAGGCCACAATATAATTTATCAAGTCTAACGGATGATAACAATAACTGTAAATATAACCCAAATTGCCAAGATAATAATCACAATTTTACTTGATGTTTCAATTTTATCAAAAGCAGTTTAAATTTTGTCATCCAGTCATAGGAAAAGTCTACTCTTAGTCATTAATATTTCCAAGTTTAATTTGATATACACAAGTGTTTAATATTCACTCAAATGCAAAAAAAAGAACTTAAAAGTGTTTTGTACACAGATTGACAACTATCAAAAATACAAAATTGTCGTTTTTGTTTTGGAATAGACATTTTCATACCATAAGAACAGACCTCATTTAATTGCTAATAGGTTATGTATATTCATTCTTAGTTGTTAAACGATGTAAGAGTCTTATTTCTGTGGCATTTTAGAGGTTTGTTTAATGAAAAAATCCAGATATAGTCCTTCATCATATCAACTGCTAAAATTATTTTTGGTCATATGTACATGAACATGTATGTATTTTCAATGTTTAGTTGCATCTGTTTGCTTCTTGCATACGCGTACCCATCTTTACACAGACATCGTGCATGATTGAAATGTCTCTTGGTTGACATTTGATGCATGAACTGAAATCGAAATGACCAGAACAGTTTATTTACCATATCGTATACAGAACGATTAAATATGATTTAATTATGCATGAACAAACTGGCTTCACGTTACATTTTGTTATATTCATTTCTAATGTATATATACAAGCGCATAATATTAGATATATTCTAATTCCAAATACTCATTTTACTTCTATCTTCTTTTAACATCTGCATATTCTCTTCTTGTTTGACATGAATATGAGTTTCTTATCCTGCAACAAATGTTCATACATACACGAACCTTTTAACAAAATCCTCTTTTGGTATGTGCCTATTTGATATAAATGCGTTTTAATTCATTTTTATTTCGTAAAACATTGCATACATTTGTTGCCAATGCCAATTCTCTTCTGAATCTCTTAACTACTCAATAACATCTCGTTAATAAAGTTCAGGACTATTCTCTTTTTAGTATGGTGTTCTAATTTTACATGCCTTGAATGTAAAGAGATTATTACCTAAGACAGACATATGATACATTAGGATACGAATTAATTTCTGCATAAACAGAGCGAGGATATTTACATATTTGAGTTCCGTGAAAGTCATTTGTTACGTTTCTGGGCTTAATAATTTTCTGTATTACCGATTCTATTGCATTTTTACAACATTTTCTACTCGACAAACTTGATGTGTGCACATGTGCTTATATTGAAAATACGAATTACTTCATATATAGTCTAAGACTTTTATTCCGCAATAGATTTTGAGTGACGTCATGAAATAATGACCCATGACGTCAATAACAATCAGCCATGACGTCACTATATATGCCCCTGATCAATTTGAGGCCGGACGTTATTTACAGAATATGTTTATATTTGGAGTAGAAATAACATAAAATTCGACATACTAGAAAAGAAACACAGTAGCCCTAACCATCTTGTGTTTTGCAATAAGGTATAGTTTTGCCCTGAACTATTATAGTTAAAGCATTAGACACAAGGCCTAATTGTTTGAAGCTATAATAGTACAGTGGCTAGCGCTACTTTATTTCTTAAAAAAAAAATAGCCCTTGACGTCAATAACATTTGGCTATGACGTCACTAGGTATGACCCTGATCAAGGATTTTTAATTGGCGGACGGACGTGACTTACAAAATAATTTTCGATTTGGAGAAGAAATAACTTAAACGAGTAAAAAACCGACATACAAGAAAAGTAATAGAGTAGCCCCAACCATCATGTGTTTTTCAATAAAGTATACTTTTGTCCTGAACTTTAATGTCGGCCTCATGCTTACACCATAATAGTTCGGGGCAAAATTATACTTTATTGCACAACACATGATGGTTAGGGCTACTCTATTTCTTACAAAACTAGAATGACTGATAAAACGATTTAATTTTATTTATAGATCTAGATGTATCTCCCCCAAACATGAAATAAATCCATATATCATCACAGGTACAAGCAGGGTTCTAAGATGGCCAACAACGGTTGAAAAATATTTACCAAGGTTGCGGAAAGGTTATTACATTTTACCGCATATTATATTACAAATTACCGCACCTTTTAGTAACATTTTACCGCACCCCCTATTACAATTTACCGCACCTATGTTTGTTACATTTTACCGCATTTTTATTACATTTTACCGCAATATTACATCTTACTGCGTTTTTATTACAATTTACCGCAGATACTACATCTTACCGCGCTTATTACATCTTACGTCGTAACAGGGCCGCTTACAGAGCGTAACGTGACCAGCCCAGCAGCGACCTTGACAGCCGAGACCGCCGAGAGGAAGTGACAGTCAAGGAGAGGTACACAGTGTGTGCTGAGAACAACTCGTAGTTCAATCAAATCACATCTTGAGATATGCTCGTTTATTCTGGTGAGTTATACTAATAAGTATAAATATCTGACGTTTTAACAGCATACGTATTTATTGTTTCACATGTAACTAGATACAATGTTATGGTGTTATGAGCATGAATATAGTGTTAATATCAGCCAACCTTTTCAGATCGTAGAAATATATAGCAGGTTGTTGAGGATATACAAGTGTGTAGCGTAAATGACTACTACTGCAATTTTCACTTTTGCGTTAGAAATATCCGAAATGATTGCATATAAGCTGTAAAAATAATATATATGGATTTTAAAACCCTATAGGTTTTTAAGACATTTTAAATCTATATAAGTGTGGACATTTTATATAACAAGTCCACAACTTCTGTCAATCAGCTTGGTTGAGTATGGTTGCACCAAGAAGCACGAACATATCACCCTGGTGCTTAAATAATCTTGTCGACCTTCTTCAGGCATATACACCATCAAGAAGCCTTCGCTCAAATTCACAACATCTACTGGTCGTACCCAATGTCAAATCAGTGAACTATGGCCATCGATCGTTCTCTTTCTCTGCTGCAACAGAATGGAATAGTCTTCCAATTGATCTGAAAACTTCACCCTCACTCTCCGTCTTCAAATCTAGACTAAAAACTCATCTTTTAAAATCTATCTTCTCGAAATGAACTTTGTGCACTTCGAGCATGCATTGCGCATGGGGTTAATTCGCGATACAAGTGGACTATTATTATTATTATAATTATTGTGAATTTGCTTTAAAAACAAAAAATAGCCTGATATAAACGTCTTCGAGACTGGCTTTTAAAATAAATATTCTTCGTATGTAGTGGCACTGAAACTATGTTCAAACGAAGTAGAAAACTGTTCTACACGCATAAAGGTTTGTGTGCAATGCTACACTGCATTTTACTCATAATACGCTAGTTTCAAGAGTTCCAAAAGCTTGCAGGTTTCACCCCAATGCATAGCCACAATGGTGTTGTGGCCTTTCTCCCTGCAACATTACTAGCAGCATCGATATACATATGAGTGAAATACTCTGGAAAGTGGCATTCAACCCCATATCATATCATCTCACTTTATTTAAAGGAACAGTCACAGTAGTCGCGGGTCTGGAAACAAGTCCATTCCCTGTCCAATTTGTAGACAAGAGACCCCAGTGCCTCACCCTGACAGACCTGTTGAAGAGTGGGTGGGGCAGCTGAAACCAGGACTGCTTCTAACTGGACTCATGGACTCAATCCAAAAAGGTAATCATAAGAAACATCAGCTTTATGGATAATTAGCTAACGTTTATATATCATAATTCAGTTCAAGAGTGAAGCTATTTGCTGTATGGGAAAGTTAGCCGCGTTTTTTAATGATATATTTAGGGTTACAGTCATAATGAATTTCTTGATACTGTTTTTGAATTGTTAAGGAGAAATTAATCAGCAATAATTGCCGCCAATTTTCTGTCTCATTTATGTTTTTGTATTGATATCTCGACATTACTACTAGGCTTACTTTATTGTATTCCAGAACCTGACCATTGCTCAGTGTGCAAAGAGAGAGGGGAGACAACTCCAGCCGTACATTGGTGTTCTGAATGTGAAGCTATGTTTTGTGATGGATGTCTGAAATTGCACAGCATAATGCCAAACTCAAAGAACCATGAAGTTGTAAAATATTCAGGAACATCGCCCCTCCGAAAGAAGAACTTTATTTGCAGTGAACATGAGGAGACAATTAAGCTTTATTGCAAAGACTGTAATAAACCCCTGTGTACTGTCTGTTGCAGTAGTGATCATAGAACATGTAAAGAGGTCATCACAATCAACGAACAGCTGACAGAGGTCAAATCAATGCTTCAAAAATGTCAGCAAAATCTTGATGTAAAAATTTCTTTGACAAATGGCGAGATAAAAAATCTGGATATTGAAACAAAAAATATATTGACCAGAAGCTCCATGCTTGAATCAGATATAAGGAAAACCATAAAGGAAGCTATTGATGCACTGAAACAGAAGGAAAATCAGCTGATTAAGAAGGTGAAGGATGAAACAGAACAAGACAAGAAGCAGTTGAGGTCGATGATGAAGACTAAACAAATGGATCTTCAGCTGTATCAGCAGCAATCTGAGTCCATCCAGCAGGCCCTTAAATTGGAGGATGAGGCGCAGCTGTTTGAGATGTATCTGTCGTCTGGATCAGGAGCAGACGTCACAGGGACACAGAGGAAGGACAGAACAGATGTAGCTGACATCAGCTTTAAACACGACCTTGCCCGACTCACGAGACAGATTGAAATGATGGATGTGAAGATTAACAAGATGGAATTGAACATTCAGCAGATTGATAACATAGACCTGACAGCAGCACCTGTATTAGATGAATTTATCAACGCTAAACTTGATGTGAAAGACGATTGCAATGTTAAAGACTGTTTGGCCATGGAAGTAGAAGGAACAAAAGTCACAGTTTTTGCTGATGGTATCTCTCAACGTCTGAAATCATTTTACACTGAAGGAGGACAGTCATGTTCAAGTGTACTCAAAGTGTCTGGTGATCCCTGGTGTTTAACAGTTATCAGTGAAGGCAAGATAGCTGTGTCTCTTGCCTGGTCTCAACGTATCATCACAGTTGCTGTGACTCCTGATCTTGAACTCCTGTCTACAATAAAGACAAGTAAGTTCTACAGTGGGATATCTACTCTGGATCAGTCAACACTGGTGGCAGGTTCTAATGATCCACCCTCTGTAGATCTGATTGATATGAATGCAACCATCTTGAAGACCTTCAAACCACGTACTACCATGGGACAGAGCTCAATGGATTATTACTACATACATGTAACCAGACAAGGCACTATCCTGGTGTTAGACAATGGTCTGAATTCTGTCATCTGTCTGACTCGGTCTGGTGACATTGTATTCACATACACACCTACTGGGGACAGATCATTGAGAGATCCACGTGGAATCACATCCACCAGTACCGGGGACATTCTGGTAGCTGACTTGTGTGCACACAAAGTGATTCATCTCAGTCAGGAGGGAGAGTATATCAGAGACATTCTGACAGCAAAGGATGGTATACAATATCCAACTGGGCTGTGTGTTGATGGAGATAAATTGTGTGTTGTATCGGAGTCAAAAGGTTTACACAAATACAGATTTAGTTAGAGGTGAATGTTGTATTTTCATTCAATGTACAGAGAAAGGTTTGACCTTCGAATCGAACAGTGTGTTACATTAATGTCAACATATTACCTAACAGAGTTTTAGATAAATATACTTTTTAGAAAGTCAAAAATGTGAACAGAGTTCTTTTGAATGATTTAAAAATTGCAATATCATTCATTTCGAATTTATCATTTTTATTATCTATTAATTTGTTGAATATCTATCATATGTAAGAAATTCATTATTATATAGAGTTCAATCATCTATTTCTAGCACATTCGACATTGACATGTGCAAAAGAAAATGCCTTGTTTATCTAATTTCAATATGCTGTACATAACATATATTTCAAACAATTAAAATTTGCCTGAATTTCAGTTATGTAAGGGGGCGGGATAGCGCAGTGGTTAACGCGTTCGGCTTCGGATCAAGAGGTCCGTGGTTCGAATCCTGCCAGGGGCTCGTCAACTAAGTCTGCAGTAGAGAACTGTTCTACTCGCAGTCAGGTTTGGATGCAATGCTACAATGAATTTCAGCGCAGTACCACCTATACTCGCAGGGTCCACCGCAATGCATAGCCACAATAGTGTTGCGGGCTTCTCCCTGGAATAATACTAGCAGCCGCGATATAAGTGAAATAATCTTGAAAGCGGCGTTAAACACCAGCTCGCTCACTCACTCACTCAGTTATGTATCGCCGATAAAGAGCGCCCGAATAGCACGTGAAAAGCGTGCAGTTCATGTACAGTCATATCCGCTGTCGTGTTGAGTTAATCAGTACCAAGGTGTATAAGTATTAAGGCATAGTTCAAATAGTAAGAGTAAGAGTTTTCGCCAGTATCTGTTGACATTTTGTAAGAAGGTAACTAAAAGATTTGTATGTAGAGAAACCTTTTAATGGCTTAAATATGTTTATGGGAAATAAGAAAGCTAAATATCTTACTATCATTAAATTGATGTTTTTTCTAATAATAAGTTTTTTGTTGATTGACTTCTATATTGGCCCTTTACTAGAAGTAAAAGGGATGGGAAAACAGGGCAAATCTCTACTTAATTTTGAACAACCTGCTTCCGAAGAACAAACACGATCCCGTGCAGAATGTGTTTTCCGTGTGAAATGAACATGCTTAGCACGTGCAGCACGTTCTTCATGCCTCTTGCCCTTAAACGCTTGTTGACTTAACAGTATTGTAGATTTCTCTTCAAAGGATAGTTGTAATGTTTATTTTAAATGATGACCGTACACTAGTTAGTTAAATCGTCAAGTAAAGTATCAGTAAGTTTAGTCACTACAGAAATGACTTGGTTTCCTGAATTCTGAAAACCAACAGGAAAGTGTGTAATTTGGGTATCCAACTTGTATCCATTCACTGAAACTAAGTGACTTGGTATCCAGTTGGTTTCCATTTTGGATTCTCTGATCTATGTGTTTCCGTATCATGAAACCAAGTGGATACTGAAAGACTGGTTATCCAGTTGGTTTCCATTTTGTAATCTCCGACGATATGTATATCCGTGCATGGAAACCAAGTTGAAATTAAATGACTTCGTATCCACTTGGTTTCCATATTGGAATCTCTTCTGTTATGTATATCCGTGCATGGAAACCAAGTGGAAACTAAATGACCTGGTATTCTGGTACCCTCAGATTTTATTCAAGTAGGTTGCTTTGCTGCTAGAACCTATTTTAGACTTTTATTCACATAACAAGGCACCAATGTAACAAAAAACAATCATCAGGATACTCTTCACGGTTGGTTTCTTTTACTTATTGATGTAACACTTTGAAAATAAAAGACAAATTGAGCTTCTTTAAATTATTGTTTATTCTATCCTTATAATCAGGGATTTAACATTTCATTACATAATAAGTCACACTTTATATATATGTATGGCTTATGTCCAGTCCTCTTCTTGGTTTATACTCTCTGACTTGGTATGAGGTTTTGCCAGGCTGATATTGATTGTAACTATCCAAGGTTGGTATCAGCTGTAGGTATGTCTTGTGGATCCGTCTAATCTGAATCTGTAAATGACAATCACTTAACTAATAAGTATTGTTGTAGTAATTAAACGTAATGATACTGTCATAGGTACATGGAAACATTACTTTAATATTACTTTAATGATGATTGATGCCATACAGCATATATAAGTTTCTATAGTTGGTGAATTGAATACATGTTATTGATATTAGTTATTGAACAGGAACATAATACTTATCTAAGAGCATGACAACGTTCTCAGCTTTATGGGGTATTTATTGTATACTTTGATTTATTTTATGTATATATATGTTATGTACATTTTATCAGATGGCAAAATTATCAGGGGCCAAATTGACTGCTTATCATTTGTAAAGTTACAGTAGTTACATGTCTGATAATCTCATAATGATACATTCTGTTTAATATAGAATTGGTTTAGATGACAAAAGATGATTTGATGACATATTTATATGCCAGTTTATTCATAACTTATAAAAACTTTATTTAGGATAAACAGAAAATACAGAAAGCAATATATGAGTGATATTATCTCCTAAATGAGTTAAAGTTCAGACCTGAAGTTAAGCTCAAGCTTGCATGCCTTCTTGACCAGTGGCTCCTGTTCGTCGCCCAGGTGGATGATTCTGGTCTCACTGGCATGACTGACATACTTGTCAAAATGGTGACAGAACAAGTCATCCAGATCCCAATACATAACATTTAACATGGTTACAAAATGATAGAATATTATTGATAAACAATATTGATAATAATACAACAGTGAAAGTATCTAGTTTTGATAAGACATACCCTTTCAAAACATATTTCTGTTATCACATAGGTTGAACATTGACAGAGGAGGGAGACGATATAAAACTACATAGTCTTAAAAAAGTTTCTGAAAATAAAATACATTAATCGTCAAACAAATACGTTAAAGCAGTGTGAAATCTTATTAGGACACAATATGTATGTTACATAGAAATAAGTAAATTCGTTTTTTTCACAGTGTATTATAGTTTAGTTCATTTCATCTCGATTTAATTTTTGAATAGCACAAGTCAACATTATATTAACAGATTATTTTACAATAAAGTTTTCACAAACTGACCTCTTTGTTATTATCAACCATGGCTGTTACACTTTCATCCTCTGGACCTGTATCATATAAAGTGGTATTCATTTTATTTATAAATCTTGTTCATATCCTTAATGTTGAAAGATTTGCTGTTTTTTTTTGGAATGATGTAAAATGTTCTATTTGAGGGATAATAGTACAAGCCATAAGGCCTCAATAAAAATCCCTTTGTTGCAGGTAAAAAACAATACGTATACAGTCTTAGTCCATCACGACAGAGTTGGTTAGGTATTTTCTATCAACAGGTTACTTACATCACTGGAATTTTCTAAAATCGCTTTCTTTCAACGAGAATAAATGTACCTCTTGTATCACTTCGTATTGGTAAGTAATGTTTCGAAACAAAATCAATATTAGTTCGCCTGACATGACATTGAGTTCAAGTTGTTAACGATTAATTAGTATCAAGTCATTATCTGTCGCTATTCACACTCTTAACGGGACCCAATCTAAACTCAAGCAACTGTAAAAACATACGTGACTTACCTGCGTCGGTACGCCGTGCTGAGAAGCTTGACGGAAGTAACGAATCAGTCATCCGGGGACACGCGAAGTTGCGAAATGTTGTCTTAACAATGCCAATATAATCAAGAGGGACCGTTTTATAATTCTATTTGCAATCACAACCAACTTTGGTCCAGGTTATTGCTTTAAAGTTGTAAATTTAAAAAGGATTAGGTATTTGTTTTGACCCACAATGCCCCTCTCGCCGCCATTTTGTCACGTTACCTGCGGAGAAGTTGTTTTGAAAGTACACAGGGTCGACTCCTTTTATGTTAACACAATCTCATATGGTAAAAACCAAACTAAGTGCAACACGCCTGTATCTTTTCGTTTTTGCGAAAACCACACTAGAAGCTTTGGAACCTCAAGTTCGGGATGTCGAAAACACTCGTCCAGCGCAGCCATACCAGGTACAGTAAATTACACTGCAGCATTTATAAAAATTGTACGGTTATTTGCGCGAGAAGAAAAGAGGATTTGAATAAGAATAAGAAACATTTCTTTTCATAGATCAAATTGAAGTGGCAAGGCCAATTTCTATTCATGGCCATGGTCTTATCAATGTTTCGCTAAGAGTTGAACAGGGTATCTTGTGCATATAAGTGCATGCTACTCAGAGACGTAAATGTTTTATGTGTTGTGTGGTTAAATGAATTATTTACATTTCCAAGATAACATTTTAAGCTTAATATGAAATGATCATGTCATCAAATTTTAGCATTGAACAACTGTTAAATATTTTTCTATATCTACACTATCAATCTTTGTTTGATATCTGTAAATATCTGCCATGGTGGGCATTGTGCTCGGGTTGCTAATATTGTGACGTCACAACTTTATGTATACATATGGGCAACACTATATCACTAGTTGTCGTCTGATCTAAATATTACATTGTAGTGTCTAATCGAAGTATTGATTTTTTTTATATAAATGTAATCTTGGTTAAAATATAGCACTTTTCCTTTATCTGATGAGGAAGGAAAGAAGAAAGTGGTTGAGATGACCAGGAGTTGGGACATGTGAAGGTATGACATCTTTAAAAAATCAGTACAACATGTCAAAACAGTATGATAAGCTAACCACAGTCAGGTGCTTGATATCCAAATACAGAGGCCTTGCATTCACAAGTTTTTCAAATAATGTTGATGTGTAAAACTACTGCCTTGATAAAATAAATTGCAATATTTCTGGAGAGTTAAGATAATAATCATGTCCATTGTTGTTTTGGTTTTTAATGAGAACTGAAAATAAGAAATTTGAAAATTGACGATATCAATTCTGATAGAAAAGTGGACACTAATTAAAAAACATATAACGTTTCCAATAGTCAAACATATAATTGAAGTCAAGTCTTTTTAAATCACAAAAACCTCAAGCCCATATGCAGTACCGTAAAACACAATGAATATAAACACATTATAGATACAAAATTAATACTTTATTTACGTGTAAACAAATCTTTAAGATCGACTGAAATGACTCATGGAAACTTTCGTGATTCATTAAAATGTATTTAAAAAATTGCCAGTGACTTAAATATAAATTTTCGAAATCGGCCGATAAACAACTTTAGTACGGCTTTTTTGAAACACCATGCAGGTAATTAGGATCAGTGAGAAGAACTGAAAGGGCCCGTGGTCACTGAGGTGTGCATGTCCTGCCGCGTGACATGCTTGTAGTTACACCTATAGCCTCCTCATTGAAAGAACAACAAATCTCGCTGTTTTAACAACCGTTTAAACATAAAAGGTTATCCAAAGAACTGTAACGATCGATAAATTGTTATTTAATATACCTTAAGTTATTTGTATTGTTCCAAGCGAAAGAAAGTGTTTTAATACGATGCTACACGCATTTTCCCGTAGCATGTGTACATCAATTATGCCCTCTTCCCAATGTTTTCACAACACGCAGACTGGGTAAAGGACTCTCAATTTTATGAGAAGCAGGTGGCCATTATGTAATGCAATCGCACTTCTTCGCAATTTTAATTAAATGGTCTCTAATTAGACCTATTGGATTTTAGCGCCTTGTACCCGTCATAATGACGTAACTGCCACTTAGTTTATTGTCTCGACGTTCAGTCATGTTGAGGCAATGAACGTTTGGAATATAAATTCAACAAATAAATAATATAGATATCTACCATCGATGACAATCATTTGAAAAAGCTGATCGTTTGGAAAGGTAACCAAAATTCATTATGGTTATATAGGATGATTTTAGCGCCAGGTATTTTATGGATTGTTAAAATTATTTATTGTCTATATTTCAGAAACTGGAGAGCAGTAATAAGGCCCAAGCCACTTCAACTGACCCGAGAACAGAAAGAAAGAGTTTCCAGAGTTAAGAACAACTTGTACCCCTGCTGTAGTCTAGGAAGAGAGAAATGTTTTCCATCTGCCTCTCCTAGGAAAGTCCTAAGCTGATAGGCTATATATAACAGAAAGCTGGACGACCAGAAAATACAACGACCATATTAAAGATTATGATTCTTTGAGGACTTTGATAAAATGTATTTGTTAAACAGGATGTTATGTCACTTGGTTAGCATATAAGTTAATAAATGTCGACTATGTATTCATGCATTGTTGAATATTTTGATGAGTGAAGTATATGTGTTTTCAATGAATGTTTGAAATAAATTATTCTACTTATATATATTTACTCATTTGTTGTTTCTATGATCTTTGTCATTATGAATTTAATGGATTACATTACATGCCCTATTTATGATAGGAGGATACCCCACTGAGCATGTGAGAGTTAACCAGGGTACGTAACCGAATGATGAGTAACTAACAAAATACACTAAACACACTGAAACCAAGTTATAACCTACAATAAAACAAGAACACAGAAACCAAGTTGAAACCTACAATAAAGTGAGAACATGGAAACCTAGTTGAAACCTACAATAAACTAAAACATGGAAACCTAGTTAAAACCTACAATAAACTAAAACACGGAAACCAAGTTGAAACCTACAATAAACTAAAAGAATATGGAAACCAAGTTGAAACCTACAATAAACTAAAACAAGGAAACCAATTTGAAACCTGCAATAAACTTAAAGAATATGGAAACCAAGTTGAAACCTTCAGTAAATTGAAACACGGAAACCAAGTTGAAACCTGCAATAAACTAAAAGAATATGGAATCCAAGTTGAAACTTACAGTAAACCTAACTATGGAAACCAGGTTGAAACCAACAATAAACTAATATCACGGAAACCAACTGGATCCTGCTTGGATAGTGTGTAATGTTTCCGTGATGGAAACCAGTCGGATCTGGGTAATTTTCAGGAAGTTTCAAGTTCACGGAAACTAGATTGAAACTATGAAAACCAAGTCCGGAAACCAAGTGGAAATATTGGTTTCCATGTCGTTTCTGGTTGGTTTCCGTACACCGGAAACCAAGTCATTTCTGTAGTGAAAGTGTCTGAACCATGGTCAAAACTGTCAAAACCATGGTCAAAACTGTCCGAAGCAAGGTCATTTTGACATATTTTCAATATCTCAACATCAAAATAAAACAAAATAATAATAACATTTTGAATTTATCATCTCTCACATAAAAAATTTGGAAAATTGGTTAGATTAACCTCTTCTGTTGAAGGGATAATAAAATGTAGCCTACATGGATCAAAACATTTACTTAAATATCTCCTTTATACATACCAATATTCAGCATAATTTAACTGTTTGGATGTTTCTCTTTGCTTAAGAATCCAGTTTAAAATGTTATGGCACTTCCTATATTCCCTAACCTGATAGTCAACATTTACGTTGAAACAAATATTTTGCCACTTCCTTACATATATCTATTATTTGTACATCATAGCAAAATGTCGATTAGATACTACCTACAATCAATTGTCTATTTAATGTAATGAATAAATTGACATACTAAAAATTAATATTTCAAAACGAACATATTACCGACAATGCACTTTTTATTGCATCAGCTCCTAGTCAAAAGTGTCCGAAGTTCGGGCGACCTCGGGTGGTGTACGAACCTTAGTCACTTTGCCCTAGATGTAGGTCTATTTTCTTCCCTTTGATATGTTTGGTTGGTGTCATTCATTACTGTTTAAACAAATGTAAATATTGATGGCGATGTTGAGATGGAATCATATTTCAAGTCAATTTCCTTTCCTGATCGACATTTTTTCCCGACTTGTTTTCTTTTAATGGCCTTGCTTTCTCGTCCATAGCTAACAAAATAGTACGGCTGATAGACCTGTACTGAGTGGAGTATTTTTCCTCTCACTCCCTGACTGGAGAAACAGAGATGTCGGTACTGCTCCAAGTTGCTCTTTGTTATCAAAATTACTACCTTCTGTCTTTCTTTGGTTATCCAGGTGTACATCCTCAAGTCTTTTACTGTGCCGACACTGAAAGCAACCATATGACGAGTTTTGATTTGGGGTATATTCTCCTTGGTCTTCAGGGGAAGTTTAGCATACATAATTTCATTCTTTCCGTGTTTCTTGCGTGTCCAAAATAGAATGTCATTATCAAGATCTAGTGCTTCAATAGTTGACGATTTTTCAATGATGAATTGGATCTTTATCTTTTTACTCTGTTTCGAATCCAATGGTTTACGAAATATCCTGTTTGATTTTGTGTAATACATCTGCATCTGATGAATAACCATATAGCGTGCAGGAGTTTCACAAAGTTTAAAAGGTTTTGAGCCAGTCTCAAGCACCTGTCCTCGTATACCAGACTTACAGGACCAGTATACGATGTGGGTTGGCCGATGGTAAAGAACTGAAAACACACGACCGTCCACTCTTATGTCTGTTTCAAGGGACGAACTGGTGTCAGGTTTAAATGTCCCTACACGAAGTGGCCTAGTATTCCCTCTTTCTTCCACAAACACAATGGTCTGAATTGCCGAATTGTTTAGATTTCTCTTGATTGTCTGAAGTGCTAGATCATTCAGATTTCCCTTGGTATCGGGAGAGGACGTTGCAACTATCTTTAGGAAGTTGACCAATTGAATCACATCCTTCAGATCATTTCCTGGTGTTGCATACAGATCACCAGACTTTACATCCACGATATTACAGTCGGACAGAGAAAGACAGACTAAAGCACACTGGAGCAATGTTTCACATTTCGTTGTCCTCAGATACCCATCATATGATACATTTACAGGAAAATCGTTGATGTATTCAACTTGTTTATAATGATCTTTCCCCTCCACCGTAATTGAGATTGATAATAACAAATAATATGAAAACATTCTTGCTAGAGAAGTTGAACTTACCACTTACATATCTATACCTGTTAATGGCTGGCTTCAAAAAGCAGAGAGCAAAACTTGTTTTATGATGATGTGATATTAGAAACTATATTTATAACATAGATGGAATGCGTGACAGTCACCAGACGTTATAATAAACTTGAGTGATTATCTATGTAAAAGATGCCTACTTTAAAATTGCATCAAACCAAGCTTTACACGTATTCTTCTTTTTTTCAATCAAAATGTTTCTATTCTTAACCTTTTATAACATTGTTGACAAACGCTAAAAAAGTTCAAACTGTAAAAAATAGAAAATGGTGACAACATTTGATAAGTATACACTTTATCTCTAAAAAATTAAACATTTTACAGTGTTTCCTGATCTTGTTATTAATCCCTGATTCCAATGCATATGTATTAAAGAATAAACATAACCATAACATAAACAATTAAGCTTTAATAGATGAGATTCGATCTGGTGTTTCATTTGCAGACGAATTTGACGTCTAAATATCCAAAGTCCTGTCATTCTAAATTTGACAAACTTAGTGCGATTTCAATATCAGAGGTATTTTTGAGCAGCCTAAAGTGAACTTTGTAAAATATCTTTAAGGTTTCTTTCAAAACATAATTTTATCAATGAGAAGATGTCAAATTAGTAATAGCTAAATTTTAAATTTCATGTAATACAAGACAAAACAAACCCTCTCCATCGGAAAAATGGCCTTTTGTTGTGCTAATTCCCCTTGAGAAGTAAAATTGTCTATATTATGCTATTTCAGCCTTGACATACGTGCATCCTGCAAGAAATCATCTGTCTACATAAAGACCACAGTTCAGCTGATACTCAAACCCTTAGTCGGGTTGATCTGGTATTTGATCGACTTGAAGTAATGTATGCCTCTGATAATGTTCTGCGGGTTGTCCTCTTGCTAGCCAACATTTGAGGAATTATCAAATCTTAGACAAAATTAAAACAAAGGAATTTGTACATTCAATTAAACCAATTAGGTAGAGACTATTCTTTATCAATGAGTGGCTCCGACTAACCTGAACCGAACCTTATTTCCACTGTATAAGAATATATATGTGCCAAATGTACAAACAATTACCTGATATACTACTTTCCAGAAGATGTTTTCTGACAAGCACCTTCAACTCAGTAGCGAGTGTGGCCATCCAATACCCCGATGCAAGCATGCACCCTTCAACGACCTGATGACGTCAGGCGTCTGATGACCTCATTGGGGATTCAACTTACCGTAAAAATCAATAAAATTATGTAATACAAATAGTACAAATGCAAATGAACGATAATCAGTGTTGCACACATATATGTTTAATGATATAGCTTCAAACATACTGAAAATACTGGAAATGCATGATTATAATTTTGTTTGTTTGGAAGTCGATATATATTGAAGTGCCTATGCAATTGCAAAACGATTAAATTGAATTTATTATGATGAATATCATCTAATAGTTTATTTGAATCACTGATTGTAAGCTAATATGTGCTAGATAATATAATATAATTATGAATAGAATTTACTACTTTTTTTAAATCACTGCCTGTCAGCGATTCACGTACTACTTTTGTTTACTTGAGAAAATTCAACAAAACAGCGACATTTTCTTCATAAGTATTGCTTACCCTACAACTAACTAAATCACTAGAAAATTGGTGAATACCTTTAACAATAAACTATTGATATAAAATGTTAAAACATTTCATATTTTTGTTTCTTACCATTTCCTAATAATGGTGTTATCAAAATGGATCAGACGTGGTCCGATAAATTTGAGAAAACTAAAGAACAAATAATGCATATTGTTTTATTTGAAGGATATTAAGATAACATTCCAGTCTTAGTGAGGATGCACAGTGGATGCGTAACATAATGAATTAATCTTGATGATGTATCAAGACAGAAGACATGTGGAAACTTACTAATATGCTAGACATTGTAATGAGCATAAAAGTGTTTTCTGTGAAAAGTTCTCTGAAAAATAACATCTTCACTACTAGGCATCCAACATAAACTGGTTTAATGTTTTGTACAGAACATTTTTGTCCTTTATGTTTTTGCATTTTTCTTTTCAGACAGCTTTCAAACTAACCTAATGGAATGTTCACTAGTCTGAGTTTCAACGTTTTTTGTCAAATAAAAAATATTGAAAAATGTTCAGTATCAAAATAACCCGTCATGTGGTTCCAGTGATTAATCCTTTATTTCTTCTTTAGCAACATTAGCTTAATGGTTTTAATTTTTTTTAAATATTTGCTTCTATGAAGAGGTTGTTTCATTTTCTCCGAACTGAAAATCATAACTTTAACTTGAATTAACATTCATGTAATCAACTGTGTCGAAGTAATGAGACGGCTATTCTAAAAAATGATGATTTATCTTACAATGTTAACACATTTCAGATCAAAAGTGTAAAGAAATATTACAAATATCGTTGTAGGAGAAATCCACATAAGTGTTAAGCCTTTGAGGAAAACAATTATGAGACATCTGTTGCACACAGAAATCACAATGTCCATGTGCACTCAGCTTCATTCTTCAAGAGCAGGCCGTTCAAATAGGCAATTAGAGGTTTGCCCTGTATTCCAATCTATTTTACTTATAGCAAATGAGTTATTGTTTAACGCTGCTTGAGCCACTAGATACATTTTACTTGTAGTAATAAGGTCAATGAAATGGTCAATCAATAAAGGAATCAATTATTTAAACAGCATATTAACATATTCGTAAATGAAGTTTAAATACATATAATTATAAATGCTCCTAAAGTGTCGTTAGCCTGTTGAAGGCTTCTCTTCATGTAAAACTTCTTTTTTCTTTTTTTAAAAGTTTTGCTTGTTTAGCTACAATGACTTCAACATTATTACTAAGTTTCAACATTGTTATTTATGTTCCGTCAGACTTAAAGGAATGTCTTAACCCAGCACTTTCGCATGAATGATTGGAATTGAAATTACAATGACTAAAAATTTCAAAATGGTCGCCAATTTGACATTGATATCCTTGAACCTTTTTTATGATGAACTTTGCTTTGGAGTTTATTGCAGTAATGAAGGTGAATTCTATTGATTTTTAAATATAATAATCATTTTATTGACAATCGTAAAGGGTTTCAAAAACTTTGAAATATAGATCTCGGGTGAAATGTGCTTCTTCATATGATGAAATAATCCAAAAGAATTCCTGTTTTTGAATGCGTAATGCCATTGTATAATAAGAGATAATATAACTTTGCCTTGTACACAACCTTTATAGTATTTAATATGACATGAAGAAACAAGTATAGGGATGAATAAGACTGATGTTTGTTGATTTTCTATCTGTTCATAAATCATATCGTTAAGAAGTAGTAATATGAGTAATAGTATAGCAAGCCAATGTCTACTTTATTAACACAATTCAGCAGTGTTTGACGCTTTTGATGGTTCTAATTGGGTAATGCTCCGATTTTAAAACCTTAGTGATATACTTTAACGACTCGCAATAATGTTTGCCTATAAGTCTTGTGAATAACACTGTCCTCTTTTTGCGTGTTGATACTCAAGGTAGTTGTCATGAACTTGATGTAGTGATTTTGTGTATGAATGAAGAAACTCTGTACCAGTATCATCAACACTCTTAGTTTACTCATAGAGTATTTAATGGCTCTTCCAACATCATTTATATATCAGGTTATTTTTCCAATACGTCATATGAGTCAGCTGCTAATAGTCATGATCCGTTTTATGCCTCAGCCTGATTAGTGTCATCATTGTGGTCCATTGTGAAAATAATGGGTTTTTTAAAACTGAGATTTAAAAAAAATTAACTAAATTATAAAGTTATGTAGTTATGTAAACTAATGATCATCACTTGAGACATTTAAAGGAAATCCGTTTGTATTGCTATATCCCCATCACCATCAAAGATGTCGAAAATAACAAATAGAATGAGAACATTATTTTCAGTGTTGAACCTGCCAGGTACTTGGTAAAAGTCTTGTTTCAATTATGAGACAGCAGGACTAGATTTCATATTAATGTCTTATTGGAAAATATATTCATCATATAGATACATTACCAGACATCAGACAATGTAACGAATATTAGTAATCAAATATTGATGAAAAGGTATCTTCTTAAAGAAGACTTGGCTAACGAGTCTTCAATACTTTTTTTTTCATTTTATGACCTTGTGAGACTAGGACTGTTATTGAATGTTAGTTCAGGTAATGATTAGCTGTCCCTCTACGTGTGTGTAGCTACGCACTTGCAAAATAAACCAGATGTCAAGAAAACATTATACATGTACTAAGATCTCACAGTTATAAATACGATCATTCTCACTACACAGAAAAAGCGGAAGTCATATACTCCTATGCTAACTTTTGTTTTAAGAACATATTTTGTGTTTTTGAAAGACTCTCATAGAAGCAAAATCTAAAATAAGGTATTTTATTCATGTCAATCAAAAACTTTGTACATGGATTTCTAACCAACCAATTCTAATCATTGTCACGTGCGAGATGTAGCTAAGGGGTCGCTACTATATAATATACTCTCCTCTCTGTAAGACACTGCTCATCATTTCAATATTGAATAAGGTTCGAATTCCTTCTGTAAGACATTTTTGAAGGGATTTTACAATCAATAAGGTTCTTATACAGCATAAACAATTTGGAAGGTTTTGATGTAAAATATTGTATTCATAAAACATCAAGGTATCCAGTAAAAGCCAAAACATTTTTGATCGACAGAGATCGTTTAGTTATCGATAATAACGTATACATATAAGTTTCTGCGTGTTTAGTGAAGGAGAAACATTTCAAACAAGAATAACAAATCATATAAAAGAAGAAACTAACGGTCGATCTTCAGACGTTTGGAAAATATGATTCAGCATTTTGGCTTCGACGACGAAGTGGTTACCATGAACAGACTTCCAAAAGACTTCCTTATATATCCAAACAAGATTTAAAGAAAATCTAAAAACCTTCTGTCTGCAGCATTTATTCTCAAGAGGATGAAATCAGACATTTTCAAACTACACATTTTGGATTCAAAGTTATTCTAGGTTAATCAACCGCAAGCAATAAAATATGACACTGAATCAAACAATATTCTCCATTACAAATATTACAGAAATATCTATTTATGGTATTAATATATTTTGTGAAGATATCTTTTCAGCATTTTAAGATTCATGCTAAATGTAGAATAATACATAAAAAAAGGCAATCATCATGTTAGAAATATCATTTGTACATAATTGATAACTTTCCAGTCGAGTGATATTGAGAAGGTCGCTGCAATGCATAACACTCAGCAATAAATTTACCACAGAGGAGTAATGCTATACGAGTGACAACTTGATACAGGGAGATGTGCAGAATTGTAACGTGTCTGCTGTTGGCCACACTGGGGGAATCCATAAAGAACATGACAGTTTTTAAAAAAGATTCAAAGCAGCGATTGAAGATAAGGTGTGGACTTTCATGCGATGCAACCTGTTAAATAATACTTGTGAACAATGTTCAAGACACAAAGAAGACTGAACTCGTCATAGCTGTCAGCAATGCTGAACGAAAACCTAAGAAAGATGTTATTAAGGCAACTGCAAACATAACCGAGAAGATTGGAATCAAGATTTCAGGCCACATATGTGATCTTGAATATGTCAGATCTACGAAGACGCTTTTCTGGTCGACCTTCGGAGGCATTACAAAGCAGACTGTTGGACAGAATGCAGGAGAAACACTTTTAAAGAAAGAACAGACGTGTTACTTGAAGGTGTACAAAGACATCCTTTTTTATTCTTTTGTTGAGGGTCAAGCAGCTAAGATAGGAAAGATTGCAAAAGATACTGGGGAACGTAACAACATATGGTACCAACGTAAAAAACACTCTAGGGTAAGATATTTAAGTCTTGATGGTGATCTGTTTTGCTGGCTTGAGTACTCGCAATATATTTCAAGCATCCTTTGTGCGGACCTTCCTTCAAAGAACATACGCGAAATCAAAAACACTTCAGAGAGTGTATACACATTGGCTGTTCGCAGATTAAGAGATATGTACATGAGTGTATTTGTCTCGCGTAACAGAAGTGAACATTTCATAAACGTTGCTGTATTTCATCAGGGCAAAATAAAAAATCAGTGCAAAAATGTAGCCAATATTGGATTTAAACCTGTATCATCATTACTTATGCAAGATGATGTTTTGTATTATTCATATGTTAGTTCAACAAATGTGGATACAATGACGATTAATGATAAGTGTAACATTGGGTATAAGATTGCATTTATTCCTAATCGTTTTCCAAATGTTATTTCTAAAGGAAGCAGTCTTCTATTGACTTTATGTTAAAGTTTATATTTATATTATAAGTATTGTCAGGTGACACACAGATATGCAGATATCTGCCGATTAAAAACATAACATTCTGCAAATGAACTAATCGGCTGAATAAATAAGTTATATGGTAAGTGACTGCCAAAGATTATATTCTTTATGAAGTAGTAGACATCAATTGAAAAACAAGTCATCTATTTGTTTTGGACAAATGAACCAATATAATTTGTGAGAATTGAGTAACGTTTGTAAGGCAAAAATGTCATCACCCTCTAAGAAATGTTGTGTCATTTACGGAGCAATATTAGTTATTTGCTCTTGTACTTAACGCATTATTTGCTTTTACTCATGGTAGGTAGTTCAGAGTGTTAATGCGCATCTCCCACTGTCAGACGAAAGTTGATCTTGATGACGTTGTCTTATGATATGCAATACTCTTCAACACGTGGACATGAGCTTCTTTTTGCACTGGTCGAAAATTCGTCAAAAACAATTTTTGGTGAACATTGTACATCATCTAAATAAATATCAAAAGTGATGAAACCCAGCCATCAAACATCTGTTGGTTCAAAATCACACAATATTACGTGACACATTGGATTGAAGGTCAGGGTAACTATAAGGGAATATGTTTTAGAAATAGTGTATCACTCGATCATGATATGTTCTTTTAAGAACAACACAAACTAGCCACAGCATTAATAAATTTTCTAATTTACTTTGAAGAATCATTATGGGATAGGGACCATCAATTTTGAGCAATGCACAGCAAGTCGGTTGATCGATAAAAGTCTGTGAATCATCGTAAGATATTTCATTTATTTCAAGTTCCTGAATGATTGCCAAATCCGTAGTGAATGTCAAATAGTCTCTCGTACTGTGCCTTAAAATGTTGTTCTGTGGTTGCAAAGAATAATACAAGAGAGATAAAACATGATATAAGTTGTATCCATGTTAATAATAAGTTGATGAATATGGTGGTCTGTTGTCTGTAAGCATTAAATGATATAACAATCAGGTCAAAATATTCATTATTTACACCAAAAAATAGACCTTCAATTTGTCTAGTATTTTGCAGAAGGAAATGGAAAATAGACAGTTAGTATAGTTGTGTTTTTTAAGCTACATGACATCGATATGCAGACACAACTATTGTAATAGGCAATAAATGGTTAACATTATGGCATTTTTATAAGAAAGATTTATACCAGGAATTAACACTTGTGCTTAAATTATTTGCATACAAGCCCAATTTGAATAAGAAAGAATTTTTTTTTTTGTAAATTCCTTGAATTTTTTATGGATTGAGGTTATTTTACGAATGCTTCGTGTAATATCTGTTTATGTAAAACATTTTAAAACTTGAAAATGACTGGTCCCTATCATAGTCAGGGGAGGATAGTCACTTCGTGCCCGACACATATATCTGAATATGCAGATAGGGGTCAACCAACAAAGAGATGGGACCTAGCTACTATCTGGAGATCAAAACAACAGCAAACACTACACGCCTTTTTGGGCAATAAAGTTAATTTCCCCCAAGAATTTGAGGAAAACTTTTCACTGTTATCTAACGAGTTGTATTTTGATCAGGAAAGTGTAAAAGAATTAGGTTTTTATGATTTTGAGTTTTTGATCCAACTACCTAAATATAGACTGAGACTTGTTACTGGACAGCCTCTATGCCTGCCTCAAAGCTATATTTTATTTGTTAGTTTAGTTTGGTCTTGTTTATGGTAATCTTCCAAAATAAGCAAGGCTAGGAACGAAACCATAGTGGCTATGAACAAAGAGTCTGCGCAGTTCTCTACCTTACTCCAAATTATGCTGATAACATGTTTTGATTCGTGTGTACACATTTATATGAATTATATAAAGATCATACCTTTATATATGAACTTAACCATGTATTCATTACTATTTTATCAAGCATAAAGCAGCTATTATATCCGTTATGTTACTGCTTAGGATGAAAGATAATGGGAGCCCTGTGAATATATATATATATATAGAGATTATAACCCGAGGAAGTGTGTCATATGACTTTTACGAAACGAGTGTGAATTTCGTTATTACCCGAGCCAGAGCGAGTATTTGAAAGAGTCATAGGGCACACTTTCGAGGGTAATGATTTCTTTATTACCGAATCTATTCCATTTGAAAGGCACTGAAATATTCAGAAAATGGCCTGCTTCCCTTGCGACGGACCGCTACAGTGACGTCACGAACAATGGTTTCATGACGTCAGAGACGACAAAATAGTGCTGTAACTCGTGCTCTGACAAGTGATATGTGCACATGTGTTCATATTGAAAATATGTCACTGCTTATTATTAAACATATAGGTAATAATCATTCTATATCCTGATAAGTAGATCAAAATTATTAAAAAATTACCATCCTAACCTTCTACTTTGCCTGATGATCACATCTGCTTCCCACATAACCCCTCTTATTAGATCGATTTCTAGCAAAGGGTTGCTTTTAGGACTGTACGTGATCCTTTATTCATCATTTTTCGCTCAGGATACGCATACATATCAACTTAAACAACACATCAAAAGATAGAAAACTTCTAATAAGTTTAGAATGTATTTTACAAGCAAATTATACGATTTACAAAGTAATTGAATTGAATTGAATGAATTCGTTTTGTTTTTTCTTGTTAAGACCTAATTTATATGACTCATATTATTTCAAACACTATCGTTATTGATTATTATCATTACTGAATAACTCAAAAGAACCACGTCAAATCTCACCAATCATAATTATTTTGTCAAGGAGCCGACACAAAATCATATCCTTTTGAGGAAACTTTGGAATTAAGGAGTAATATTAAACTTAGATTTTGTCTAACAACATGGGATTAATTTTGCGACCTGAAAAAAGGTAACTGTGTTTGTGTCCAAGGCAACATCATTGAAGAACATCTTACCATCTACTACTGTGATATTTATGTAAAAATTATGCAGATTTTTAATTCCAAAAACATCGATGTATTGAACACAACTTGAGTGAATCAAGCAGAGATTAATACAAAAATGTTTTACAATTTCGAAAATAATCTGTGAGATATTATAGAAATTAATTTTGCAATTAACGATTAAAAAACTTCAATTGTACTTCAGCCACTAAAAGACTGGGAATGACTGCAATTGTTTGTTAAAAAATTGTCCTTTTTAATTATTCATATAAGTTAGATGAATTTATTTAAAGGCCATTTCGGGATAGCTAGTAAAATTTTAAAAAAACCTTGTCCGGACGGCAGATTTAATGGTTTCAAGAAAGTGCCAAATAACCTCAGCTTTTGTATCGCAATTGTAGAAAACAAAATACTGCATCATCCCTGCTAATCGGGATCATTTTTTTCTCAACCAAAAGATATAGTTGACAGCGACTATTATGATGTATTATATGCTAAACTGTATATCTTGTGACTGTATAAAGATATTTTAAAAAGTATTCATTTGAACTGCCACGATTTCAGAAGATTGTAAAATAAAATCAATTCTCATGCGTCATTATTTTTTTCAAACAGAAACGTTAATAAAGTACTATGTCCTCGCACTTTCCAAGAAGTATCTCATTATTTGTAATGTATTACAAAACTAATAATATCGATAATTTGAAAATCAAAAGTATTAAAGCCAGGACCTTACTGTCACTACTGGAGTTAATTAATTCAAATAACTGTCCGAACCTTACAAAGTTTACGTGTCTTCTTCAATGATTAGGTTAATAATCAAACAATTTTGCTAATGTAGATTGAATTACTTAAATTTGACAATTTCGGTTGCTGATAATTGCTCATTTTATATTTTAAAATGTATATTTTATCTTAAAATTCCGTTACCCAATACCGCAATATAGCATACAGTACAGTTGTAGGGACACAGTAAGTCGATGTCATTATCTATATTCTTAATAGAAATAAGATTAAACACTTGAGATAATTTGATTGTATGGTCCACTGCTCTTTGTGCTTAACTTTGGGAACTTGTGTCTAGTCAATAATTTATGTAATCACATCAGAATCCTTAGGGCTGAGGCAGTGTTGTAGACAATAACGTTGCTGCGCTATTTCGATAGGTATGTTTGCGTTCTTAGCCTCGTTCTCCTTCTCAAAATAGCGTACCGTGAATACTATATATATTCGTGATTTTTAGCTGTGTTACATCGATATGCTTATACCACGATTGAAATAGAGCATGGTTAACTATGTGGTTTATCTATATGAAAGCTTGATACTAAAAAGTTATACTTGTGCTTGAGCTAATTGCATACGAACCCTATTTGAAAAAGAAAGAATAGCTTTTCTCGTTTGCATTATATATTGCTTGCATTTTTGGTCACACTTGGTTACTTTACAAATGCTTTGTACTACAACTGTTTAATGTTAAAACAGTTCAACACTTGACTGGACTGGTCCATATCATATTCAGGGGTGTGTGTCCGACACACATACTTGAATATGCAGATAGGATATATGCACTCTCAGTGCAAATAATGTAAAATAAAATGATAAACATTAACTGTAACGAAAAGAAAATAGGTTTTTTTCCTAGGGCCGAGTTGGTGTATTTCAAAGATAGTAGATTTAAGGTAGGTCCTTTGGTTTGCTTTGAACACTTAATTTGTGTCTTATAAGTACACATACGTACACAAAATGGTTACTAGTACTCATAATTCTACTCTCAGTGCAAATAATGTAGAATAAAATGATATACATTAACTGTAGAGAAGAGAAAAGAGAATTGTTACCAATCAGAGTCGGACACCTAAAATTTCGTACAAGTGACTTATGGTCTGTCAATGGATTCAGTGACCTTCTAAACATACATTAAGATATCAAGATTATGATTGTAAAGGGGTGTTCCCATGGAACTATGTAAAAATGACACATTGCATTCCAGTTAATACACTGTTACCCCTCAAATTCACATAATAGACATGTCGAGAATAAAAAAAGGTTAGTTTCGTTCTGCCGGGGTAGGGGTGCATGGGGATCCCTAGTGGCTGGTGGACTATGTGTATTGTGTAATCATGTCAGTTTTATAAGATATATAACACCGTCGATATTTCTGACCACAGGGAATATTTTATTTAACATGATGACAGTTATTGTTATCACATTAGAAAAAAGTTATTTCATATTTACATTTCAGACCTAAGAGCTATATTTGACAAGATTGTTCACTTTCTCCAGAGTTTCCGTCACATTACAATACATACACCTCACAGAAAACAGGTTATCTTCTTGATACAGTTGACTCCAATTAGGATCAAGAGAATTCAAAGACAAATACAGTTTGGAAAGGTCAGAAATATCTAATATCTATACTTCTAAATTAGCTAGGAAGTCTGTTTACAAGGTTTCAGCTTCTTTAGTCTTGTGTCCTGTATATTAGGATAAAACATTGATGCTCAGATGAAGGTGGCAATTCCTCATCCAACTTGTTTTATCACGAAAACTATGAATACAATCAGTAAAATGACGTTTGTTATATCAGCAGACATCGGCCAAACAAAAATGTATGGTAATAATTAAATGTGTGGTATTTTAACATTTTTCATTATTATGAAAAATAATTATGAAAAAGCTTATACATGCTCAAATTGGCTTTTTGCTGTCCCTGTTCTCATAACTTCTTTTATCATCATTGATTTATAAAAAAAAAATTGGGTCAGATTTAATGGTAATGGTAATAGCTGTATGTAAACAGTAACGGAAGAATTCATTTATTTTATTAGGAATAAAAATCATTCTAAAAACGGTTAATTAATGGAATTTCAGTTGATATACACTCGCCTTGGTCCATGTATCCTGTGCTTGGTGCCATTCATTACTGTTTATACAAATGTAAAAACTGCTGGCGATGTTGAGATAGTTCCATATTGCAAGTCAATTTCATTTCCTGATTTACAGTTATTTCTGAAAAGTTTTCTTTTAATGGCCTTGGTTTCACTTCCATAGCTAACAAAATAGTACGATTGATAAACCTTTATTGAGTGAAGTGTCCAGTTCACTCTCTGAATGGCGCCACAGTGATATCGGTATGTCAAGCTGCTCTTTGTGATCCAGACATGTGCCTTAACTCTGTCGTTGGTTATCCAAGTGTACCTCCTCAAGTTCTCAAATGTCCAGACACCGAAAGAAACCATAGGACGAGCTCTGATTTGAGGTATATTCTTTTTGGACTTCAGGGGAAGTTGTGCATACATAATTTCATTATTTCCATATTTCTTGCGTGTCCAAAAGAGAATGTCATTATCAAGTTCTAGTGCTTCAATAGTTGAAGATGTTTCAGTGATGAATGGGATCTTTATCTTTCCCCCCTGTTTGGAGTTCAATGGTTTACGATATATCCTGTTTGATTTTGTGTAATACATCTGCACCTGGTGAATAGCTATGTGCCTTGCAGGGGTTTTACAATGTTTAAAGGATTTTGAGCCGGTCTCAAGCACCTGTCCTCGTATACCAGACTTACAGGACCAGTATACAGTGTGGGTTGGCCGATGGTAAAGAACTGAAAACACACGACCCTCCACTCCTATGTCTGTTTCAAGGGACGAACTGGTGTCAGGTTTAAACGTCCCTACACGAAGTGGCCTAGTATTCCCTCTTTCTTCAACAAACACAATTGTCTGAATTGCAGAATTTTTCAGATTTCCTTTGATTTTCTGAAGTGCCAGATCATTCAGATTTCCCTTGGTATCGGGCGTGGACGTTGGAGCTAGCTTTAGGAAGTTGACCAATTGAACCACATCCTTCAGACCTTCCCCTTGTGTTGCATACAGATCACCAGACTTTACATCCACGATACTACAGCCGGACAGAGAAACACAGGCTAAAGCACACTGGAGCAATGTTTCACATTTCGTCGTCTTCAAATACCCATCACTTGATACGTTCAAAGGAAAATCGTTGATGTATTCAAATTGTTTATAATGTTCTTTCCCCATCACCTTCAGTGAGATTGAAAGTAACAAATAACAAGAAAACATTCTTGCTGGAGAATTTCAACTTTTCACGTACGTATCTACACCTGGTAATGGCGAAGTTAAGATAAACAGACAGTGAAACTGATTGTGATATTAGAAAATATATTTATAACATAAATGGAATGTGTGACAGTCACCAGACGTTATAATAAACTTTCGTGAATATCAATGTAAAAGACGCCTACTTTAAAATTGCATCCAACCAGGCTTTACACATATTCTTGTTTTTGTTTAAACAAAGAATTCAATATCTATTCAAAGTCCTTTTTTTTCTATTCTTAACCTTTTATAACATTGTTGACAAACGCCAAACAATTTCAAACTGGAAAAAAATAGAAAAAGGTGACAACATTTGATAAGTATACACTTTATCTCTGAGAAATTAAACATTTTACAGTGTTTCCTGATCTTGTTATTAATCCCTGATGCCAATGCATATGAAGTAAAGAATAAACATAACCATAACATAAACAATTAAGCCTCAATACATGAGATTCTATCTTGTGTTTCATTTGCAAACGAATTTGACGTCTAAACATCCAAAGTACTGTAATTCAAAATTTGACAAACTAAACGCGATTTCAATCTCTGAGGTATTTTGGGGCAGTCGAAAGTGAACTTTGTAAAATATCTTTAAGGTTTCTTTCAAAACATAATTCTATCAATGAGAAGATGTCAAATTAGTAATAGTTAATTTTTAAATGTTCATGTAATACAAGACAAAACAACGCTCTCCATCGAGAAATGGCCTTTTGTTGTGCTAATTCCCCATGAAAACTAAAATCCTCTATATAATGCTATTTCAGCCTTGACATACTTGCATCCTGCAAGAAAGCATCCGTCTACATAAAGACCACACTTCAGCTGATACTCAAACCCTTAGTCGGGTTGATCTGGTATTTGATTGACTTGCAGTAATGAATGCCTCTGATAATGTTCTGCGGGTTGTCCTCTTGCTAGCGAACATTTGAGGAATAATCAATTCTTAGACAAAATTAAAACAAAGGAATTTGTACATTCAATCAAACCAATTCGGTAGAGATTATTCTTTATCCATGAGTGACTCCGACTAGCCTAAACCGAACTTTATTTCCACTGTATAAGAATATAAATGTGCCAAATGTACAAACGATTACCTGATATACTACTTTCCAGAAGAAGTTTTCTGCCGAGCACCTTCAACTCAGTAGCGTGTGTGGCCACCCAATACCCCGATGCAAGCATGCATCCTTTGACGACCTGATGACCTCATTGGGGATTCACCTTGCCACAAAAATCAATAAAATTCCGAAATACAAATAATACAAATGCAAATGAACGATAATCAGTGTTGCATACATATATGTTTAATAAGATATCTTCAAACATACTGAAAATACTGGAAATGCATGATTATAATTTTGTTTGTTTGGAAGTTGATATATATTGAAGTGCCTCTGTAATTGCAAATAGATTGAATTAGATTTATTATGATGAATATCATCCAATAGTTTATTTAAATAACTGCTCGTAAGCTAGATAATACGTGCTAGATAATATAATATAATTATGAATAGATTTAATACTTTGTTACAATCACTGCTTGTCAGCGATTTACGTCCTACTTTTGTTCATTTGAGAACATTTACCAAAACAGCGAAATTTTCTTCACAAGTATTGCTTACCCTACAACTAACTAAATAACTAGAAAATTGGTGAATATTAACTTTTGATATAAAATGTAAAAATATTTCATATTTTTGTTTCTTACCATTTCTTAATAATGGTGTTTTCAAAATGGACCAGACGTGGTCCGATAACTTTGAGAAAACTAATGAACAAATCATGATTGTATATTGTTTTATCTGAAGGATATTTAGATAACAATCCACTTTTAGTGAGGGTGCACAGTGGGAGCGTAACATAATAAATTAATCTTGATGATTTATCAAGAAAGAAGACATATGGAAACTTATTAATATGCTAGACATTGTAATGAGCATAAAAGTGTTTTCTGTGAAAAGTTCTCTGAAAAATAACATCTTCAATACTAGGCATCCAACATTAACTGGTTTAATGTTTTGTACAGAACATTTTTGTCCTTTTTGTTTTGCATTTTTCTTTTCAGACAGCTTTCAAAATAACCATATGGAATGTTCACTAGTTTGAGTTTCAACGTTTCTTGTCAAATAAAAAATATTGAACAATTTCAGTATCAAAATAACACGTCACGTAGTTCCAGTGATTAATCCTTTATTTCTTCTTAAGCAACATAAGCTTAATGGTTTTAATTTTTTTTTAAATATTTGCTTCTATGAAGAGGTTGTTTCATTTTCTCCGAACTGAAAATCAAAACTTCAACTTGAATTAACATTCATGTAACCGACTGCGGCAAAGTAATAAGACAGCTATTCTAAAACACGATGATTTATTTTACAATGTTAACACGTTTCCGATCAAAAGTGTAAAAGGTATTACAAATATCGTTGTAGGAGAAATCCACATAATTGTTAAGCCTTTGAGGAAAACAATTATGAGACATGTGTTGCACACAGAAATCACTATATACACGTGCACCCGGCTTTATTCTTCAAGAGCAGGCTGTTCAAATAGGCAATTAGAGGTTTGCCCTGTATTCCAATCTATTTTACCTGTAGCAAATGAGTTATTGTTTAACGCCGCTTGAGCCGCTAGAGACAATTTTACTTAGAGGGATAACGTCTATGAATAGGTCAATCAATAAAGTAATTCATTATCAAAACAACATATTAACATATTCGTAAATGAAGTTTCCATACATATGTTTCTAAATGCTCCTAAAATGTCGTTACCCTGTTGAAGGCTTCTCTTCATGTAAAACTTATATTTTCTTTTTTGCTTGTTTAGCTACAATGACTTCAACATTATTACTAAGTTTCAACATTGTTATTTATGTTCCTTCAGACTTAAAGGAATGTCTTAACCCAGCACTTTCGCATGAATGATTGGAATTGAAATTACAATGACTAAAAATTTCAAAATGGTCGCCACTTTGACATTGATATCCTTGAACCTTTTTTATGATGAACTTTGTTTTGGAGTTTATTGCAGTAATGAAGGTGAATTTTATTGATTTTTAAATATAATAATCATTTTATTGACAATCGTAAAGGGTTTCAAAAACTTTGAAATAAAGATATGGGGTGAAATGTGCTTCTTCATATGATGAAATATTCCAAAATAATTCCTGTTTTTCAATGCGTAATGCCATTGTATATTCAGAGAAGATTAAACTTTGCCTTGTACACAACCTTTACAGTATTTAATATGACATGAAGAAACAAGTATAGGATGAGTAAGACTGATATTTGTTGATTTTCTATCTATTCATAAATCATATCGTTAAGAAGTAGTAATATGAGTAATAGTATAGCAAACCAATGTCTACTTTATTAACACAATGCAATAGTTTTTGACGCTTTTGATGGTTCTATTCGGGTAATGCTCCAATTTTAAAACCTTAGTGATATACTTTAACAACTCGCAATAATGTTTGCCTATAAGTCCTGTGAATAACACTGTCCTCTTTTTGCATGTTGATACTCAAGGTAGTTATCATGAACTTGATGTAGTGATTTTGTGTATGAATGAAGAAACTCTGTACCAGTATCATCAACACTCTTAGTTTACTCATAGAGTATTTAATGGCTCTTCCAACATCATTTATATATCAAGTTATTTTTCCAATACGTCATATGAGTCAGCTGCTAGTCATGATCCGTTTTATGCCTCAGCCTGATTAGTGTCATCATTGTGGTCCATTGTGAAAATAATGTTTTTTTTAAAACTGAGATTTAAAAAAATTAATTAAATTATAAAGTTATGTAGTTATGTAAACTAATGATCATCACTTGAGACATTTAAAGGAAATCCGTTTGTATTGCTATATCCCCATCACCATCAAAGATGTCGAAAATAACAAATAGAATGAGAACATTATTTTCAAGGTTGAACCTGCCAGGTACTTGGTAAAAATGTTGTTTCAATTATGAGACAGCAAGACTAGATTTCATATTAATGTCTTATTGGAAAATATATTCATCATGTAGATACATTACCAGACATCAGACAATGTAACGAATATTAGTAATCAAATATTGATAAAAAGGTATCTTCTTAAAGAAGACTTGCCTAACTACTCTTCAATACTTTTTTTTTTCATTGTATGACCTTCTGAAGCTAGGACTGTTATTGAATGTTAGTTCAGGTAATGTTTAGCTGTCCCTCTACGTGTGTGTAGCTACGCACTTGCAAAATAAACCAGATGTCAAGAAAACATTATACATGTACTAAGATCTCACAGTTATAAATACGATCATTCTCACTACACAGAAAAAGCGGAAGTCATATACTCCTATGCTAACTTTTGTTTTAAGAACATATTTTGTGTTTTTGAAAGACTCTCATAGAAGCAAAATCTAAAATAAGGTATTTTATTCATGTCAATCAAAAACTTTGTACATGGATTTCTAACCAACCAATTCTAATCATTGTCACGTGCGAGATGTAGCTAAGGGGTCGCTACTATATACTATACTCTCCTCTCTGTAAGACACTGCTCATCATTTCAATATTGAATAAGGTTCGAATTCCTTCCATAATACATTTTTGAAGGGATTTTACAATCAATAAGGTTCTTATACAGCATAAACAATTTGGAAGGTTTTCATGTAAAGTATTGTATTCATAAAACATCAAGGTATCCAGTAAAAGCCAAAACATTTTTGATCGACAGAGATCGTTTAGTTATCGATAATAACGTATACATATAAGTTCTGCGTGTTTAGTGAAGGAGAAACATTTCAAACAAGAATAACAAATCATATAAAAGAAGAAACTAACGGTCGATCTTCAGACGTTTGGAAAATATAATTCAGCATTTTGGCTTCGACGACGAAGTGGTTACCATGAACAGACTTCCAAAAGACCTCCTTATATATCCAAACAAGATTTAAAGAAAATCTAAAAACCTTCTGTCTGCAGCATTTATTCTCAAGAGGATGAAATCAAACATTTTCAAACCACACATTTTGGATTCAAAGTTATTCTAGATTAATCAACCGCAAGCAATAAAATATGACACTGAATCAAACAATATTCTCCATTACAAATATTACAGAAATTTCTATTTATGGTATTAATATATTTTGTGAAGATATCTTTTCAGCATTTTAAGATTCATGCTAAATGTAGAATAATACATAAAAAAAGGCAATCATCATGTTAGAAATATCATTTGTACATAATTGATAACTTTCCAGTCGAGTGATATTGAGAAGGTCGCTGCAATGCATAACACTCAGCAATAAATTTACCACAGAGGAGTAATGCTATGCGAGGGACAACTTGATACAGGGAGATGTGCAGAATTGAGACGTGTCTTCTGTTGGCCACACTGGGGGAATCCATAAAGAACATGACAGTTTTTAAAAAAGATTCAAAGCAGCGATTGAAGATAAGGTGTGGACTTTCATGCGATGCAACCTGTTAAATAATACTTGTGAACAATGTTCAAGACACAAAGAAGACTGAACTCGTCATAGCTGTCAGCAATGCTGAACGAAAACCTAAGAAAGATGTTATTAAGGCAACTGCAAACATAACCGAGAAGATTGGAATCAAGATTTCAGGCCACATATGTGATCTTGAATATGACAGATCTACGAAGACGCTTTTCTGGTCGACCTTCAGAGGCATTACAAAGCAGACTGTTGGACAGAATGCAGAAGAAACACTTTTAAAGAAAGAACAGACGTGTTACTTGTAGGTGTACAATGACATCCTTTTTTATTCTTTTGTTGAGGGTCAAGCAGCTAAGATAGGACAGACTGCAAAAGATACTGGGGAACGTAACAACATATGGTACCAACGTAAAAAACACTCTAGGGTAAGATATTTAAGTCTTGATGGTGATCTGTTTTGCTGGCTTGAGTACTCGCAATATATTTCAAGCATCCTTTGTGCGGACCTTCCTTCAAAGAACATACGCGAAATCAAAAACACTTCAGAGAGTGTATACATGTATCATCCCAACTTGGGATCGCGTCCCATCTTAAGATGGGACGCGTCCCAACTTGGAATTCCAAGTTGGGACGTCCCATCTTGAGATGGGACGCCGGATACTTTAACTTGTTCATAATATTCTTATTCTAATGTTGAATTTAGTAAGAACATGATAACATGTATCATTTAGATAGAGCTTTAAGGCCCTCGAAAGATATTGATTTTATGTTGATTTTCATGACTTATTGGCTATATCTATATCTCATCGCATACGAGTCTTTCATCATAGTACAATACGATTTCAAAAGTAATTCTTATACAAAATGTTATGAATTATTTCATCATATTCTTAAATATTTTTAATTGTGACAGCATGTTAAGCAAATAAAAAAGAAAGAAATATTGTACCCACTCAAAACCCACTCCTAGTGAATACCAAGAATGCTAATGCCTTGTAATCAGTTCAAATACTTACACATAAACCGTTCCATTAAGCAAGATTTCAATGTACTCATTGTGTTTGATAGTCGAATCTAAGACTTTATGTTTCTTAAACATATTTCACAAACACTAACCTATCAGTTGTGTTCCGTCAATGCTTATAAGATGTCCAGTAAATAAATCCAGTTATGCCTCCTCTTATTTCCGATCGAACCTGATCTGATCAGTGTCGTGGTGCAAATGGCTAACATACCTGCTTGGTAGTTCAGAGAAAGGTGTGGGGTGGGTGGAGGGGGGAGGGGGAGGGGTCCGAAAGAAGGGATTTTGGTAACCATCCGGTTCGGTTATGACACTGATACCTGTGTGTCAGCTTCCAATTAGTGACAAGAATGGGTACCAATTGTACATGAGCATGCTTGTAACAATAAGGTACACGCCGATCGTTTGTTGTTTAAGTCAATGATTATCATTCATATTTATCAAGGCATTGGCCCCTATCGGCAATATCACTGATAGGAAGCAGACGTGATCAAATGTTTATGTTTATTGTTATTGTGTTGTTATTCGATGTAAGTATTTTTCATAAACAGAAAGTTAATCATGTAAAGTAACCAAAATGAAATCTAACATCATCCATTGATTATTTATGGAGAAAAAACAGACTTTTTAATATAATTTTAAAAAATTTAGAACTTTGTTTCCAAGATTTACTCACCGCAATGCATAGCCACAATGGTGTTGCGGGCTTTCTCCCTGCACTTATACTAGCAGCCGCGATATAAGTGAAATAATCTTGAAAGCGGCGTTAATCCCCAACTCACCTCACCTCCAAGATTTACAAAAGAAGATTATGGTTTAAAAATAGATTTGCAAGCAAGCTGGAAGCTTATATTAATGCCGCGTCAATAAAAATAATATTTTGAAACCATCAAACATACAACACAAAGTTATGTCAAACCAATACGATGTACAGTTGCAACACAATTCGGTTCAGATATTCAATATTGCAAAGGCAATTTCTTCATGCTAATTCAGAAATACAATATTTCAACTCATTTCCTATCAGTACTAAAAGAAGATTATTAACGGAGTTTGTTGACTTTGAGTTCATGAAGAAACTTTGTTTACCTTCACAAGACCTTTTGACACAAACAGGGTACAGAGTTGAGAAAATATTCCTTCTACTTAACCCAAGGTAACATGAGATTTCGATCAGTATGAAAGGTTGTTTTTATATGTACAAGCGTCTATCTAGGCTTGTTAGAAGCGTTGAATTGAGAGAATTGTTGTGTGTTGTTACTGCTAATAAGTTAATCAACTGAGTCACATAAGATGAGTAGGTGAGAGGGAAGAAATACATTTCAGTGTATTATTGTTGTTTTACAGCTGAAAGTCTACTTAACTACTCGTTTTGTTATCTTAAATATGCTTCTTAACATGTCTTAAGAGGACTAAATGATTAATATTGTTATTGCTTATACAAATTTGATATATAAGCTGTCATTTCTTATACAAATTTCATATTGAAATTGTCATTGCTTCGTGTAAAATATTATATTTCATTGTATGAGAATATGCAATATCTGTAAACATATAATGGTTAGTAAGTATAATACTCTGATTTAAACAGTATTTCATTTCCATAAAACATGTGTTACACAGAATTCAGAATATATATACAAAAAGGAAAAAGGATGAGCAAGGCAGGAAATGCCTATATAAATTCTTTTCCTGAAACAAACAAAACAAGGACATTGATGGAAATATACATTTTCAATTATTATTGCAAAACTAAAATTTATATTAAACTTTGTCTACCTTAGATTTGGTACAAATTTTAGGAAAAAGCTTTAAAAATCGGTTGGTATCATTTACGAAATGATAAACAGATATTATTAGGAAATCGTTAACACTCTGTGAAAAAGGTTTGTCGCCGTTAAGGAAGTTTTCAGTATATTGATATGATTTACTAGGGAATATTCAAGCCCTATGTTGGCACTACTGGAAAATATCTAAATTGTTTGGGAACCAGACTTTGGTAATAGGAACTTTTAATTTCCAAGTCGCCAAGTAGGTAAACAAGATAATAAATTGTTAAAACAGCATTGGCTGATGGTGTCTCCATATGTTGTTTTAGCCTAACACTACCTACGGTTGGCAAATTGGTGCCCAATCATTGCCTCTGTCATGCCAAGCTGTCACATTAACATATTCAGTCTATTCAGTGCTGGATTGTAACCATGGAGAGTACCTTAATTTCTGCTTATAGAAGGTTTTTGCATGGCTTATTCATTTCTTTGTATCAGGTACGTTTTTTAAATGTATATTTTTAAAAACGCAATGTATCACTAGTGTTGTAAAATTTGGATCTGTATTAGAATAACTTCATATCTTTGATTGTTAACAACTTATACCACCTTTTTGTAAAGAAACTAAGATACAAATATGTCTCTGTGAAATGTGGAGCCGTTTGGTTTTTCTCTGTTTACAGCTGTTCGATCTACGCATGTATTTGTCGTTTGAAAAATGCTGAAAAATATTATCTAAATATAAATCTATATATTGATCTGATGTTGTTATGTCGCTAAACAAATGTGATTCAATCAGTAATCAAATATGACTTATGAAATAATTGTTCGAGTAGTGTTGAATCGTTCGTACTCGATAACAGATGAAATCGAGTCAGAAAGTGAAGTAAATGAACATCAAATCAAATTATCTTCGTAGGTGTGAAAAGAATAGAACTAAATCATCTTAAAAAAAGTTTTACTGACGCAATTAATTTTTAAATATGAATATTATTTACATGTTTAAGTATGCCCCGTCCCATCTTAAGATGGGTCGTCCCAACTTGGAATCCCAAGTTGGGACGCGTCCCATCTTAAGATGGGGCGGATCCGCAGTTGGGATGATACATACACATTGGCTGTTCGCAGATTAAGAGATATGTACATGAGTGTATTTGTCTCGCGTAACAGAAGTGAACATTTCATAAACGTTGCTGTATTTCATCAGGGCAAAATAAAAAATCAGTGCAAAAATGTAGCCAATATTGGATTTAAACCTGTTTCATCATTACTTATGCAAGATGATGTTTTGTATTAATCATATGTTAGTTCAACAAATGTGGATACAATGACGATTAATGATAAGTGTAACATTGGGTATAAGATTGCATTTATTCCTAATCGTTTTCCAAATGTTATTTCTAAAGGAAGCAGTCTTCTATTGACTTTATATTAAAGTTTATATTTATATTATAAGTATTGTCAGGTGACACACAGATATGCAGATATCTGCCGATTAAAAACATAACATTCTGCAAATGAACTAATCAGCTGAATAAATAAGTTATATGGTAAGTGACTGCCAAAGATTATATTCTTTATGAAGTAGTAGACATCAATTGAAAAACAAGTCATACATCATCTATTTGTTTTGGACAAATGAACCAATATAATTTGTGAGAATTGAGTTACGTTTGTAAGGTAAAAATGTCATCACCCTCTAAGAAATGTTGTGTCATTTACGGAGCAATATTAGTTATTTGCTCTTGTACTTAACGCATTATTTGTTTTTACTCATGGTAGGTAGTTCGGAGTGTTAATGCGCATCTCCCACTGTCAGACGAAAGTTGATCTTGATGACGTCGTCTTATGATATGCAATACTCTTCAACACGTGGACATGAGCTTCTTTTTGCACTGGTCGAAAATTCGTCAAAAACAATTTTTGGTGAACATTGTACATCATCTAAATAAATATCAAAAGTGATGAAACCCAGCCATCAAACATCTGTTGGTTCAAAATCACACAATATTACGTGACACATTGGATTAAAGGTCAGGGTAACTCTAAGGGAATATGTTTTAGAAATAGTGTATCACTCGATCATGATATGTTCTTTTAAGAACAACACAAACTAGCCACAGCATTAATAAATTTTCTAATCTACTTTGAAGAATCATTATGGGATAGGGACCATCAATTTTGAGCAATGCACAGCAAGTCGGTTGATCGATAAAAGTCTGTGAGTCATCGTAAGATATTTCACTTATTTCAAGTTCCTGAATGATTGCCAAATCCGTAGTGAATGTCTCTCGTACAGTGCCTTAAAATGTTGTTCTGTGGTTGGAAAGTATACATATCATCTTAAACAACACATCTAAAGATAAAAAAAACTTCTAATAAGTTTAGAATGCATTTTACAAGCCAATTATACGATTTACAAAGTAATTGAATTGAATGAATTCGTTTTTGTTTTTTTGGCGTTAAGGCCTATTATGACTCCTAATATTTCAAACAATATCGTTATTGATTATTATTACTGAATAACTCAAATGAATCACGTCAAATCTTACCAATCACAATTATCTTATCAAGGAGCTATAATTTAAAGGTCAATACTCTTTTCTTTGTATACTTGACCAACAAAAACACATTTCGTGACATGACAAAACATGAAGCCAATTACAGAAAATCATATCCTTTTGAGATAACTTTGGAATTAAGGAGTAATATCAAACTTAGATTTTATCTAACAACATGGGATTAATTTTGCAGCCTGAAAAAAGGTAACTGTGTTTGTGTCCAAGGCAACATCATTGAAGGAGATCTTATTATAAAGTCAAAGGTTTAACTGCATTAGGCTTCCATGATATTTATGTAAAATTATGCAGATGTTTAATTCCATAAACATCGGTGTATTGAACACAACTTGAGTGAATCAAGCAAAGATTTGTACAAAACTGTTTTACAATTTATATAACAATCTGTGAGTTATTACAGAAATTAATTTTGCAATTAACGATTAAAAAACCTATCGGGCTTGTTCAAACATTTGTTCAATTGTACTTCAGCCACTAAAAGTCTTGGAATGACTGCAATTGTTTGTTAAAAAATTGTCCTTTTTATTTATCATATACGTTATATGGTTTTATTTCGGGATAGCTTGTAAAATTTAAAAAATCACTTGTCCGGGCCGTAGATTTAACGGTTTCAAGAAAGCACAAAAATCTCAGATGCCTCCTAATTTAAATTCTTATAAATAATTGCGCATTCAGGGTTTGATAAAAATGATTTTAATGTTTCTCTGGCATCGGCGCATCACTTATATATATGTTTTGAAACCTACAACTGTATATCTGATGAGTGAATGAAGCTATTTTAAAAAGTATTCATTTGAACTGCCACGATTTCAGAAGATTGTGATATAAATGAATTCTCAAGGGTCATTATTTTTTTCAAACAGAAACTTTAATAAAGTATTATGTCCTCGCACTTTCCGAGAAGTATCTCATTATCATATCAAACAATTTTGCTAATGTATATTGAATTACTTAAATTTGAAAATTTAGTTGAGTCGATGTCATTATCTATTTTCTTTAGTGAAATAAGATAACACTTCAAATAATTTGATTGTATGGTCCGCTGCTCTATGTGTTTAACTTCGGGAACTAAAATTGTGTCTAGTCCATATGTAATCACATCAGAATCCTTAGTGCTGAGGCAGTGTTGTAGACAATAACGTTGCTGTGCTATTTCGATAGCTATGTTTGCGTTCTTAGCCTCGTTCTCGTTCTCAAAATAGCGTCCCATGAATAATGTATATATTCGTGATTTTTAGCTGTGTTAGATCGATATGCTTATACCACCATTGAAATAGGGCATGGTTAACTATGTGGTTTATCTATATGAAAGCTTGATACTAAAAAGTTATACTTGTGCTTGAGCTAATTGCATACGAACCCTATTTGAAAAAGAAAGAATAGCTTTTCTTGTTTGCATTATATATTGCTTGCATTTCTGGTCACACTTGGTTATTTTACAAATGCTTTGTACTACAACTGTTTAATGTTAAAACAGTTCAACACTTGACTGGACTGGTCCTTATCATATTCAGGGGTGTGTGTCCGACACACATACTTGAAAATGCAGATAGGATATATGCACTCTCAGTGCAAATAATGTAAAATAAAATGATAAACATTAACTGTAGAGAAAAGAAAATAGTTTTTTTTTCCCAGGGCCGAGTTGGTGTATTTCAAAGATAGTAGATTTAAGGTAGGTCCTTTGGTTTGCTTTGAACACTTAATTTGTGTCTTATAAGTACACATACGTACACAAAAGGGTTACAAGTACTCATAATTCTACTCTCAGTGCAAATAATGTAGAATAAAATGATATACATTAACTGTAGAGAAGAGAAAAGAGAATTGTTACCGATCAGAGTCAGAGAAACCTAAAATTGAGTACAAGTGACTCATGGTCTGTCAATGGATTCAGTGACCTTCTAAACATACATTAAGATATCAAGATTATGATTGTTAAGGGGGGTACCCATGGAAATATGTAAAAATGACACATTGCATTCCAGTTAATACACTGTTACCCCTCAAATTTGCATAATAGACATGTCAAGAATAAAAAAAAGGTTAGTTTTGTTCTGCCGGGGTAGGGGTGCATGGGGATCCCTAGTGGCTGGTGGACTATGTGTATTGTGTAATCATGTCAGTTTTATAAGATATATAACACCGTCGATATTTCTGACCACAGGGGATATTCTATTTAACATGATGACAGTTATTGTTATCACATTAGAAAAAAGTTATTTCATGTTTACATTTCAGACCTGAGAGCTATATTTGACAAGATTGTTCACTTTCTCCAGAGTTTCCTTCACATAACAATACATACACCTCAAAGAAAACAGGTTATCTTCTTGATACAGTTGACAACTCCAATTAGGATCAAGAGAATTCAAAGACAAATACAGTTTGGAAAGGTCAGAAATATCTAATTTCTATACTTCTAAATTAGCCAGGAAGTCTGTTTACAAGATTTCTTTAATTTTGTGTCCAGTATCTTAGGATGAAACCTTGATTCTCAGATGAAGGTGGCATTTCCACTTTTCAAGCATCCAACTTGTTTTATCACGAAAACTATGAATACAATCAGTAAAATGACGATTGTTACATCAGCAGACATCGGCCAAACAAAACTGTATGGTAATAATTAAATGTGTGGTATTTTAACATTTTTCATTATAATGACAAATAATTATGAAAAAGCTTATACATGCTCAAATTGGCTTTTTGCTGTCCCTGTTCTCATAACTTCCTTTATCATCATTGATTTATAAAAAAAAATTGGGTCAGATTTAATGGTAATGGTAATAGCTGTATGTAAACAGTAACGAAAGAATTCATTTATTTTATTAGGAATAAAAATAATTCTTGAAACGGTTACTTCATGGAATTTCAGTTGATATACACTCGCCTTGGTCCATGTATTCTGTGCTTGGTGCCATTCATTACTGTTTATACAAATGTAAAAACTGCTGGCGATGTTGAGATAGTTCCATATTGCAAGTCAATTTCATTTCCTGATTTACAGTTATTTCTGAAAAGTTTTCATTTAATGGCCTTGGTTTCACTTCCATAGCTAACAAAATAGTACGATTGATAAACCTTTATTGAGTGAAGTGTCCCGTTCACTCTCTGAATGGCGCCACAGTGATATCGGTATGTCAAGCTGCTCTTTGTGATCCAGACATGTGCCTCAGCTCTGTTGTTGGTTATCCAAGTGTACCTCCTCCAGTTCTCAAATGTCCAGACACCAAAACAAACCATAGGACGAGCTCTGATTTGAGGTATATTCTTTTTGGACCTCACGGGAAGTTGTGCATACATAATTTCATTTTTTCCATATTTCTTGCGTGTCCAAAAGAGAATGTCATGGTCAAGTTCTAGTGCTTCAATAGTTGAAGATGTTTCAGTGATGAATGGGATCTTTATCTTTCCCCTCTGTGTGGAGTCCAATGATTTACGATATATCTTGTTTGATTTTGTGTAATACATCTGCACCTGGTGAATAGCTATGTGCCGTGCAGGGGTTTTACAATGTTTAAAGGATTTTGAGCCAGTCTCAAGCACCTGTCCTCGTATACCAGACTTACAGGACCAGTACACGGTGTGGGTTGGCCGATGGTAAAGAACTGAAAACACACGACCCTCCACTCTTATGTCTGTTTCAAAGGACGAACTGGTGTCAGGTTTAAATGTCCCTACACGAAGTGGCCTAGTATTCCCTCTTTCTTCAACAAACACAATTGTCTGAATTGCAGAATTTTTCAGATTTCCTTTGATTTTCTGAAGTGCCAGATCATTCAGATTTCCCTTGGTATCGGGCGAGGACGTTGGAGAGAGCTTTAGGAAGTTGACCAATTGAACCACATCCTTCAGACCTTCCCCTGGTGTTGCATACAGATCCCCTGACTTAACATCCACGATACTACAGCCGGACAGAGAAACACAGGCTAAAGCACACTGGAGCAATGTCCCACATTTAGTCGTCTTCAAATGATCATCACTTGAGACATTTAAAGGAAATCCGCTGATGAATTTAACTTGTTTATAATGCTCTATCCCCATCACTATCAATGATGTTGAAAATAACAAATAAAATGAGAACATTCTTTTCAGTGTTGAACCTGCCAGGTACTTGGTAAAAGTGGTGTTTTAATTATGGGACAGCAAGACTAAATTTCATATTAATGTCTTATTGGAAAATATATCCATCATGTAGATAAATTAAAAGACATCATCTAATGTAACGACCATTAGTAATCAAATATAGATAAAAAGGTATCTTCTTCAAAAAGACTTCCCTAACGAGTCTTGATACATTTTGTTTCCATTTTTAGACCTTGTGAGGCCAGGACTGTTATTGAATGTTGGTTTAGGTAATGTTTAGGGGTTCCTCTACGTTTACGAAGATACGCACTTGCACATTAAACCAGATGTCAAGAAAACAATATACACGTACTAAGATCTCTCACTGTTATAAATTAGATCACAACACAGAACAAGCGGAAGTCATATACTCTTATGCTAACTTTTGTTTTAACTAGAACTCATTTTGTGTTTTTGAAAGACTCTCCTATTAGCAAAATCTAAAACCAGGTATTTTATTCATGTAAATCAAAACAATTTTTACATGGACTTCTAACCAAAGCCGAAGCGATGACTAAGCTGTTACGTGACAGTGTTATTTCAAGAGTACTCGGGTGTACATTTCAAAGTTCCATCAATTCATTTTCATCTGGCACACAGGACTGACCGAGGCCTTGCAAATAACTTTGAAATAGCATCGCTGATTACACTTGATTTGACTTCAACTAACGATACTTCTCACTTTCTAAAGAGATTAGCGTACATGCATTATCACTGTAGAGTGAACATGTAATAACTTGATGTCCATATACGTTTGTGTAGCAACGAAGTTGCAAATTAAACACTATGTCAAGAAAACATTATACATTTATAAATTTCTTCACTGTTATAAATATGATCATTCTCACCACACAGAACTAGCGGAAGTCATATACTTCTACGCTTACCTTTGTTTTAAGTAGAACGCATTTTGTGTTTTTGAAGACTCTCCCAGCAACAAATCTAAAACTTGAAACCAGCTATTTTATTTATGACAATCAAAACACTTTTTGCATGGAATTCTCACCAAAACCGAGGCTATGACTAAGTTGTCACGTAACAGTGTTTTTCCAAGAGTACTCGCATGTACATTTCAATGTTTAATCAGTTCTAGTTTTCATCTAGCACCCGTGACTGACCGAGGCCTTGCAAATAATTAACTTTGAAATAGCATCGCTGATTACACCCTTAAATTTGATTTATCACTTTATAAGGTGATTAGCGTAGAATGATATATACAGAGAAAATGTGTCATGACATGATATTTCATTTCATCAATGATTGGTCCTTAGTAAATTAACTACGCATAAGTTAGCAAAGCTCATTAATTTTAATAAAAACCCGCTTCTAACATTGTGTCCAGATGCATCAGAAACGGATATGATACCTATGTAAAACACAAACCCAGAAAGTTTATGGATTTGGTTGACAATGTTATCACGTTTCAGTTAGCGTACATATCTTAGGATACAGATAACATTATCATCAACACACTGTTTAAGTCATGTTTCTATGAAAACTGTTACAACAGTATTATATGACACTAAATGTTACATGAAGTACCAAGATTAACGTATGTATCAAGATGCATTAATGAATAATATTTCAAAATGTTTGAATTCTTAGCTTTTGAGCTTTAAAACATCAATATATTCGACTTTTACAAACTAGTTTTGCTAGTTTCTTTACTGACGGGTCTCGACACTGTATTTATAGCATTGCATTGGAAATATGTATATTTCCTGAAATTTTCAGTGATTATGTATGTTTCCTGATTCACTCACTGATTATGTATATTCCCGGGATTATAGATATCCCCCCCCCCCCCATCCCCAAAAGCGAACCAAGTATTATACTTATTCCATGAATGCTTAGAATTAAGAGACCAAGGCCTTTGATAGTTGTTTTCTTTATTCAATTCAAACTTCAAGAATGTTTCTTACTTGTAATTGTTCACGATGTCCTTACTCAATAAAACATGATGAGCTTGTATCACAAATCCACGAGACGCCTCATATCAATAGCAAGATACCTAAGGGTATTTATACAAGAGTAATACCTGCAGAGCTAGCGTTTTGTTACCTGTGCTACATTATACAAGAGTAATACCTGCAGAGCTAGCTTTTCGTTACCTATGTTAAAACAACCATATCAGTCAGCATGTCTTGTTAACTCATTAGTTACTGTATAGCTGTTACCCATTAAATACAGTTTTGTTACCTGTGTTACAACAACCACATCAGTCAGCATGCCTTGTAAACTCATTAGTTACTGTATAGCTGCTACCAATTAAATACAGTTTTGTTACCTGTGTTACAACAACCACATCAGTCATCATGTCTTGTAAACTCATTAGTTAATGTATAGCTGCTACCCATTAAATACAGTTTTGTTACCTGTGTTACAACAACAACATCAGTCAGCATGCCTTGTGAACTCATTAGTTACTGTATAGCTGCTACCCATTAAATATAGTTTTGTTACCTGTGTTACAACAACCACATCAGTCATCATGTCTTGTAAACTCATTAGTTACTGTATAGCTGCTACCCATTAAATACAGTTTTGTTACCTGTGTTACAACAACAACATCAGTCAGCATGCCTTGTGAACTCATTTGTTACTGTATAGCTGCTACCCATTAAATACAGTTTTGTTACCTGTGTTACAACAACCACATCAGTCACCATGCCTTGTAAACTCATTAATTACTGTATAGCTGTTACGTATTCCGACTTAGTGTTTGATTCTTAATTTGCTTTATATGTTTTATTATCAAATTATTCATCGCCACAAGATTTGATTACTGTAAAAAACGGTGTTTCTAAATTTATAGCAAAGAATGCCCAGTAAAAAAAGTGCAATTATTTCATAATGATGGATTGCACTTACTTTACCTTTTTTGGAACGCTTAAATTGGTATTACCTGAATTACATCAAACACATCAGTAGATCAGTATATCAGTTAACTATGAGATTAGGGACATTAAACGAGTATTTCAATCTCAGGAAGACTACTGTAATTTAAAAAGAAAACAACATCCTAATATTCTTCCCTTTACCAGGACATCATTAGTAATAGTTTTTTTTTATATGTAAACACATAAGTGAATCTTTCTAAGAATAAATAAGAATACTTTTCATAAAATCAAACGTTATATTTCTTAATCACAACATGAATACGTAACTGAATTGTTACACTGTACAAGATGATTATTTAACTTTCCTAAATCGTTTCACATAAGAAGTGATTGAGATGAAAATACAAGGAAGATAAATCTTTAGAAATATTTTTACGATATTAGTAATATGGTTCTCATATTCTTATCATGCATTCCTTCATTACCTTAAATGACATATTTGGAAATGAATATACGATAACCCATTGTTTGTGATCACAAATTGCAAAACCAGTAATCAAGATTTGAACATAATAATATTGAGACTTCTATATCCTACCTATTGAATCCTAATTCTCTTCATGTAAGAAGTAATTCAAATGGAAATTCAAGAAAGAAAATTTTAAAAATATATACTTACGAGAATATTATTATGCTTTCCATATTCCTTGCATGCAATCCTTCATTACTTAAACGGATTGATTTGGAAATGAATATATAGAGAATCTCACCCAAGTGTCTTCTGTGACAAATATATCAACGCGAGTTGATAAAAGTTACATATTATAGTTATATATTTGATATGAGAAGACACGAGGGTAAGATTCTATTTATCATCCAAAATCATTTTTCATTTCGGTTCAGTGAAAAATCTATATTTCTGAACACTGCACTACTCTAAAACTCTCAGTGCGGTGATGTCATAGCATTGTGACGTCGTCATGTTTATGACGTCATGGCATTATGATGTCATTATTTGATGATGTATGACCTTGACCGTAACAGGGAATTGCTAAAAAACTACTGTCTCAGAGCTTAATCTTCCACAAGCGATATCTCCTGTGAAACACAGTTTTGGATGATAAAACATAACACATTGTTAGTGATCAAACATTACAATAACAGTAATAGAGATTTAAACAAAATAAAATCAAGACTTTAATTTCAAACCATGTTAAGAATAGTTATGGAATCAAACAAATCAGGTTATCATCACAGACACATTCACTGTCTGAAGTGTTATAGACAAAACGTTATGTTCCACATTCACTACTCCCAGTACACCGGGTGATTTTAACCAGTTCGAGTAATACACTTTAACAGAAGAACAGAAAAAGCTAACAACATGTCCTGCCCAACTGTATTATCTGGTCATTCACACTGTTTATTTCAAATATTCATCACTCTATTTATGATTAAATGAATCTATTATACTTAACACTTCAATACTACTTATTGATGAATAATTCATAACAATGTCAAACTATATGAAATTCATGGAAGAACGTGTATTTTATTTTTAAACTTACTTAAGTTTTGGACATGCAGAACCCACACGGTCTAGTCTCTTGTGAAAAGCAATAACAGGATTTTAATCACTGGAGGTCGTAAATAATGGGAGGTCCTGTCAAAAGAATCTGTACTTGTATGAATAATTGTATAACCTGCATGTCAAGAAGTCAAACCCAGGGGAAATTTTAAACACATCAAACCAAATAAGTCCTAAGTTCGGAATGGACACACTTCTTGAAATTCTCTTTCATAATTAACCAACAAAGTAATTTAGCTCTTTGGAACCCAACAACCAATCAAAGTTCCCTTCTCTCTAGGTAAGTCAACAAAATTATCTTTGTCAATTTTATGACCATTTCGGAACAATTAAAGCTAAGCTTCATGCAAGCGATTTTGCTTACTCTTTATAACAGTTTGTAATTAAAATGTCAATTACTCTTTTGGCCATTTGGGTTTTCAGCAAATGTTGTAGTTGTAGAAATATTGTGTACTTTTATTTACACTGAGCACTTTGTACACAAGCTATATTTAACTATGAGAAAAAAATCTGTTTTTGTTCCCCATTTACTGGCAATATGTACTCAAATGTAAAAGCAGTTAAGTTCCCAATTGCTTATTTTTTGTCAAAGGTTAATGATATTGCTTTTTGGTGTACAATTGGATATAGAAATCAATGTTAATTGTTTTGTCAAGTGACTTTATAAACAATTTTTAACACTTTGTGACCCTTCCAATTTTTCATTTACACATGTTAAACACGCTTTCTTCACCAGCATACGGATTATGATGGCAGATATCTTCAGTAACCATGGGTGCAAATTGGTGCAAGTTCCAAATAGCTTTTTAGAAAGGATACATGGGGATGCATATAAAGGTTTTAATTGTATCCTAACTATATACAAATGCTTACAGATAAATAGTTAAACTAGCAATATAACATAGATTTGGAATGAAAACACAATCAAAGAGAACACTGAAAGGTTTACCAATTGACACTTCAAACCAACATATAACGAACTGTTAACATTATGAATATTTATGAATAAAACACAATGTTCTCTGGATGAATTAGTTTTTGGAAATAGAGTATAAAAGGGAACATAATTTCCAATGTTGTTATCTCAGAAAAACATGCTTATTTAGAAATGATATATGGATTCTAAGTGATTATTTAGCTTAATTATAAGTTCACAAAATACATCGTGTTATAGTTTATTTTTATTTTAGCTATGATTTTCTAGCTGTTTCTGTCTTTGTTTTCACTAGTATACTTTAGTCGTGGTTTTGATAGTAAAAAGAGAACTCTTTCATAATCCATTTGGTGGTTACGTAAAACTCTTTATTAATGACTAAATTGTTATGACAATGACAGAACTGACAATGGAACCACAAGTAGATAAACTTTGTAAAACTTGTTATTACCATCTTCGTTGCATCAGTCAAATACGTCCTCTTATTACAAGAGATGCTGCTAAAATACTTGTGCAATTGCTTGTTCATTCTAGACTTGATTATAGTAACAGTTTGCTGATAGGAATCAGTAAATGTCAGCTATACAAACTTCAGAAGATTCAGAACACTGCAGCAAGAATAGTGACTAGAACTTCTAAATCATGTCACATAACACCTGTACTTAGGATCTGCACTGGCTTCCAATTGAAGCAAGAATCAAGTTTAAAGTCTGAATTATCTGACTTATTTATTCATATGTTATAATTCATACTCTTCTCTTAGATTTTATTCATGCCAATACTTCATACCATTACCTTTTATTCTAACATGTCTAACATGTTTATGAGCATGCACCTTGTGTATGGATATAGCGCTTTATAAATACTCATTATTATTATTATTATTATTATTATTGTTGTTGTTGTTGTTGTTCTTGTTGTTGTTGTTGTTGTTGTTGTTGTTGTTGTTGTTGTTGTTGTTGTTGTTATTATTATTATTATTATTCAATTGTTCATCATGTTTGCTAGTTTGACTTGGGACACTTTCTAAATTCACATGTTACAAATTTATGCAGCTTCACTCATCAAAATTAATAAATGAATAAAAAAACATTTACTTCACTAAAAAGTTCCCGAAAATATTTTCTTCAGTAAAACATATAAAACATCACAACAGATCTAGTTATTCATAGAAGAAGAGGAGTTATTGCCTTTTTATCTCTGAAAGAGTGCTGGGGATATTTTGTATAGACAGAACAGTGACTGTAGTTCCGCTTGAACTTTAGTAATGTCACATTCTGTTGATGTTATAAACTATGAAATATTAATGAAGCCCAACAAAGTTACACGATCAAGTGGGGGCATATTATACATATAATACTACTTATAGTTATACTTCAATATAGTTCTCAGAGTTAATTGACCAAGTTTACAGTGAACTGTTCATCAGGTTATAGAATTTCACTTAAAACTCATTTTATAGGCATGCCACAATGCTATCTTTGATGCATGGAATATCATAATATTATTATATTATTATCATTATGCACTTATTTCTCGGTTTCATATATGTGATATTCATAGGTGTCAAAATACTTTCAGACACTATGGTAATTTGATATGAGGCCTGCAATGACGTTGCATTCAAACTCCTCATCAAACCTGTCAAACTTTGTACCCATTTGTACTGCAATTGAGTGAACGTGTCTTTGCACAGTGCAATTGTCATGGATTTAATGGGTGTAAGTGTTTAATAAGCGATTAAGTGTTCCTTATGACATTCCATCAACAAATACTTATAAAAGCTTATACATTAGACAATGCTGTATTCTTCCATGCGATAACATACATTTACAACATTAATAAACCAGAACATTCATCAGCATACTTTGATAACACAACTCAGCAAAGGTGGGAATAAATCTCTTGAATTGAGCGACAGATTCATAGCATAAAAACAGCACACGGTCTCCAAGATGATTAGTTTTATCTTTATTTGTCTCTGTAGCCTTCAATGGTTACAATAAGTAGTTCACAATTTGAAGACATATTTGATCTAGAAATTGATCAATATTCTGGAATTCAGATGTGTAAAAAACAGTGTGGAGACAGAAAAGCCTGCGTTGATGTGAAATATTTTCATAAAACACTGGCATGTGTTCTTCAAATTGACTCGTTTTCAAAACCAAGGGTAGGTAATGTTAATGTAAATATGTTAATGGTCACTTTTAAATGGTCTGATGTTATTTGTTACTTGTTAATGGTCTGATTATAGTGAGGTTTGTAAGATAATGCACGCCTTTGTAGGAAAATGTTTGACATTGCATGAATAGTTTGCTTGTAAGGTAATGTCAATCGTCACCTTGTCAAGAAATTTAATATCAGAGAGTCAAGGTATAGCAATTTCACCAGATAAATGTTTTCTTCATTTCAAATGTGTTCATTTGAATTTTTTTATATTCAAGGGAGAGATAGGTTTCTGTGTTCAGTTTTCAATCCGAGCAAGATCAGGACGAATAGTGACATTTTGTTAGTTCTTTGGCAATATGCCCCTACAGCTGACAAAATCAAATATGATGGTAGGTATGTCAAAACCATTTATAACATTATCTGAGTATTTTGTTAAACGCGACTTTAAAATTAAAAGTATCTTATTTGTGTCATACAGGAAAATTAACCTGATCTTTAGATATCACACCACATTGAAAAAATGAATATCATGTTATTAAATTATTCAATTTACTTAGAAAGCATTTTAAACACATTTTACAGAAAACAAACTCAGCTTGTTCCTGTTGGAAAAGACCCCTGCAAAGTAAGTGGAAAACAGAGAAATATATTTGAACCCAAACAAGGCCTTCTTCTTAAAATCAAATGCAAGGCAAAAATTGATAAACCATTCCTTAGCAAGGTGAAATACTCGTGGACATTGTGTCTGAAAAAAACAATGTTTTTGGTCTCCAATATTATTTTTAAGTTTACAACTACCTGTAACAGCAAAACTATATTTCGCTTTTCTTTGAGTAATAGTGGGGGAATTCTTTTTTTTAAACTAAAAAGCTTTGAAGGATTAAGTGTAAAGTCTCAAGAATGTTGAAAGTCTCCTTAGACAATGGGATACTGGATTTTATGGATGGGAACACAAATTTCAAAGTGATGAGACAACCATTGGGAAGCAAAACTAGACACAAGTTGCACCTTTTTGTGAGCGTTCATGGGAGCACACTCAGTGATCTTCAAGTAATAATAACGAGGGTAGAGGAGGGTTGTATGGTTGAACAGTAAAATCTGTATATATGGTGTTTCATATTATCATGAACAAATGCATACAATATGTCATTATTGTGGATGAACTTTTTTGTTTGACTTTGTTTGATGTTGCTTTGAGTTTTCTTAAGATATATTGATAAATTTGAATCAAACCAATGGTCCCGAAAATGATCAGAAATATCAGTATCCAATATTATTTTTAAGTTTACAACTACATTTAACAGCAAAATTATATTTCGCTTTATTTTGTGTAATAGTGAGGGAATTCTTTATTTCAAAACTAAAATGCCTCGAAGGATTAAGTGTAAAGTCTCAAGAATGTTGAAAGTCTCCTTACATAATGGGATACTGGATGTTATTGATGGGAACACAAATTTCAAAGTGATGAGACAACCATTGGGAAGCAAAACTGGACACAAGTTGCACCTTTTAATGAGGATTCATGGGAGCACACTCAGTGATCTTAAAGTAATAATAACGAGGGTAGAGGAGAGTTGCATGGTTGAACAGTAAAATCTGTATCTGTGAGGTTTCAAATTATCATGAACAAATGCAAAGAATATGTCCTTAATGTGGATGGAAATTTGTGTTTGACTATGTTTGATGTTGTTTTTTGCGAATTTATCTCATTTAAATCTCTGCTGTAAAACAGATGGAACCATTGTTTATTAGCAAGGTGTATTTTCAAATTGGTTGATGTTGAGTTTGGCCAATGTTTATTGTAATAATAATAGTCTAGCATTTGCTGATTGTATTGGACTTTTCATTTTGTAACTGTAACAATTGTTCAATGTGAGTTTCAGATACATAACCAAAGCAAGGCATTTACATTGAGGCAAATATGTGGGTATCTGTGAATAATTGTCTATTTTATTTCACATATTCAAGAGAATGTCTCCAGCATGTCAAAGTGATGCATGTTTTCATTTGCTGGTTTCTGAACAGAACTATATCTGATCATTTAGTAACTTTACAAGTCATTTAAAATCATACAATTGTTAATAAATGTTATTAGGATTATCTAAAGGTTCATTCTTAATTTTTGAGACTATCTTGTTGCTAGAAAGTGTTTACCAGTCCAACACATGTTTGTCTTTGCTTGAAATATAGATACATTTGCCTTAAACCATTATCTTGAGAATGTCAAACACCCCTACTCAAGTATAATGTCTTTTCAGCATTTTTGGTAGATAAATTAATTCATGTTGACTCCTATATGTCAACTGAGAATTGCTTATTTTAAATAAAAAAGATTGCCTTTTGGTAATTGCATTTGATATTATTTTGTTTTTTCCTAAGCTGGTTTGCGATACTACTGAGTTTACCTAAAACGTGCTTTAGATAAAAATAAAATTCTTACTTAGCTATTTCCATAGATGAACTTATTTCAAACTAATATTGATTTATATTACTTTCCTTGGTAGCAGTGATTTATTATGCAGAGCAATATTTAAGGTTTGAAAACTCTTATGCGATATGAAGTTATAAACTACAATTATTGATCATTCATTTCTTTTGCAGAGCAATATTTAAAGTTTGAAAACTCATTAAGCGATATGAAGTTATCAACTACAATAATATATCAGCAAGTTATCATTTGTAATAGAATATCAATGTTTAGATAGGATCAACATTGAGAGACCTTTCAAAGGAGAAATTGAATATTTGCTTATATTTAAGGTAGAATGTTAGTTTTATCAATTCAGAATTGCTTGGTCGCGCACTTCAAAGGTGTAAACATGCTACCTGGGAATGCATAACGATAGGGGTTAATTTCTAACCGTACATAAAATGCTTACAAAACTAAGAATTTATCATATCTTCAGATAAGGGAAGAAATATTCATAGTCTGCAGCAATGTTTTGTTCAGCCCCCTAATTTTCATAATTGTATGCAGAACTCCACATTTGACTGTTAATTAGAAGAATGCATATTGTGCACATCATAGAGAATATAAAGTGTCAAATTGTGAATAGCATGAGACTCATGTTACGTTTTTATAATCAATGAACTGAATAATCAATGCTCTTAATAATCAATGCTCTTAACTCATTATCGCCGAGAGTATATGCGTCACAATAATGAGAGCCTCACAGCGAGAGCCGTATAAAAGCGTCCGTTAATTAGCAGTTTCTCACAGCAAGAGACGCATATGTGCGTTAATTGAAAGCACCTCTTATTCAGCGAGAGCCGCGTATGTGCTTCGGTCGTATTGTATAACAATATAGCAACTTACTTTTAAAAACACTTTAGCATCCATTAATGAAGATAACAGTTTCGTCAATAAGATGCTATCCTCGGGAAAGCAATAAGAAATGAAAATCGTTGCTCTTTGTGCAAAAATATACTACGTTTGGTAAATGAAAACATTTTGAATATGTTGATTTTGGAAGGGAAAAATAAATACTTTAAAAAGAAGGTTTATTTATTCAGATGAAACGCTTGGAGTCTTTTTTAAGTTACCAATTTTGAAACATTGTTAAATATATTGTATTTGTAAAACGCTTTGAATTCATATAACTCAGACGAAACGAGAGGAAGAGTTTTCATTAACAATAATGTACATGTATTTCTTAAATCATTTGTTAAGAATTTGAGGCTATTGAAAGTGACACTTTGATTTTACCTTTACTTCTTGAATTCATCACTTCATGTTCATGTCATGAACTATCAGTTTGATAATTGCTCGTAATTAATATTTTGAACGCCAATGTTGTTTGAATACTATTATTAATATAAGAGTTTGCTCGAATATTACTTTACTGAACTAGCGGAGCGCATCCTATATCATGCCTGGACAGTAGCGGGCCTGTAACAATAATAGTTTTAGCATGTACATGGGGATTTTCTAACTTCTACAATATCCTTCATAGATCCACGACCCTGTCTGCCATTGAATGGATACATACACAAGTTAAATTATAATTAGAGTTGACAACGGAATTGATCACTTGGTCGATATTAATAATCATATCGTTGATGTTACGTGCTATCTCTTAAATCGGGATATCATTTCCATAAATTCTTAATTATTATTCAGATGGTTGACATACCGACACACTGTATCTACTCAAAATGGTGTGTATTTACAAATAGGAATGCATGTTAATCAACATATGTGAAAACAATAGGTACGTTACGTGTTTATGTGTTAGTACGTGCACAATATGTGTGTACAGTATGCCGCCATCAAATCACTGTAGTGTTAGATTGAGAAAGACAACCTAACATGAAACTTGACAAATGCTTATAAGTGATATTTGGTATATATTATAATATGTAAGTGTGTGTCTGTGTTTATTATTTGCTGTTCTTTAAGTACTGTTGTTTCTGTATAGGTAAGATAAATTGTCTCTCATAACATTTTGACCAATATGAAAGGTACAATTTCTAATGTAGTTTACATGTCAGTTTTTTTGGTGAGACAATGAAAAACAATTTCACTCTCTCTCCCTCCCTCACTCTCTTTTTGAGTATGTTAATGAATTGAAATCAGACAAACCGCAAAATATAAACTCAATGGTGAAATATCACATGTTATATTCCGGTAAAGTATCAATTTTCAGCACCTGCATCTATCTTCATGAAACTATAAAACAATCAAGACTTTATGGCACAAGGCTAGACAGTTTCCTTTCAACAGTCGCTCACAAAGGCTGTCGCTAAAAAAAGCGGTGCTTTGTACTAATTGGTCTCGCTACAGCGAGCAGCGTCTGTGGCCCAGGCGTTGAACCGTGAAGCTGTCTCGGCGTTAATGAGTTAATAATCAATGCTCTTAATCAAATTAAATTTAGATGACTGCAAAAAAATAAAACTTTACAAAACAAATTTCAAAGTTGTTAAACATAACAAAATTTCCAAAAGGGACTCAAAACGGGGAATCGATATTATTTAATGATTGGTAATGTGTGGAACTGTTTCCTTTTGAAAACGTTATTTTTACGTGAAAATGCATTTTCAGCAGTTGACAAATCATCATGACCTTTATCTTATTGTATCTAGATTAATGATTAAGAGTCACGAATTTATCAATATTCAAAACTAGTATCTATCATTTATCTTTTGAGCATATTAAACCTTAATAAGTGTGAGAGAAAAATAACTTATCTATCTTATTGCTCAGTCTCAGTAATGTAACAACGATAAAGAGCGAGTGAAAAGCTTGCAGTTCATGCAGAGTCATCTCTCCTGTCGAGTCTGGTGAATCAGTGTCAAGGTGTCAAAGTAAATGATGCAGTTTACATATTTAGAGTAAGATTTTCTTAGAAAACAATTCAAATTTCATGAGTGGAGAACAAGAAAGTTTTTATGAAGAAAGGCTTTTAAAAGCCTAGAAAATATTTTTGGGAAATTACATCTAACCTAACTATTTATGACCCTGTTAATTGATGTTGTTGATAATAATAAGTTATTTTATGATTGACCACTAAAATGACCTTGTAACAGTAAAAGGGGTAGGGAAACAGGGAAATACTGTTCCTGACTGTTTGAACTACCTGCTTCCGCGCAAAGACGATTTACACGTGCAGATTGTGTTTTCCGTGTGAAATGAGCATGCTTTGCACGTGCAGCACATGCTTTATACTTCTTGTCCTCAGACGGTTGTTGACTTTACATCTTTGCAGATTTCCACAATAGTTGTACTGTTTCTTTACATTGATGATAGGAAGGTTGTTAATATCAGTTATTTAAGAAATCAAATACGATAAATGATAAAACCTTGAAATTCAATTGCCTCAGTCAGGCAGGCTGACAGACAAATAACTTGAGAAAAGCCGGCAACTCGTGCACAGTAGTGTCTTTTGACAGTCAGATTTAGTCTTACTAAAATAAACCGTGTTCTGAGGACTAAAAGTTTTAGATATTTACACTGGCAGTTCTTGAAAATATATAAAAAAGCAGAAAGATTAAGAACAGATCGGGTTTCGATTCCGTGTCTTGTCATACCAAAATATGTAAAAGCATTAATGAATATAGATAATCCCTGTTCAGCATCCACAAAAACGTTTGTTTTTCCGTCTGTTCGTTATCTTCCAGCTTTTTTTACTTCTTCTCAAGAACCACCGACTCTTAAAAGTGTGTATATCGTGTACGACTACCTTGGAAAATGGATAAAATCATGATAATAGCTCATCAATAACTCACTCTAACAGTTTGATATAAGTCAACTCAAAAAGTAATTGCAAGTTTTATTTTCAAATCAATTTACTTTATGAAACAATTCTACAAATCTCATAATAACAAGAAGTCTTAAAACTTATAACAATTGTATTGACAACCCCTAGATCTTAAACACCTATAATTATAGTTTTTATGTGGGCACTTTGAATACAAATGACTCATTATAATACATTTACATTTTGACAGATATTATCATCTTTTTTTATAAATTTAACTTTTAAGCCACTTACTGTTACAAACAAGGCGTTTGAGAAAAAAACAAATATGAAATTCAACAATAAAACACTGTTGATAAAGTATTTTTTTGCAAAATATATACTTCTATAGATTATGAAATTGACGGGACAACACACAACACAAACCAATTCAAAGACGCAAAACGCCAAACTAATCATCAATTACACGATCTGCACGTGCAGCTTGTGTAAATATGGTTAATTTTTTATACGGTTTTGTGTTTAAATACTATTTCACAAGAAAGAACTAATGGGAAATTCTATATTGATATATGCTTATTATCAGATAATAGTAAATGTTACCAGTGCAATAAGCCTATCTCATAACTTGGTATCCAAATTTGATGAATATGACTTTCTAAGATAGGCTTTGCCGCATTCCCGGATGCGGAATGCCGAACAAGGCTTATCTATATTCATTAATGCTTTGACATCTTATGGTATGAGAAGACACGGAATCGAACCTCCATCTTCCTTAAACAACTGAACTGAATCACGTGTATAACAATGAGCATCTCTACTTTCTAGGATAGGCTTTGCCAGATTTTTCTGTGCTTATAATATAGACTGTAATGACGCATTGCGATAGTCCATTAGTAAATAATGTGATAATTGCAATTTTTAGACGAAGCCGATACACTCAGAACCCGAATTTTGACGGGCTATCAGAAAAGTTGAAATTGTCAGTGATAGAGACTGCGGCAATATAAAGCCATGCAGGGGAAGATGGACAATCAATTACAGTAACTCACATGATAACTATCTTAACAGATGCATAATTTATTAATATCTTTTAATTTTAAAAATCTTATAAATGCAGTATTTTTTTTGCACTTAATATATGCATATTTATTTCAACTGTATTGGCCATGACATAAAATATGAGTGTCAACATTATCACGTCTAAATGATTTATATTACTGGTTAATGCTCTCAAAGTTTATTTTAACACATGTAATATTTTTATCCACTTAAGGGACGATAATTTGCACTATTATCTTACCCTACTGATAAACAAAATTCTATATTGATGACGTAATTTTATGATATGCATTTCTCTTCCACACGTTCATATGTACTTCGGTGTGTGCTTGTTGAATATTGTCGTATACCGTTGGGGTGAACACGGTAAATTAACATCTAAATAAAAATCCCCACCAACATGGCATTACCTATTTCTTAACACAGCGATCACACAATTACAGGGCGACATGTTTTAGAAAATGGTGTAACATACGATCTTGATTGTAGGAATGTTATTGGAAATGGTATTATATTATGCACAGCAAATCAGTTGATCAATGAAAGTCAGGCAGAAATCGTAATATTTCATTTTGAAGTCGATGAGCTGAGTATAAATAGTCTTTAATACTACGCATCTGTAAGGTTGTTCTACAGGCTTTTGTCTGCGATATCTTTGCAATCTCAAAAAGAAATTAACAAAACATTATTTTAGTATGTATTTCTATAACTATAACTTTAATTTTTCGTTTTCCATAATACCTCAGATGTCAGCAATCTTTAAACGGGTTCCAGCAAAGAACAAGGTTTAACCTTAATAATACATCAAAACATTTCTTTCACTGATCAAGTTTGTATATGCATATTTTTATCTACAAACATTACCTCAATCCGTTTATCAAATATCATGATTGTAATGCAATGCTTGCAGTTGCATAATACAGGTTTGGTTGCCTCACATTTCAGCCATCTTGAATTCGGTCCCTCCAACGAACTGTGCATCATTTCATCATGTCTGTACATCATTATCAAAACACACAACTTTAGCCCGTGTGTGGCCAAAATACACCCTTTTTATTATTTTTCATTAAAATAGGTAATTTAGTTTAGGAATCATTTTTTATTTTTATTTTAGTTCTTGAAATCCTATTTCACTTCCTTTTGGCTTTTTTATGATTTCAAGAATCTTTATATAAGGGAGATAACTGTTTTCAAACTTGTTTTCAAGTAGCATGCTTCAGGCACGCACCTACTGTAAACAGAAGCCATGAGGGCTATATCAAAGGGTCTAAAACAATGGTGAGTTAAGCTTTTTTAGGGTCTCTAGGACAATTTCCTTTGTAATTTTCATATTTTAAAATGATATATTTATGAATTAGGTATACATTAGTAGGATATTTGCAGTAAGAGTTCAAACATAACTTCAATTGCTTTACATGTGCTTTTCATGTTTGACTTTGGTTAACCCTTGACTTGCCAAGCTAATTTAAGTTTTAATTCAAGTCTTCTAAGTTTAGTATTTCATTAAAGTGTTTTGATATATTTACTGTGTATTTTGCTAGACTTAGGTATCTTTTGTTTGCTAATTTTGATAACTTTGTTCAGAGATATTGACTGAATATTTGCATAAGGCACTTTACTTACACAAGGTTTGTTAATGTTTCAGTCAATCTGTAATCCTTACTAAGAAGATATAACATATGAATTAACCGTGAAAAGAATAGGAAGATATAAGAAAGAAGAGGATATATTAGAATACAAGAGTAGAATAGGTAGAATAGAATAGGAAGATATAATAATACAGGAAAAAGAAAGAAGAAGATATATCAGAATACAAGAATAGAATAGGAAGAATAGAATAGGAAGATATGTCACCCAACTTAGACTGGGTCCCTGAAAGAATATATATTTTACCTTCATATTGCAGCCAAGCTTTTCTTTAAGATGTTAAGATGTTATGAACTTATATGTATATAGTAGTATGTATATATTTCAAACCTCTATTACAGTTCAGTAACATAGCTTATGAATTTACTCTTGTTTGTTTAATAATACCAAAGACTATTTGCAGGCTAATGATGTTCTTGTCTCTTGGTTGGTAACTATCTGGAAGTTTATAAAATAAGGTGATATCCAACGACAATTAGTATTTTACACTTAAGCTTGTTATTGTTATTGTTGTCGTTTTCAGCAAATATTTACGCTTTCTTGTGACAAACTGATGCTTATATAACGCCAACACGGGACGATCAGTGCGGACATTTAAACAGGGATCTTGTTGTAAGGAATGAATGAATTGCAAAGTCTTGAATGAAATGAAAAACATCCCTTTAATATGAAGTCGAAACAATTATCAGATTCACTTTTTGAAAATACATCTGGTACTAAATGAAGCACCAATAAAATCCCCTTCAGTGGCATCTAACCCACTACATCTCGACTGATATTCTATGTCACGACTGATATTCTACATCTCGACTGATATTCTATGTAACGACTGATATTCTATGTAACGACTGATATTCTATGTAACGACTGATATTCTATGTCACGACTGATTTTCTATGTAACGACTGACATTCTATGTAACGACTGACATTCTATGTAACGACTGATATTCTATGTAACGACTGATATTCTATGTAACGACTGACATTCTATGTAACGACTGACATTCTATGTAACGACTGATATTCTATGTAACGACTGATATTCTATGTAACGACTGATATTCTACATCTCGACTGATATTCTATGTAACGACTGATATTCTATGTAACGACTGATATTCTACATCTCGACTGATATTCTATGTAACGACTGATATTCTATGTAACGACTGATATTCTATGTAACGACTGATATTCTATGTCAGGACTGATATTCTATGTAACGACTGATTTTCTATGTCACGACTGATATTCTATGTAACGACTGATATTCTATGTAACGACTGATATTCTATGTAACGACTGATTTTCTATGTCACGACTGATATTCTATGTCACGACTGATTTTCTATGTAACGACTGATATTCTATGTAACGACTGATATTCTATGTAACGACTGATATTCTATGTCACGACTGATATTCTATGTCACGACTGATATTCTATGTCACGACTGATATTCTATGTCACGACTGATATTCTATGTCACGACTGATATTCTATGTAACGACTGATTTTCTATGTCACGACTGATATTCTATGTAACGACTGATATTCTATGTAACGACTGATATTCTATGTCACGGCTGATTTTCTATGTAACGACTGATATTCTATGTAACGACTGATATTCTACATCTCGACTGATATTCTATGTAACGACTGATATTCTATGTAACGACTGATATTCTATGTAACGACTGATATTCTATGTCAGGACTGATATTCTATGTAACGACTGATTTTCTATGTCACGACTGATATTCTATGTAACGACTGATATTCTATGTAACGACTGATATTCTATGTAACGACTGATTTTCTATGTCACGACTGATATTCTATGTCACGACTGATTTTCTATGTAACGACTGATATTCTATGTAACGACTGATATTCTATGTAACGACTGATATTCTATGTCACGACTGATTTTCTATGTCACGACTGATATTCTATGTCACGACTGATATTCTATGTAACGACTGATATTCTATGTAACGACTGATATTCTACATCTCGACTGATATTCTATGTAACGACTGATATTCTATGTAACGACTGATTTTCTATGTAACGACTGATATTCTATGTCACGACTGATATTCTATGTAACGACTGATATTCTATGTCACGACTGATATTCTATGTCACGACTGATATTCTATGTCACGACTGATATTCTATGTCACGACTGATATTCTATGTAACGACTGATTTTCTATGTCACGACTGATATTCTATGTAACGACTGATATTCTATGTAACGACTGATATTCTATGTCACGACTGATATTCTATGTCACGACTGATATTCTATGTAACGACTGATATTCTATGTCACGACTGATATTCTATGTAGAGAACAATCCTACACGCAGAAAGGTTTTGGTGCAATGATACGAAAGAGCCACGAAAGAGTTGGAACTGGCGTCAAACCCCATATCACCTCACGGAAGTTTTACTTGCAACACCGATCTCTTATCAACAGCATTTCAATGCCTTCATATCGCCATTTTTATATGTTTCATTTGAATGCTAATTTCAATGAGGCATATATAACTCCAACATATTTTAAAATGGAATTATAACTCAAACATATCGAAAGTTATTAACCAATATTGTTTTTGAAGAATCAGCTGTCTTTGAAATGGTTTAATTATTCTTAAATGAAAGCATATCTTTTGTATTCAAAACAACGGATTTAACAACAATTGTTTGTACCTTTTCTTGGTTAAACATGCCAAATAAATGTGTTTGTATAAGAGAACAATATATTTTGTATGCGCCTGTATGTACATATGTGGTATGTACAGCCACTTTCAGTATGAATTGGTATTTGTTATGTTTTAAGTGCAAAATATGAAGTGAACTTCCGTTTTAGATGTATGTCCATGTCTGATTAGTAGAAAAGTTAGATCATATAGGTACAGGCGTTTGTAAAATATCGAAAATTCATTGTTATTCGTGTTCGACAACCACAAATTTGTTTTAAATCAACTATGTTAGCAAGTTACAATCATTGTTTTAAAAATTCAATAAGATTCTAAGACTAGCATTTTATCTAGAATTGTGAATCAGGATTTTTTCAAAAAATTACCTACCATGTATCAATGGCACTTCGCGTTCTCGCTTCCAATATCACGTGACGTACCTTGAGAGGAACAGAACGTGCTGAGGCCTTATCTATTAAAATCAATCACAATTTGCCTGAAAAAAACGTTTATGAGTGTTAGAATAAGATTGATCATTTTCTATCTAAAATTGAATATAATTTCTTTCGTTTGAGGAACGAATTAGAATGAAATTTCTTTCTCCTAGCGTAGGAAGATACAACAAAGGGAAGTAATGCAGTGAATGTAGATGGCGTTATGATGAGTATAAAAGGGCGGGATATATGAGTGTGGTCATTCTCAGCTGCGGTGCACCAGCGGTCAGTTTTAATTTTTGTATGAAATCATGTTTCTTTGATGTGTGTATGTGCATTATTTATGTTTGTGGTCCCACAGATATTATCATTCTTATTATATGTTGTAGACCGATGACTGGCGCCGGCGGGTGGGACGTTATGTCCAGGCTGACGAGCCTTTAGAATACGCGAGTCATCGGAGTGAGTGACACAACAATATGCTACATGGACGTAGCAGCTGTAGCTTTTGGAGCTGAAACAGCAGTGTGACTGCATTGTCTTGTATTGTATATATGTTGAAGAGTTCTTGTGAATAAACTGTGGTGCACCGTACAGCATACCATGTTATTTGAAGTGTTTGTTGCATGTGTTAAAGGAGTAGGAGAACACATCTTTGAATTTAAAAAAAATCTGAACATTGAACTTTGAAGAATGAAAAGCAAAACAAGGATTTATTATGTTTAACGGATCCCATTAAATCCCTTTTGTTATAATGTCATAATATATTAAGGATAAATTATAATGTATCTTAACAGCGTGATAACTACAAGCATATATGAACTTGTCTTGAATGTTATATACTTTACACTTATTCAGGGCCTCGCATTGAGAGTCTCGTGACCAGCCTAGCAGCGAGCTTGACAGCCGAGACTGGCGAGAGGGAAGTGACAGTCATGGAGAGGTACACAGTGTGTGCTGAGAACAACTCGTAGTTCAGTCTAATCATATCTTAAGGTACAGTAGTTTATTTTGGTTAGTAATGAATGTAACTATCTTACGTTTTAACATCAGTCTTTTGAAATGCAATTAATACCTGCAAATCAGTTGAATATGTGAATACTTTCCTGTAGTCGCCAGTTTCTATTTTCACTTTCGGTTTACCTGAATTACCTTTCAAATGATAACTAGACGTTCGCTGATATGAACAGATTGATATGGTTTGATGATACGCAGTGTGTCACATGTAACTAGATACAATGTTTATGAATTGTGAGCATGAATATGGCCTAAATATCGGCCACCCTTTTCAAATCATAGAAAGATATAGCAGGTTGTTGAGGGTCTACAGGGGTGTCTGTTGTGTGCAGCGTACTTGACCTATACTGCCATTTGCAATTTTGCGTAAGAAAATTTCAAATTAACTGCATAAAGCTGCAAAAATGATATGAATTTTGACCCCCTGCATTGTAGGTTTTAAAAGCATTTAAATATTTTGAGTGTTAACATTTTATTTTCCGAGTGTACAACCTCTGTCAACCAGCTTGGCTGGTTGAGAGTTTGTATCCTTAGTTGATATGGTTATCATTTAGATTTGCTAAAAGAAACTAAAAACATTGAATGGTACATATACGTCTTCGAAACTGATATATCTAAAATAAATATTCTTCGTATGCAGTGGCACGGACACGATGTTCCATGAAATGAAGTTTGTTTATAATTAGTCATATATCATATCATTCTCTTCTTATCCCGTGTGCAGTAGGCTTATCATATTTTTTGTATAAAGGGGGCCGTGAAAGCGCAGTGGTTAACGCTTTAGGCTTCGGATCAAGAGGTTCGTGGTTCGAATCCCGCCAGGGCAACTTTGTCTGAATTAGAGAACTGTTCTACAGGCATTTGTGTTCAATGCTACACTGAATGTTGGCATGGTACCGCCCATAATTCGCTAGTTCCAAAATCTCGAAAGTTTCACCCCAATGGATAGCCACAGTGGTGTTGTGGCTTTTCTTCCTGCACTATTATATATTATAGCAGCATCGATGTAAGTGAAATACTCTTGAAAGTGGCATTTAATGATATCATCTCAGTTTCTTTAAAGGAACAGTCACAGTAGTCGCGGGTCTGTATGTTGGCAAGAACTTCATATTTTGGGTAACATTTTATAATAAATCATTAAATACTAGTCATAATAAAGTGTAAATGCAGCAGAGAGTTAAATGAAAACAGAAAGAACATTAGAAATTTATAGAAAATAATAATATAATAGAAAAATAACAAATATCTTATAATAGCGAATGTACAGCTTTATTTCATTGATCAATGACACAAATGTCAGTGTTACGAAAATAAAACTAAAGACACACACCAGAATAATTTGCATCATCTATCTCTTCCATTTTGATTTAATGTAAAAGTGAAGAAATTAATTAAGAAATGACCCTTTGTATACGATGCCATGAAGTCTCACTTTCAATAACATTTTATATATTTTCTCAGACCTACAAGCCAGAATGGCGACAGCTGGCAAGCTTTAGGACGACTTCCTTACTTGTAGTGTGTGTATGGAAGTGTATCAGCGACCAGTAACCCTTACATGTCAGCATTCCTTCTGTGAGAACTGTCTGGGGAAATATCTACAGACTAAAGCAGAAGCTGTAAGAAACAAGTCCGTTCCCTGTCCCACGTGTAGACATGATACCCCAGTACCTCATCCTGACAGACCTGTGGAAGAGTGGGTGGGACAGCTGAAACCAGGACTGCTTCTAACTGGACTCATGGACTCAATCCCACAAGGTAGTCATGATAAACATCAGCTTTATTGATAATGATATATCGTTTATATATCATAATTTAGTTCACAAGTGAAGCTATTTGCTGTATGTAAAAGTTAGCCGCGTTTTCTTATGACATATTGGAAGTTACGGTCGTATGATAATCCCAAAATGTTAAGCAGAAATTAATTAGCAATAATTGTTGCCAATTTTCTGTCTCTTGAATGTTTTGATATTGATATCTCGACACTACTACAAGGATTACTTTTATGTTTTCCAGAACCTGACCATTGCTCAGTGTGCAAAGAAAAAGGGGAGACAACTCCAGCCACACACTGGTGCGCTGAATGTGAAGCTTTGTTTTGTGATGGATGTCTCAAACTACACAGTAAAATGCCAAACTCAAAGAAACATGAAGTTGTGAAAAGCTTAGGAACAAACACTCCAAGAAAGAAGAAGTTTATTTGCAGTGAACATGAGGATAAAATTAAGCTATTCTGCAAAGACTGTAACAAACCCCTGTGTACTGTCTGCTGCAGTATAGCTCACAGAATATGTAAAGAGGTCATCACAATCAAGGCTCAGCTGACAGAAGTGAAATCACGACTTCAAGAAAAACAACAAGATCTGGTTAAACAAGTAGTGTAATTGAAAGGATTGGTTTGCAAACAAAGGAACTGTTGGTGGAAAGGTCAAAGCTTGAATCAGATATAAAGAAAACCATAAAGGAAGCTATGAATGCACTGAAACAGAAGGAAGATCAGCTGATTAAGAAGGTGAAGGATCAAACAGAACAAGACAAGGAGCAGTTGAGGTCAATGATGAAGACAAAACAAATGGATCTACAGCTGTACCAGCAGCAGTCTCAGTCCATCCAGCAGGCCCTTGAGTTGGAGGATGAGGCGCAGCTGTTTGCGATGTATCTGTCGTCTGGATCAGGAGCAGATGTCACAGTGACACAGAGGAAGGACAGAACAGATGTAGCTGACATCAGCTTTAAACACGACCTTGCTCAACTGAAGGAACAGATTGAAATGATGGATGTGATGATTAACAAGGTAGATTTGAACATTCAGCAGATTGATAACATAGACCTGACAGCAGCACCTGTATTAGATGAAGTTATCGACGCTAAACTTAATGTGAACGACAGTTGCTATGTTAGAGATGGTTTGGTCATGAAAGTACCAGGAACAAAGGTAACAGTTTTTGCTGATTTTCTCTCTCAACGTCTGATATCATTTTACACTAAAGGAGGACAGTCACGTTCAAGTGTACTCAAAGTGTCTGGTTATCCCTGTTGTTTAACAGTTATCAGTGAAGGCAAGGTAGCTGTGCCTCTTTTTGAGTCTCAACGTATCATCACAGTTGCTGTGACTCCTGACCTGGAACTCCTGTCTACAATACGGACAAGTAAGAAGTACTGGGGTCTGTCTACTCTGGATCAGTCAACACTGGTGGCAGGTTCTTATAAACCACCCTCTGTGGATCTGATTGATATGAAGGGAACCATCTTGAAGACCTTCACAACACTTCCTGCCATAGGAAAGAGTTTCATTAATCCTCACTACATACATGTAACCAGACAAGGCACTATCCTGGTGTCAGACTGTGGTCTGAAGTCTGTCATCTGTCTGACACGGTCTGGTGACATTGTATTCACATACACACCTACTGGAGACAGAGTTCTGAGTTGTCCATGGGGAATCACATTCACCAGTACAGGAGACATTCTTGTAGCTGACTGTATCACACACAAAGTGATTCAACTGAGTCAGCAAGGAGAGTATCTCAGAGACATTCTCACTGAAGTGGATGGTTTAGAATATCCAACTGGTTTGTGTATTGAACGAGATAAACTGTGTGTTTCCTTGTATTTCAAGGGTTTACACAAATACAGATTTGGTTAGCTGTGCAGGTAGAATTTTAATTTAATGTTAAGCGAAGGTAGTATGTATGACCATAGAAACCAATCGGGTTGTTATTTTTATTTGAAAAGTAAATTACCTCACATATTTGGGTAATCTATACCTGTGGTAGACTCCAAACTGACTGCTTTTAAACTGTTTACTTCAAAATGTAATTATTTTGAATTTTAGAAATGCAATATCTGTATTTTCATATTCAATATAACTATAATCATTCAAAATGTTAAGAATTTGTTATTAATCAACACCTGAAAAAATAATTATCAATGATCTGTTTGTAGCAAAGTAAACCTAAACAAGTGTGAACAAAATGAATTATTTATCATTTATGTTTTAACATGATCTACATTCACACAAAGAAGTTGTGCCGGAATTTCAGTTATGTAACAAGTATAAAAAACTCCCGGGCAGCACGTGAAAAGCGTGCAGTTCATGCAGAGTCATCTCCACTGTCGTGTCTGGTAAATCTGTGCCGAGGGAGCAAACTACACAGATGAACTTGAAATAGTGAGAGTGAGATTTTCCACCAGTATCTGTAGGAATTTCATACGAAGAGAAATAGACAGGTTATATAAAGAGAACCCTTTTAAAACATTTCAAGAGGAAATTGGAAAGTTATAAATGTAGGTTTCATTTACGACTTTGTGTATTGATTTTGTTATAATAACATGTTACTTTATTGTTTGACCCCTACAATGACCTTACTACTACAAGTAGAAGCTAAGGAAACGGGCGTAAAACTCTACTTGACTATTAGAAAAATTGTCTTTCCGAAAGGCAATAACAATTTGCATGTGCAAACCCGTGTGAAATGAGCATGCTTAGCACGTGCAGCGCATGCCTCATGCCTGTTGTCCTCAAACTATTGCTGTCTTGTATATTTCGTGTCACAAGGTTTTAAGAATTGTTCACAGAAGGTCGAAAACTTGTTTGTTAAAGCTTCAAATAAAGTTGTATTCAATTATGAAAACAAAAAGTATTTGTTATGATTATTACAGTTAATTTGATGCTCTTAGTTTTCTCATCTTGAGTTTTACTTGGTTGGAGTTTATTTCACAAAGTATTTTTGGCATTCTACCTTTAAAACATCTCTTACTCTTAAAAAAAGTCTCAAAATAAAAACCTCAAACATATTCACTTTTAAACTGATCATTTCTAAAAGGTCAAATGATCCTTTGGTATGGCTTATTGTCCGGCGACGATTGTCCGGCGTCCGTGGACGTAAACTTTTATCAGTTTCTACATCAGTGGGTATTTGTTTGGGGTGTACCTTTGACGTAGGTGATCCAATTTTGTAAGTATGAGACTGACCCCGTGACCCCTCCTCCTCTCTCAAATATTGGCATGCCAGACATTTTTCCCAAAAAAGGTTTTTCTCCAGAACCGATAGGCATGGGAGGCTGACATTTTAGGAATAACATTTTTCTGAAATGAAAACTCAAATTGTAGTTTTAGATCGCTCTCCAAATATGGGCGTTGCATGGTGTCCACCCTCAAATCTTTTTTTGTCTATATTTAAGAAACAATGCTTTGAATCACAAACATCCATAACATCATTTTTGTAGAAGGGAGACAATGACATGCACATTTCATTGTCCTACCCCCAATAGTACCAGGCATACTAAACACCGCAGTTCTAAACCAAACTTTGCATAAGCCAAATTTCACGAAATATCTTCAAGAGACGAAATAGCGATGGAGATAACTTCGGGTCGATGTTGGTTTATTACGTCACTGTGTGCGTGTCCAACTGCTGGTCCCGACCGACGCATCCCTGGACGATGGTCAAAGGGTCAGTGGTGTGAACATGGGAAGATAGTGTGGAAGTTCTCCTAATATGGTCGCATTGAATTTCTTTCTCCCCTATAAATGTAATATACAACGGTAATAAGAGCAGAATAACAGACTGAACATAACTAAACATAAAATGGACAGCTCGGTACACGTTCTAGAGCAACGATGATGTAATTAAGTATAGCAGTACCAATTAAGGATTAAAAAGGATTGCAGGTTAACTACCGTGGCTGACTAAATGTTGCGTTAGGGATATATACATTAAATTGAAAACCATGGTTAAAAGTTGATATTTGATATATATTTGAAATAAGAATCCCGAGACGCTTTGGCATGAATGATAAGATATGAAAATATCATGGATCTTTGTTCATCTTGCTTGTGTTTGTTGTACTCTAGCGTTCACAATATACCTACATAATACTGTCTTAAAGTTACATTCTTCCATGTAAAATACTTTCGCTTTATCAATCAAAGTAAAAGATGAAGTTATTTGAGGTTTACCACAGCTCTCAGGGGCTGAAACTGCTTTCATAAACTTATATAGTTATGTCTTTCTTATTCTTTCAAATGTACTTTTATAGTACATGGAAAACAGACAAATGAAACATGGGTGAAAGTTCTATGAAATTTGGAGTCAAGTTGTAAGAAACCCTAAAGATACCCATCAATTGTATATCAATATATAGCTTTTGTTTACATGTTTGCATGAATGTAATGCATCACACATACTCACTCCCGAATGCAAAAATGTAATTTGTGTTTCTATGAAAAACTATACAAGTCGTCTATATGTACTTAAGTCAAAATCATACGTCCATTTCACATGGTTACTCGATTATAACGTCTAAAACACTTTCAACTCCTAACTGTTATACTGACTACTTTAGAGACGTTTCAAAACTTTGATCACCTTGTCTGTCTTGTCATTCTTTGAGGATCTATACGGTCATATTTTCACTGAGCAAAGTACTAAAAGCTTTTGTAAGTCTGAAGTTTTTGATTAAACGTCACCGTTGATTAGATTCAAGTTTCATTCCCACTCACATTTCTCATTGCAGTGAACTTGAAGGGGTAATTATCTTACCAAGCGGTGTTTAGTCATTAACACTTTGTAATGTACTTGTTAAAGAAGTATTCAACTTGCTGTTCATAATGTTTTCCAATTAGGTTAGATAAATATTGGACAAGCGCCCAAATAATCTCATATCCACATGTTTGAGATTATTGCATGTCATTAGATGACGTCATCAAGATCAAGATTTATCTAATAGTCGGAGGTTTGCATAAGAATCCAACTACAATTCTTAAAGATCCATTTTCATCCTGCATAATGTTCTAAGTAATTTAAACGTATTCATTGCAAAATAAAAAAAACGTTTAATTCAAACAAAACGACAATCGGACCAAAATTCATTTAAAAAATTACAATTAAACGAAAGGGCATTCCCGAATCAACTTGGTACTATAAATAGAAGGGGCGTATTATTTGCAAGATCGCGCAAAGGATTGTGGGACGTAAACAGAGGATGTAAACAAAGATGGCCGAATGAAGACATTCGCGGAGACCGAGTCGAAAACTCATAGAAAGTTTTGAGGTTCAGGAAACGTTTTCATTTATTGGAACAGCATTTAGTTCGATAGAATATACGTTTATCTGCTCGAAATGATAAAAATAAATATCCATAATCGTGATCGGAAGCCATAACAATGAGATCGCGATAAACAGGAAGTATGGTAAATCATACACATAAAACTGTGACTTCACGGATTGTGGGTTCGTTTATGGCTACGGCAAGTTTTGGAGGGTGGTTTACTTTGAAATTAAAATTGAATACCTTCTCGTTGATTATAAATTCTTTTTATGGTCTCAAAAAATTGTTGAAAGATTTTTTTACAGAACTGTGTAGTCAGATGTGCGATATATGAAAACGGAGTTAATACGAATGCAAAGTTGAAAATGGATCTTTAAGAACTTGCAACCGTAACACAGCATCAACAAGACTTTATATTACAATAGATCTATTTTTAAAACGATATATAAAGTGGTCAAATGATATTTGTCTTTCATCTTTATTTCGTTCACCTTAATTGTATCATGAATCAATTTGACGGACCTTCTTGCGAAGTTATGCAACTATGGCTAGATATTCAATTGCTTAAGCACGGAAGAATGATACTGATAGCTCGTGAAAAGCGTGCAATACGTGCAGAGTCGTGTTTGTTGACTCAGCAGGCAGGTCAATCGGTGCAAAATGTTAATTAATCTGTGTGAAATTTTACACCTATAAGTCATTAGCGTCAAATAGCGGATAATTCACTTTCTGTTAAAATGATACTTGTTGTTTAGAAATCGATAAGTAAAACATTACAAAATATGTCCCTGAATGAAGTTTCGATTCAAAATGACGCGTCGTCATTTGACTTGCCGCGACCAAGTGAAAGAAATAACTCTCATATGCATAATACATTTAAACTGTTATTACAAAACTTGTGATTTTGCTCAAGGCAAAATATAATTTAAAGATCAGTATTATTGCAAACAGCAAAATCTCACCTATGCTTCGATATGAATATCGTTATTGCTTTTTGTGTAGGCTCCACTTTGACATTGGCAGGCAGTCCATTTCAGCGAGGTGCACGTGCAGCACGACTCGCTCGTGTCACTGGGAGCTTCCTGATATAGACACAGGTTGTCTGACGTGGAGAGACAAACATTACACATGTTACAGACGTTCTTTTACAATCGTCTTTTCTGAGGCACTTAACTTGCATTAATGGATGAATCGCCACGCCTTTATCAGCATTGCTAGATAATGAACCTTAGAATCTTCACTGTACCTAAAAATAACACTTTTGACAATGTTAGTATTTAAGTATAGAAAATGATTGTGATGTTCCAAGCATAGCACGAGATATTCAAGGATTGCATGAAAGTTTTTCTATGTAATTTATATTTCATATCCTCTATATTTTTATCATTCCATACTCCAAAAATAAATCCATTTTTGAGTGAGTAGGTTAGTTTGGTCAAGGGTTCTTTCTTTGAGTTTTGAGACACGTTAAAAAGTTGCGGTATGCGCTCAATAACAATTGTAAAAGTCGATAGACAGCTTCCGGGAAGCACGTAGTAAGCGCGAAGTTCATGCAGAGAAATCTTCCTTGCCGTGTTTAGTGAACCGGGGCCGAGTCGCCCAAGGTTTCAAAGTAATACAGTGTAGTTAAACTAGTAACTGTATAAGTTATTTTCAAAATAATATCTTCCTTTGTTAATTGACTTCTATAATGATCTAGTAACTGTAAGTAAAAAAGATCGGAAAACGGGCGCAATTGACAATTAAAAAAAGCCTGCCTTCCCAAAGGGAAGATAAAGAGTTATTTGAAGTTTAATTCTATCAAAAGGTTTACTTATTCAAACCTTCAGCAGATAGAATAGATAGCATAACTCGGAATATTGGTCAAACTGCATGGTGGTACTTTTTTTGGAAAAACCTTACACATTGTGTCCTTGGATAAAAGAACTATTAATTAAACTTTATAATTGATTTGTTTTATACAGAATGTTTATGGCAAGTTGACATTCATACGCTCTAACAACTTTCACCATGCACGATAAGTTATCAAACTGTGCTTGAGATTCAAGTGTTATTCATATCCCCTTATTGTAAAAAATACGTCTAAATTGAGTTAAACCCGGTCTTTCAATCATTATTCATCCTGGACAATGTAATGTGATGAAAGTTGTCACTTCTCTTCAAGGCGAGCATAGATCAAGGTTGCTAGGGTAACAGGACGTGAAGAGCACTATCTGCATGTGCGGAGAGATGAGGTGAGGTGAGTTGGTGTTTGAGGTGAGGTGAGTTGGGATGTTTTGGTGTTTAACGCCGCTTTCAAGAATATTTCACTTATATCGCGGCTGCTAGTATTAATGCTGGGAGAAAGCCCGCAACACCATTGTGGCTATGCATTGCGGTGAACCCTGCGAGCATCGGAGAACCATGGGTGTTACTGTGCTGAACATCAGTGTAGCATTGCACCCAAACCCGACTGCGTGTAAAACAGTTCTCTACTGCAGACAATGTTGCCGAGCCCCTGGCGGGGACTGCGAATAAAATAAAAACAGAAAGAAAACTCCACACTTTAGGTAAACATATACGAATTGATTCTATCTTCCTTCAAATTCTGCTTTTCTGTTTATTTCAAAACTTCACTGCGTATCATCTACTAAGTCAAAACATATCAAGTTGGTATATTGAGTAGCTTTGTTATCAGTGCTCACACAGGCCTTGCTTGTGGTAAGATATTGGATTTAACTTTATTTCTATTATATCGCGGCCGCTATTATTATTATTATTATTATTATTATTATTATTATTATTATTACATCATTTTGACTAGGCATTGCGATGAAACCAGCGAGCATCGGCTTGAACTAGCGAACCATAGGTGTTACTGCACTGAAGTTCAGTGTATCATTGCACCCAAACCTGACTGCCTGTAGAACAGTTCTCTACTGCAGACAAAGTTGTTAAGCCTCTGGCGGGATTCGAAAAGTTAGACATATTTGACTCCGACAACATACTCTGTGTCCCTTTAAGAGCGTAGATACCACTTGAAGGGAGCAATGTCAAATTGAACTTACTAGATTATTAGATATGCATATTGGAAAAAGTTGAAGTTTATTATGCAAGGTTAAAGTCTCCATGTTTTCTTTTTCCCTCACACAGCAATATGGCTTTCACAAATTCACTTACATATTTGAAACTAGATAGTTTTGTAACCAATAAAACTCTGGTGAAACCAATGACTCGGCGACATTGTATAGTATAAATAGGGTGATGAAACATACCTCCTTTTGTGATCTGAACAAAAGTCACGTGCAGTCCGAGCAATGCGTGTTGCAATCAATATAGTTTTTCAATGGAAAAGCGTGAATTGTCAATCATTTAAATATCATCGTGTGCGCATTTTACCAATTGAAATCTACATGCATAAATATTGCAATTACTTTTTGACATGTCAATAATGTTCAAGCATTTTCTCTTTACTTATATTGTAGCAATACTTTTATCGCAGAATTCTATTAATTTCATAATTGTATAATTTATAAAAAACTTATGCTGTCACTTTTCATTAAGATATATTAAGATTAAAGTATGCAGTTGCGACAGGATTTAAACAAATTAAGTATAGTGAATAGAATAAAGTTTTTGACAATATCTGGTTCAGTGTTCTTTCTCACTCAAATCATCACCTTGGTTTCCTGTACAAAAACATTTAAACATAACGTGACTGACATGTCACTGCAGAATATAGATAAAGCAGGAAGGACTATCCTCTTGTCAGATAGAAGTTGTTGTTTACTGCCTGGGAATCAATCGGCAGAATCCGAGGGAGTGTAGAGTCGACACAGCCCCCCGGGAGTAAAGGGCTGACATAACCGTCCAGCTTCTATGTTCAAAAGGAGTTGAGGTAGCCCTGTGATTCTCGAGGAGTTGAGTCGGCCCTGTGATCCTCGGGGAGTTGAGTCGGCCCTGAGATCCTCAGGGAGTTGAGTCGGCCCTGTGATTCTCGGGAAGTTGAGTTGGCCCTGTCATTATCGTTGAGTTGAGTCGGCACTGTGATCCTCAGGGAGTTGAATCGTAATTATGATCCAAGAGGAGTTTAATCGGCACTGTGATCCTCAGGGTGTTGGCAGCCTCTGATCCCCCGGGAGTTGAATCAGCCCTGTGATCTTCAGGGATTTGAGTCACCCCATGATGGTCGGCCATCTGAGGCGGCCCTATGGTACTCGGATAGCTGAGGCGGCTCTATGGTCCTCGGCCAGTAGAGTCGACCGTATGAACCTTGCTTGAGTTTATGCCATGCTATCTGAAGAGTTGACTACAAGAGGAGTTTGGTTGGCTCTACACCCTCCGGACAGCTGAGTGTGTCCTTTACTCCAAAGAAGGATGACTTAATTCCCTGGGTAGTATAATGCGAGCTCAACTCCTCGGGAAGTATTGGACATACACAACTTGCTTTGGAGCATATTGCCTCTCGGACCATGATACCGACTCAACGCCCCGGGGTAGGATAGTTAATCTAGCTGAGGATACCAGAGTCGTCAAAACACCCAGGCGAGCATAGCGCCGACTTAACAAAGTTTTGTGACGACTTCCTGTAAAGCAAACTGATGATTGAACTCAGCTGGGATCACAGGGTCCATTCAATTACCCGAGGAGCAGAGGGTCGAATCATAACCCGAGGATCTTGTTTTACAGACAATATCAATGAAATAGAGTACATATATCATCTGTATTATGCCTTTCTAAAATAGACTCCCTTAGGCCTCTTCAGGCCGACTCAACTCTAGACTATCAATAATAATAATAATAATAATAATAAATAACACTCATATGACAAATCTCAACACTTTGAGGTTATTTTCAAGCTTTGTTTTGTACCTACCTTTGTTTCTGTCACATTCCCCCACAAGACACAACACTTTAAAAACTCAGCTTACTTTACTATATCATTACTGTTATGGAAAAAAAGATTTAAACAAGTAGCTATTTCATCTGTGTGTCAACCAGTATACTTTCTAAGGGATAAGTAAGACCTTTTTAATAAAATCAAGAATTAAACTACTAAACCATCACATAATTACGTAGCTGTATTGTTTTACTATACAAGCTAATTGTTGAACTTTCCTAACTCGTTTCACGTGAAAATACCATAAATGTAAGTCTTTAGGAAATATGTAAAATAGTACTAATATGCTCTTCATATTGCAATTTTTTCATACATTCATTTATTACTTAAACAGGTTCATTCAAAAATAGATTTGACATTAAACACGTTAATTCTGAACTGTGAACTTGCTGTGTTACAGTTGTTTAAGTGATCACGCTTTAAAAAAACAGTAATAATATGGGTCTCATATTGCAATTTATCACATAATTCCGGTATAAGTTATAAGAATAGATCTAAAGCATGAATTAAGGATAACACACATTGGTTCTGAACTGTGAAATTGCTGTTTTATTGTAATTGTGGTGATCACACATTAAAAATAGTAATCAAGAACATAATAAAACATAAAAACAAAATAATACAATGGAAACATCAGACTTCTTAAATCAACCATGTTGAGTGTAGTTACGGAATAAAACAAATAGAGTAAGTTATTACACCGGACACACTCACAGTCTGAAGTGTTCTAGACACACTGTTATGTTCTACATCCACTACTCCCAGTACACCGGGGTATTTACCCCTGCTTGAGTAATACACTTTATTTTGGTAGAAAATCAGATTCCAAATATAACAGTTAAACCGTTTCACTTCAGTAGTAATCTCTGAAGACAAGGACATTTTCATCAGCTTCGTATTCTTGCTGTAGTACAGGAGACCCTTGGTGATGTCCAGAGTTACTCCGTAGATGTAAGAACCAGTGTCAAGTGTCCTCAAACCAGTTCCATCATAGAATACTTTGAACAGTTTAAAATAATCACAAGCATATATAGTCTTTATTGATGAGTCTAAAGCTATAGCACGAGGATAACCAACATTACCTGATAAGTCCACTAAGGTTGTAAAGTTTTCCCCAAGTAATGTCATTTTACTGATTGACTTAGTGGGGCGCCATATTGTGAGGAAAACAATTCCCCTTTCCTCATCAGCTGCCATTCCATTTGTCCTAACATTGTGTTTTATTGTTTCAGTTTTGGAAGTGTTCAGTTCTGAGATGATGATACTGTCGGGGTAGTAAAGACTAATCAACAAAGAGTTTATTTTGGAAACATAGAGTGCAAACTGATAATTCTTGAGAGACAGATGAGGATATATATCAAAAGTTTTTGTGTTGATGTTGAACTGTTGCATGTGAAGATGGGCACCTCTATTTAATGGTAAAACAAGGATCCGACTTCTCTCTGTGCGTGGTTTAGATGTTGTTATAGCTCTAGGTACAACAGTAGTAGTAGTAGGGGACACTGAAGTTGTTTGTCATTTATTTAACACCGAATCAGTTTCTCTATTGATAGTTACATTCCTTTTTTTGCATGAACCACTTTGTTCCCTCAGCGTTTTGTTGAGTTCATTTATTTGACCATCATGTCTTGCAAGCTTGTTTGTCAGAGCTTCTGGTTTCAGCAATTTAGACAAAGCGAATAGTGATTTTATTTCGTTGTTGTCCTCCTCAACTCGTACGAGGAATGTCTTCATCTGATGAAGTTGTCTCTTCATCTGATGGTTGGCACGTTTGAGGTGCCCCGCCTCGGAGAGAACCTGAGACCTGATCCGTTCTTCAACGGACTCGTCTCTCAGTATTTTGGACAGGGAGTCAGTGATGTATTGCCGGATTGTCTTTTGTAGATCTGTCTTGATCTTGAGAATGTTTTTTTCCTGTTTGTTCATGATATCAGCTTTATCAGTCATCATCTTGTTTTCAAATGCCTCAAATCTTTCTGTCAGCATATCAGTCGTATTTTCGATAATATCCACTCTGTCATTAAACTGTTCAATGTCTTCATTACCCTTGACACCAGACAGCAAAGAAACAATGATCCACACAGAGAATAACCTGTAAAACTCCATGGTGTATGAAACAAATACTCGGAGCTGTTTAGTCTATATGTAGTATAGTACACTCTGCAATCTTCTACTGTCATGTGTGCATTATATTCACAATGTTACCTTGACTTATTTACAAGGACAGTCATGTCCACATATCATGTTGTTGGCAAGTACCCAGATCCTCAATATAGTTCAGTTACTGGTGACTCGACCTTGTATGTCTAGACATGTTTAGCTAACTGACACCATTCATCATGGTGGTAATCATTTTAGTTTTATAGGATATCAACCACACGTTTATAATGCTTTCTAATCAATCTAGTTCATACGTTGTTGAAATGTAACTTTTTGCTTGGCATTGCTGAAAAGTATTTGTCAAAATTTGTTTGTTTTGTTTTTTATCTACCCATAACCATTAAAACAAAGACCAGCGCATATGTCCGTGCTTTGGAGAGTGTTAGATACCATTAGAAAGCTTATACATCTACGAAAATAATATCTAACTTTCCAAGCCTGTATAGCGCTATTCCGATACAACTAATAGATTAAACATGCCAGGGAGAAGAATCCTTATCTCGCCTATCAAATGATCAAAATCTTTGGACGATAACGGTAAAATAGCATAGACTTCACGCATCAGGTTGATTTTATCTAATCATGGATTTGGTTTTGTATTGATATCCACACAAATATGTTGTATATCAACCGCTACATTTAATGTTGTTATGCTTAACTTCTTTTGTCATCAAAATGTAACTTCTATTCTCAGTTCAAATCTTTACGGGTCAAGTCATATCTTACCACTAACTATATGATAATTAAATCAAAGGGCAATTATTATTTATATTTCGGTGTTGTATCTTCAGACTTACAGCGCCCGTCGAACCTGTCCGCCATACAACACCCAATATAAGGATTGTCTCTGGTCTTAATTACAGTACAGTTATCTCTCTACATACGGGAAGACAAACTCATATCTCTCACATACAGTTTCTCGAATTTAAAGATACATACAGGAAGACAAACACATATCCTTCTCATACAGTTTCTCGAATCTCATACTATAAACAGGAAGACAAACACATATCTCTCATATACAGTTACTCAAATCTAAAGCTACAAACGAGAAGACAAACATTTATCTCTCATATACAATTTCTCAAATATTATGCTACATACGAGAAGAAAACATGTATACATCACATACAGTTTCTCAAATCTCACGCTACATACGGGAAGACAAACATATATCTCTCACAATCACTTACTCAAATCCAAAGCTACAAAATGAGAAGACAAAGAGTTATCTCTCACATACAGTTTTCAAATCTAAAGCTACATACGGGAAGACAAACTCATATCCCTCACATACACGTTCTCAACAATATGAAACCTCACTTCTATTTCAGGTATGTACATGACTCACAAGCAATGAACAAATTACTAATATCTATTCACCATTATATTTTGAACTTTTTGTCTTACATTATTTATTTTTTCATAATTACTGTCAAACAAGCAAATCATACTCTTTGCAGTTGAAATATAAAAATCTATCTTATCATATGTGTATGTTTTTGTGGTTTAAGTTTTGTCGGCACGGTAGCAGCCTAAAAGTGACACAGAAGGTACATTCTAATACACGTTTTGATAGCTTGGTATATCTAATTAAGAAAAACTGTTTATATGAAGCAAATTTGTTCTGTATCTCTAAGCCCTGTTGTTCGTTTCATGACGACACAGAAAATACTGGCATTTCCCATATCCATCACGATGAAATGATAACTTTTCATGATCAGTTCATGTTCACGCTGATCCTTGACTTTATTGGGAGGAAATTATTTGAAAAAGATATTGAATTAAACTTTGAAAAAGCAGTAACTGATTTCACAAAAGACACTTAGGTTGGCCTTACATACAACACCTAATTTCCAATGAGCATGGAGATAAGTATGATGCACCACTCCTTGCGGTTCAATGTGACTTCTGTAGACTCTATACAATCGAATGACAAAGTGACTTCTAAATATACTCCTTTATTTGGCCAATATGACTCACTTGGTTATTTGATTGAATGGTTTCTTTGGGACATTTGCCAACGTGTTTTCGCCGGTAAGGTTTCCTCAGTGGATGTTCTTTGAGTCTTTAGAGTACTCCATTCTATAAGTAACCTGAACACACCCATCTTGAAAGGGCCAATCGGTTAATGTATTCTGTATAAAACGAAATAGCTCTTTGAGTGTTGCCATGAACAAAAACAAGTTGAGTGACGATCCCTGACTTGAGCATAACTCATATCAATCCAATACAACTGCAATAAATTCAATACAACTAACTGCCAGACACGCTAGTTGACTTTTGTCAGTCCTAGTCACGTGATGTAACTAGATAAAGAGAGTTATTAACAAGTTGTAGTAATAAAAGGGTTAACTGCGAAGTGTTAGATCTGAATGGCTAATAACAACTGCATTATTATTCTACATAATCTGTCTTATTCATTTAGAAATTAATACATGTTCACGATTTATAGTATGTGTACTGTATAGGTAGAACGTGTGTATGAGAAACACTAAAAGGTTACCTCTAGATTCATGCACACATTATCATTTATGATCTATGAATTGGTTATGGTATGGCCAATAAGAGCTTCTTAATGAATTATTTCATACAAGCAGAGATCTTTAAAACAGAATTATTCTTGATACGCATAATACTAAAATATCAGATTTAAACCTTTAAAGATACTTATCGATATGAAACGTGAAATATGATGACATTTTCTTCATAAATCTCTGGATTTACCCATAAAAGATTAAATACTAAAACATGAAAAATCAGTAAAAACACTTTGTTGAAATGAATGATTTGTTGACGTTTTATTTTACAACCATATCGAGATTAAAAGTCTACATAAACTATTTGAATGATTTCAATGGTCACACTGGTGTTAATGCTTCCCGTTATACAACACATTATGTTAAGAAAAGCTATTCCCTGTGAATGGTGAGGCAGGTGAGGAGAGCATGTGAACGAGTTGCTCTCTTTGTGTACATTATACCACGATCTCAAAAGGTGTTTACTGGCTTTGAAGGGCACATCCTGTTCCCTGAGAAGGGGTGGTTACAAGTGAATCCTTGATTAAATCATTGTCGAACACTGCACCACAGAGACTTCAAATACGTCCGTTTTGCACTAAGCTCTCAGTCTGTGTCCTGAGAAGTCATGTCTTCCTGGAATGACTTTTTACTAAGCGATGGAACGTACTTGTGGATATCTTAGGGTTTTGTGGTGAAGAGTTTTGGGTAAGTTTACAGCTGTAACTTTATCTATGAATAGTTCATCATGTAGATATTTCAATTTGATAAGGCTATTTTGATAGTTTCAAATCTATCATTCTGTTTTATCACCTATTGAACCAAAGTTCAAATTTAAAGTTCATCAATATTGGATGTTAGAACTTCGGGTATTGCTCTAAACTATACATTTTGAAAGATTTTACCTTAACTCCTCGTTCCTCATAAGAAAACTCCCTTTTCGTGCATATTTGTCTACGAAATGTGATGTTTGCTTGGTCCATCACCAACTGGTGTTTACGATCTTTACACAGAGAGGTACACAGAGTGTGCTGAGAACAACTCGTATTTCCGACACATTCTATCTTAAGGTACGGTAGTTGAATTTGGTTAGTAATAAATGTAACTATCTTACGTTTTAACATTAGTCTTTTGAAATGCAATTATTCCTGCAAATCAGTTGAATATGTGAATACTTTACTGTAGTCGCCAATTTCTATTTTCGCTTTCGTTTTACCTGAATTAAATCTACAAATGATAAAGACACGTTCGCTGATATGAATATTTTGCTATAGTTTGATGATATGCAGTGTGTCACATGTAACTAGATACAATGTTATTGTGATATGAGCATGAATGGTTGCTTAGATATCATGTGAATTTGCTGTAAAAAATAGAAATTGACTGATATATACGCCTTCGAAATTGACATATTTAAAATAGATATTTTTCGTATGTAGTGGCAATGAAACGATGTTCCATGATCAATCCTTTCTCTTCTCATCCTAAGTAAAGTATACCTTTTTTACTAAAGGGGGCGGGAAAGCGTATCAAATTTGTATAAGAAATGACAGTTTCTAAATCAGATTTGTTTAAGCAATAACAATATGAATCACTTAGTCCTATGAGGAGATTACACTAGTACATGTATGTCAGCACAAAATAACTCGATAAGTCTTAGTATATCAATAAAACTTCATTGACGTGCATTTACAAACCTGATGCCTTTTTTCGGGGGGGCATGTTAAGTAGCATATTTAAAGATAACAAAGCGATTAGTTAACTAAACTTTCAGCTGTAAAATAACAATATTGCACTGAAATGTAATTCTTCCCCCTCACCTACTCATCATATATGACTTATGTACGGATCAGTTGATTAACGTATTAGTAGTAAGAACACACAACAATTCTCTAAATTCAACGCTTCTAACAAGCCTAGATAGACGCTTGTACATATAAAACAACCTTTTAATACTGGTCAAAATCATATGTTACCTCGGGCTATGTAGAAAACAGCAGAATATTTTTTCTCAACAAGGGTTTGTGTCAAAAAATCTAGTGAAGGTAAACAAAGTTTTTCAGTGAACAAACTCCGTTTATAATCTTCTTGTAGTATTGATAAGAAATGAGTTGAAATATTGCATTTCTAAATTAGCATAAAGAAATTGCCTTTGCAATATTGAATATCTTAACGTATTGTGCTGCAACTGTACATCGTATTTGTTTGACTTTGTGTTGTATGTTGGATGGTTTCAAAATATATTTTTTATTTGAGCGGCATTAATATAAGCTTCCAGCTTGCCTCCAAATCTAATTTCTTTTTATAGAAATGAAAAAAAATATGTTTAAACCATAATCGTCTTTTGCAAATCTTGGAAACTAAGTTATAAATTTTTAAAAATCTATTGAAAATCCTGCTATTTCCCCATAATCAATCAATGGATGATGTTAGATTTAATTTTGGTTATTTAACATGATATCGTTCTGTTAATGAAAAAAATATTTTGAATATATTTAGTGTGGCAAAACAACTTTCATCGAATAACAATACAATAACACTAAACACAATATTTGTTGTTGGTTTTGGTTAGGGTTTGATCACGTCTGCTTCCACCTATCAGAGGTAATGCCGATAGGGGCAAATGCCTTGATAAAAATGAATGATGATCATCGGATGTTTACCAAAATCCCTTCTTTCGGACATCCACCCCCCTAACGGCCTAGGACGAGTCCCTCGTGCCAAACTAATGGAGACTTTTTCGGACCATATCCTACACTTAGAGTCTGTACCATGTCTCTCGAACACCTCCACGTGCTTAACAGGTGCAGAGCATGCTTTCCGCGCGAGGATCAAAACATGTTTGGCACGTGCAGAGCATGCTGTATGAGCAATAGTCTGCAAAATTATGATATGACTTCTTTTAATTTCACTGACTCTTATCTTAGTTAAAAGATTCAGATAAATGTTTGATGCCGTCTTCAAATAAAGTAATGACTTTCTTATGAATACTTTTCAATTATGTTTCATACTTTTTATTGTGTATGTTAGTTTGAAGAAAAGTATCAAATTTATGTCACTACATAGTTATACTTTTACATGTTGTTTATAACATTATCTCATTGTACCATATCAACACATACAGAAATATCCTCATATCAAACCAGCTTCTAAAACAAAGTCTTTTGGGACGATTTCGAATCAATCACAATATCAAATTCATTAAACAAAAATATGAGCAGTTTTATATTTTTCCTTTATTTTTATGAAAATATGATCTGAAGCAGTACATTTAGTGGGTGGATGATATCAATGAAATATGTAGTATTAGGTAGGTCGGATCAAAATCTCATAAGCATAGAAATCTAGTTCTTTTAATTTTTCCTGATAAAGAAACACATCATCAGAACACAGTTACCCGTTTTCCATTCATAGGAGAAATAAACTTAATTGCCCAAAATGGCCCGGTCCGATTTACCTCGCTAGTGAAGAGAGCATGCATAATGATCAGTTGGAAATTTCGATACATTCTCATTTCTTTCGCCAAAACAATGACTGACACATTTTCTGTCGTTGATTTGAGATCTACCGGTCATTTATATTGTGTCAACTGTCATAATTTAAAAGGATGCAGCTTATGACAAAACGATTCGACACAAGCATGTGTCATTGTCAAGTCTGACCGGAGCAAAAAACTTATATATCTATATTTATAACAAAGACAACAGGAAAACATTTCAGCAGCCTTATCTATTGTTACTACATTTATCCCATGTAATCCAAATATCTATTCAAACGTGAAAAACTATGGACAAGCGCTAGACGCATGTCCAAAACGAAAGCACGATCTAAAAGATACTAAAATTATAAACAGTAAATGGCAGAGCGAAAACCTGAAACAACTGCTATCAGAAGAGTGCTTTAAAGATAAAAACAACCTGAATTAGGTGGAAGTATCACAAAATGTAATAGGCCAAATTGTGGCACGTGTACACACATTTTTTTGAGGGAAATTCATTCACCATAAGGAATAATTCAAAATATTGGCAAATATGTCTTGCGCCTCCAGAAACTTAATATATGTAATAACATGCGCTGGTTGTTGCGAAGAGAATATTGGTCAAACGGGTGATACATTAAGGGCGAATGCATAAACAACAAATTAAAACGCAAGGTCACATTTAGATTAAATATAACAAACTTCACATAGTCGTTTTCAGAATCATTTTAATCCGATAGTCATGTTTCGTCAATAGTACTGACTCATCAGGGATGAAACGAAATGATCGCTAACAGCGCATTACAAGCGTTTTTATAACAAAATGTACAATGTAAAATGAACATCTGTAATGAATTTTACCAAGTAACGAAAGAATGCATTTTTTTCACAAGTTATGAAAATAATTTTTTAAAACAGGTAATTAACCTGTTTGTCTTGGGGATTTGCATTGATATAGAATCGCCTTGGTCCATGTTTGGTGTCATTGATTACTGTTCAGTTTCTTTTACTGGTTTACAATTTTCCCCATTTCTTTTCTTTTTTTTCAATGACCTTACTTCCATAGGTAACAAAATAGTACGGCTGATAAACCTGAATTGAGTGGAGTGTTTTCCCTTTCACTCTCTGATTGGATGTACAGAATTGTTGGTACTTTTTCAAGTTGCTCTTTGTGATCGTCACATGTACCTTCTCTCTGTCTCTGGATATCCAAGTGTACATCATCAAGTCCGCAAATGTCCCGACACTGAAAGCAATCAGAGAACGAGCGATGATTTGGGGTATGGTCTTCTTGATCTTTAGGGGAAGTTTAGCATACATAATTTGAATCCCATCATCCTTCCAGCGTGTCCAAAAGAGAAGTCTTTATCAAGATCTAGTGCTCTAATCACTGAGGATCTTTCAAAGATGAATAGGCTTTTTTTCTTTTTCTTTTGCTTCCAGTCCAATGGTGTACGAAATATCATGTTTAACCTTGTGAAATACACCTGCACCTGATGAATAACCATATGGCTTGCAGAGAGGTCACATAGAGTAAAGGGATTAGATCCAGTCTCAAGCACCTGTCCTCGTATTCCAGACTTACAGGACCAGTACACGGTGTGGGTTGGTTGATGATAAAGAACTGAAAACACACGACCCTCCACTATAATGCCTGTTTCAAAGGCCGATGTGGTGTCAGACCAAAACGTCCCTACACGAAGCGGCCTCCTATTCCCACTTTCTTCGACAAACACAATGGTCTGAATTGCGGAATTGTTTAGATTTCCCTTGATTGTCTGAAGTGCTAGATCATTCAGATTTCATTTGGTATCGGGAGAGGACGTTGCAGCTATCTTTAGGAAGTTGACCAATTGAACCACATCATTCAGATCTTTTCCTGGTGTTGCATACAGGTCACCAGACTTTACATCAACGATATTACAGCCGGACAGAGAAAGACAGACTAAAGCATGTTGGAGCAATGTTTCACATTTCGTTGTCCTAAAATACCCATCACAAGATACATTTACAGGAAAATCGTTGATGTATTCAACTTGTTTATAATGATCTTTCCTCTCCGCTGTAATTGAGATTGAAAGTAATAAATAATATGCAAACATTCTTGCAAGAGGAGTTGAACTTACCACTTACTCTACCTGTAAATGGCGTGGCTTCAAATAGCAGGGAGCAAAACTTGTCTCATGATGATGTGATATTAGAAAATATATATATAACATAAATTGAATGTGTGACAGTCACCATAAATAAACTTTAGTGGTTATTAATGTATAAGAAGCCTACCAGGCTTTACACGTATTCCTCTTTTAAAAATCAAAATATTCAATATATATTCTGAAGTAGAATTTTTTTTCTCTATTCTTAACCTTTTATAACATTGTTGACAAACGTCAAAAATGTTCATTCTGGAAAAAATAGAAAATTGTGACATTTAATAAGTAAACACTTTATCTCTGAGAATCAAACATTTTACAGTGTTTCCTGATGTTGTTATTAATCCCTGATGCCAATGCATATGAATTAAAGAACAAACACAACCTTTCGCACAAACAATTAAGACTTCATAGATAAGATTTTATCTGGTATTTCATTTGCAAACAAGTCCTGTCATTGAAAATTTGACAAACTTAGTTGCGATTTCAATCTCAGAGGCATTTTGGTGCAGTCTAAAGGGAACTTTGTAAAATATCTTTTAGGTTTCTATCAAAACATAATTCTATCAATGAGAAGATGTCGAATTAGTAAGACAAAACAACCCTCTCCACCGGAAAAAATGGCCTTTTGTTGTGCTATTTCCCCATGAAAGTAAAATCCTATATATTATGTTATTTCAGCCTTGACATACTTGCATCCTGCAAGAAATCATCTGTGTACATAAAGACCACAGTTCAGCTGATACTCAAACCCTTAGTCGGGTTAATCTGGTATTTGATCGACTTGCAGTAATGTATGCCTCTGATAATGTTCTGCGGGTTGTCCTCTTGCTAGCCAACATTTCAGGAATTATCAATTCTTGGACAAAATTTTGACAAAGAAATTTGTACATTCAATGAAACCAATTAGGTAGAGTTTATGCTTTATCCATGAGTGGCTTCGACTAAACTGAACCGAACCCAACCGTATTTCCACTACTTAAGAATTCCAGAAGTATGTGCCACACACTACACTGAATGCTAAAAGAAAGTTTGCATCATTTTCAGCTGGCGTTGGAACACAAAAACTACAAATGAGAAAAAATTGGCAAAACATTTCTTTGAGAGAGAAATGTAATGGCACCAAGAAAACAATAACATTTGCATTGTCGAATTCCAGAGAAGGGCATCAGCGTTGCTCAAAATTTGGTGGGGTGAGATAAAGGACTTTTCAGTTTTCTTCCAAGCACCTTCAACTCATTCGCATGTGCTACCACCCAATACCCCGATGGAAGCATGCACCCTTCGAGAGGCTGATGACGTCAGGCGTCTGATGACCTCATTGGGGATGCGTTGCCACTCTTCTTGGTGAGCCACAATCAGTTTTTGCAATTGGTTTGAGCATGCCGTCTTCGTCGCACACTTCTATCCAAAACGTCCCAATTGATGACAGATTAGAGGATGAGGAAGGGACGACCACCGGGACTAAAATGTCATTGACGTAGCATCTTGCATTTAGATTTCCATTAATAATAACAAGTCTTGTGCTGTCCGCAAATCCTGGCCAAAACCATCACACCGCCGCAGACTAATGCTGTTACCTCTTGAAAATGAGCAGGTGCTGTGCGTTCTCTGTGTCAGCGATCAAAGCGTTGACTCACGTCGACCTTGAAGAATCAGAAACAACTTTCGTCGGAAAACAGGACACTTTGCCAGTCTCGTCGTTGCCATTGTCGTACAATATGAGCCCATCGTAATCGTCGATGTTCAATGGTCAATCACTATCCTTTGATTGATCTGTTACACGTTTTGCGAGCTGACCCGGTGATCGAGAGCATTCGACGCCGATGACGTCACCAATAGGGAGATGCAATGTTGGCAGGTCCGAGGTCTTTCTCGGGTCTGTCCTGACTGTTGGTATCGCTGGAAAAGTTTATCCACAGTAACACAACTCGACCGAAGGACGTGTGTGGCCCACATATCGGCCATTCCCAGCGCTCGTTCAAGTTGAATCGGAATCAGTCGAGGTATGCTTTAATGTTTTTATATTATTATGGTTGTTTTGCATTGAACGCAAGTGGTTTTGTTTTTATACCAATGTTGCACGCGCAACATGGTTAGATTGACCATGCAGGTGATTTTGACGTTTTCATGTGTTCACCCGCTCACATTTAGTGCAAGCACACGATTTTTGTTTGGGCAATCTGTTCATGGTCTATCGTTTTAAAAAATGTCACTGGTTATTTTTTAGAATTTGTTTTATTTAATGCAAACTTTCTTTTGGTATTGAGTGTCGATATTATCAAAGCCTTATTGAAAGTAAACTCATGCACAGTATAATATTTTTCTGCATTTCAGATGTTCTCAAAGGTTAATTAAGGTGAATATGTGATCATTTGTGGAGTTACCTTTCCTACTAGCTGCCTGGATGGGACAATTTAATTTTCACTAAATATTAGTTCTGTCGATTACTTAGGAAGGAAGTAGGGGGATAATTTACATGTTCTTCTGGGTTTCTTCTCATCTCATAAATACGCTTATTAACATGTAACCAACTTTCTTGGAGTATTACATGGTCAGATATTATGTAAATAATGGTGTTTTCAAAATGGACCAGACGTGTTCCTTTCTATATGAGAAAACTAATGAACAAGTCATCGATATTGTTTTATTTGAAGGAGTTTTAGATAAAAATCCAGTTTTTTATATGGTGCACAGTAGGTACATTACATCGTCAATTAATCGTGATGATACATCAAGAAAGAAGACATATGAACACTTACTTATATGCTAGACATTGTATTGAGCATATAATTGTTTTCTGTGAATAATATACACAAAGAAAAAAGTTAAGCACCCCCTGAAATTTTTGATGATATCATTTCGAGAATATTTTAAATAGTTAAGCAAGGTTCATTTATGAGAAGAGAAGTATTTGTGTGATACGTTCCAACCAGTGATGCGTGACTGTCGCGCCTGCATGTTCGGGGCATGTACTTGCAACATGCTACGCTCGAGGATCACAAAAAGCAGTATGGCCCAACTGCATTTAGTGGTATGTAACGTTGCTTTCCATATCCATTCAAGCATATTTATTGAACATGGCACGAAGATGATTGTCAATGGATCTCAGAAATCAAATTATTGGTATGCACTCTGCAGGAATGTCCTTTAAGTCGATAGGACGAAATCTGGGGTACCATTACACTGTTGTTAGTCGTTTAGTCCGGAAGCATGCGCAGACAGGAAGTGCAATGGACCTTTCAAGGTCTGGAAGACCTACTGTCACTACACCTCGTGAAGACCGGCACCTTCTTCGACATGTCCGCCGAGAACCCTTCCTGACAAGTCCTCAGCTGAAACGTCTGTGGTTGCCAAACCGAAACATCAGCACCACAACAGTCAGAAATCGCCTCAAATCGGCAGGACTAAAGGCAAAAAGGGTAGTTAAACGTCCCTTATTGAGAGGTCATCATAAACGTGCACGTTTGGCATGGTGTTTGAACAGACAACACTGGAATCTGAGGACCTGGCGGAAAATCCATTGGTCTGACGAGAGTCGATTCCTGCTCCATGTTACTGATGGCCGTGCACGTGTTTGGAGGCAGAAGAATACAGCTTATACCCCAAGGAACTGTTGCGTATGGAGGTGGCTCTGTTATGGTATGGGGATGCCTGTCTCATGACTGCAAGTTGGATTTGGTCACCATCAGGGGCAACTTAACGGGAGCTCAGTACATCCGGGACGTGCTACAGCCGGTCGTTGTTCCTCATATCGATAACCATCCACTTGCTACACGACCACAGTACATGGACGACAACGCCCGGCCTCACCGATCACGCGTCGTTGTCAATTTCATGCGAGCCAACGCAATAACAACTTTACCCTGGCCAGCAGTAAACCCAGATCTGGAGCATGTGTGGGATCTTCTAGGGCGGCGAATCCAAGCTCGGAACCCTCCAGTACAGAATTTACATGAGTTAGAGGCAGTTCTGCATGCGGAGTGGATGATATTGACACAAGAACAGATCCGACGTCTGACTGGAGGCATGAGACGTAGGGTGCAGTGTGTCATCCGTGTACGTGGCGGTCCTACCAGATACTGAGTATTCTCATTGAACATGTACACTAGGGTCTACAAAGAACATTTAGAGGTGACAATACCAACGCGAATGTGTTTTGTTTCACTTGCAGCTCCATACTTTTCTGGACATTGTTTCATGGTAAAAACAGTACCTGTGTATACATGACGCCATCTCTATTAAATAATGATAGCAGCTACATTTTGTTGCGTTTCTGTCTTGCCAGATGGCTCTTCTTTCTGAGAAAAAAATAACCTCAGACTAATTTAGGGTAATAGCGGAGTTTACTTGTTTCTGAAATTCAGCTACATGAAAATGTCAGGGGGTGCTTAACTTTTTTCTTTGTGTATAACATCTTCACTACCAGGTATATCACATCATTTTTTTAATTATTTTGGTCATGTTGCCTACTTGTTTAATCTTGTGTACAGATCATTTTTGTCCTTCATGTTTTTCATTTTACTTTTCAGATGGTTTACAAAATCATCTAATGGAATGTTCAAGCCTGAGTTTCGTTTCTTGTCATATAAAATAAATTGAAAAATGTCAGTCTACCAAAATAAATCATTGTGTGGTTCCGGTGATAAATCCTTATTTTTTCTTTAGCAATATCAGCTTAATTGTTTTAAATTTTTGGAATATTTGTTCTGTGAAGAGGTTGTTTCATTTTCTCCGAAGTGTGAATTCAACTGAAAATTAAAAAAACTTGAACTTGAATTAACATTCATGTAATCAACTTCGTCGAAGTAATGAAACAGACATTCTAACATAGGATTGTTAACACTTTTGCGATCGACAGTGCGAAGAAATATTACAAATATTGTTGTCGAGAAATCCACAAAATTGCAAAGCCAACAAGCGTTTGAGGATAATAATTATGAGACATGACCACGGAAAACACAATATGCACGTGCAACCGGCTTCATTCTTCAAGTGCAGGCTGTTCAAATAGGCAATTAGAGGTTTGCCCTGTATTCCGATATAGCAACTGGATTATTGTTTAAGGCTGCTTGAGCAAGATTTCAGCCACTCGGGACACCTTTTACTTATAGTGATAAGGTCAATGAAGAGGTCAATCAATAAAGGAACTTGTTATCATAACAAAATCAATTAACAGATTCGTAAGTGAAGTTTACATATATATGTTTCTAATTGCTCCTAAATCTTCATGTAAAACTTCTATTTCTCTCCTTTAAAAGTTTGGTTTGTTAAGCTTCAATGACTTCAACATTGTTATAAATGTTTCTTCAGACAGACAGGAATGTCTTAACCCAGCACTTATACAGTATGTATGATTGGAATGCAATTACAATAACGAAGAATTTCAACTGTGAAATTGATATCCTTGAATCATTTTTATGATATCCATGTTTTTGGTGTTTATTGCAGTAATGAAGGTGAATTTTATTATTGATATTTAAACAGTTATTATACTTTTATAGCCAAACGCAAAGGGTTTTAAAAAAATTGAAATAAAGATATGGGGTGATTCTTCATATCATGAAATAATCCAAAACAATACCTGTTTTTGATTGCGTAATACAATTGTGTATTAGGAGAAGATCAAACTTTGCCTTGTACACAACCTTTACAGTATTGAATATGACATGAATATAGGAAGTATAGGATGAATAAGACTGATGTTTGTTGATTTTCTATCTATTCATAAATCGTATTGTTAAGAAGTAGTAATATGAGTAATAGTATAGCAAGCCAATGTCTACTTTATTATCACACTTCAGCAGTTTTTGACGCTTTTCATTGTTCTATTTGGGTAATGCTCCGATTTTAAAACCCTAGTGATATACTTTAACCACTAGCAATAATGTTTGCCTTTAAGTCATTTAAATTTCCTCCTTTTGGGTGTTGATACAATGCACCATAGGTAGTTGTCTTGTACTTAATGTACTGACTTTGTGTATGAATGAATAAACACTGAACCAGGATCATCAATACCTTAAGAAAATAATTATATTATTCCTACAAAATGAAAAAAGACTCCGGTAAACCAACGATATGTTCCCTAAATTATATAACATATTTGCTTCATCTGAAGAACTGTCCTATTCGAGACAACATAAAAGAAATCGGAAGTATTGTTGTTCGTGATAGGCATGGCATGTTGAATATTCTAGTAGTGAACGGTACCTAACCAGTACATGGTGTCCATGCTATCCAGGCAGCTTTTCAACACACACAGAGGACTGCATACCACGCCAAGGGTTCATTCTTGATCAGCTAACCTTTGTATGCAATGGATAACGTTGTCCAAACCTTTTTTTCATTGATCCGAGATGGTTATGAATAAACACTTAAAATTTAATCAATACATACTCGTTTACAATCCTTCTTCAAACACAAGAACATACTCTGCAAATGTATTTGCTGTACTTTTGAGGACTTGTTTAGCACAGATATTGATTGTAATGGTACGTATTTGATGCAAATGCATTCATTTCTAATAATGAATGAATTATCAAATATATATTATATCTATATATATTTTGAAAAAATTACAAATATGCATGTCAAATATAACTCAAAAATATAGTTTAATATATTTTTTTTTATAGATAACTGGCAACCAATAAACCATTGGTTATGAAAGGAATATGCTCTTCTATGCTTGAATGGTTAATAAAAAAACACAGACTTTACAATGAATTTTGAAATGTTAATCTAGGTTAGTTCTTTTTAACTCTAACATTGAATTAAGAACCCTGGACTGGAAGAATGATGCAAGTATATATACTGATGGTAAAAAATTAAGCAACCCTGTATTTACATGGTATAATATAATGGCCTTGTTTGTCCCTCTTAACGATGTTTTTACCTCCCTAGCACGGAGAGCATACAGCAATTATCTGCAAATAGCATATCAGTCAACGAAACCAGGGTCAATGTCATTAGCATATATATGTTTCTTTACGAAAGATAACTCCCAGTTGCGATTTACCGTTTTTGACCAACACATCGAGCCAAATAAAATTACATTCATTTTGGGTATGTTGATAATGCGACCTTCGAAAAACAGTTAGAAATTTCTCTTTCTTGCATGTTTAACATGGAATACTATCTGTTATATATATTTATTTAAGATCTCTCACTATATTGAAGGGACAGTGCTTTAGGTTTTTTAATGTCCATTTCAATACTTACTGTCAGTATTTACCTGATACCCTAACGGTATTTCTTTTCGTTGCACAAAATCTCATAGAAGTTTTTAATTGTAATTATTCAATCATATATCAAAATTCATTGTTAACCCAGTGTTTTTTATGAACAGCTTCTCGCCTGGCGGCTTAGGTTACACTGGTACAAATGTGGTACATCAGGCCACCGTACCCCCGAGAGAAACAAACAATTTATATTGTGCTATTGGGTGGATACATATAGAAACATTTTTAGTGATATAATCTCCACGAGTTGCGCATATTTTTAGGTTGAGGTTTTCTTTTCAATAAATCTTTCCATTCAGTCTGTTATAACTAAGGGACCAAATTTTTTCAACAAAACATATTAAAATAACAATAGGTCTTTATAAAAACCATAGAAAGCGATAAAAACAATAAGTTTTTACGATTTTGTTATCACAGTGGCTAGTGTAATCATAGTATATGTGTACCCTTTTCCTATTTGAATGAAACATGAAAGAAATTATTCTCATAGCATATCATAATAGCAATTTGGAAGTAGTACATGATTTCTGAAGCTAACAAAAAGTTGTCAAAGGAAAACAAAGAAAAGGAAACTATCAGTTCCTAATTGGATACACGTGTACATTTTCTTATTATAAGAAATTATATAAGAAATAGTCTTTTATTGCAAAATTGCATGAGACTACTGATACAAGAAATGGAACCAGACATAATGTTTCCCGGATCATCAATTTCTTCTGCTATCACACGCATACTATAAATCATTGTGTAGCTAACTATTCTTTTGACAGGATAAACACATACTTTGAATGTCAATTGTACATCTTGGTATAGAAAAGAAAAGAAAGCTCCCGGAACAATTGAAAAAAATAGTCACGTGTTTCACGGTAGTTACTTCATTTGAAATCCAATTGTTTTATAACACTGACAGACATTTTACACATAAAGTGAAATATATGGAGATTTCTTCAACATCTAAACTTCATTGTTTGGCTCAGGTTACACAGGCCATACTGGTTGGTAAAGTCATCTATACAAAGGATAAGCACTGTTTGATCCCAAGAACAGGTAAATATGGAACATGTCATCCGAATAAGTGATAGAAAGTAAGATTTTTTTCTCAAGGATGAAATCAAATGAAAGGAAAATCATTTTATTTGCGAAAACACCGTCAGCAAAAAAAAACCCCATCTTGATTGCCTTGCTGGATTCGAACATAGACTCACAGCCACTCTACAGCCCGCACTGACATACCAACTGTTTAAGGTAGCATCAAACAGTCCCATGCCTAGCATACCAGACATAATCGCAGGTGATAAAATTCGATTTTTTACGACTCTAATTTGGGATGCTCAGTTGGCATTTTGGTATCATCCTAAAACAATTTTCTTATTTTTTCGGCGTCAGGAAAGAACCTCTCGTGTAAGTGAATATTATTGGGCATGTCAAATTTTTGACGTTGTTCACACAAGCTTATTCCTTGCGTGTTGACATCGGGTCTTCTGTGTGTTAATCGTGAACCCAGTGTGTAGCCCTAGCATAATATTTTGCTCAAACATCACTTGACTCTAACTTTAAGTTCATGAGAGGCTCACGGTTGTCTACTCGATGGTTACAGGAGCTCGCGAGGCTTAATTATCTTTAGGGTAGTAGATGGCAACTTGATGACTAGTCCTAAGTTTTTACAGGCTTGCAGCTTCAAAATGAAATAACTTTATTAGTCATTTCAGCGCAGATCAGTACCTAAAACGTAGATCATGTCAGCGTCAAAAAGTCACACTGCAATGATGAAACAAGAAATAAAGAAAGCTGAAAAGCTGGTGTTATTTTAAATCAGAGAACAGGATATGCAGAAAACATTCATCTGATATCTATCTTTTTAGTGCGGTTTGTTTTCGCAAATAAAATGATTTTCCTTTCATTTGATTTCATCCTTGAGAAAAAAATCTTACTTTCTATCACTTATTCGGATGACATGTTCAATATTTACCTGTTCTTGGGATCAAACAGTGCTTATCCTTTGTATAGATGACTTTACCAACCAGTATGCCCTGTGTTACCTGAGCCAAACAATGAAGTTTAGATGTTGAAGAAATCTCCATATATTTCACTTTATGTGTAAAATGTCTGTCAGTGTTATAAAACAATTGGATTTCAAATGAAGTAACTACCGTGAAACACGTGACTATTTTTTTCAATTGTTCCGGGAGCTTTATTTTCATCGAATCTACGTTCGAATCACAAAAATTAAAAACACAAATGGTTTATCTCAATTCTACCATGATGAGTCAATTAACTTTTACTTACATTTCTTTGATGTCACAGAAGTTCAGGCCTGACGCGGTCATAGGCCTTTCTATTTTAGATAAAATGGGTAACATTTATACTAATATTGAAGTTGAATATATATACTAATATTGAGATAGAGTTGGGAAAAATCAAATAAGTTTCAAGTAAACACGTTATATCATTGAAGGTTATTTTCACACTCATGACGTGAGCAGTATTCATTACAATTTTACTTCCAAAAAGTACCGAAATATCCTCCGATATATGACGGAATTCATTTAACTGATCATGACCTGCCTTGTGACGTCACGTCACACTGCATACGCCTATGACGTCAGTATTTCAATGAAAACTGAGTCTGTACCAGTCATTGCGACGTGAAATCAAAGTTTTCTTTTCAATATTAATGCAAAACAAGTCATATGAATAAGTAGTAGACTGTTAGTGTAAGCATGAAGAAGTATGTGTGCCTATAATTGGTAATGCTATGACTTCCATGCGTGCTTGAAGGAAACTACATGTCTTGAGCAGGTGTAACCTTTCTGTATAATATCGGTAAATATTAGATAAAATTCTTCTTTAAAATTAGTTTATAAACATAGTAACAAGTAATGTGGCAATAAAAAGAATAGAAACCTAAAAAGTAGGCGATCAAAGCAAGTTTTCATCATGCTTAGCGACAGAGCGTCAAACTCCGCAGAGTTTTGTAACGTCTCTTCTTTGCATCGAGCCTTTGGGAAGATGTATTACAAGTGAGGCTAATCAGCTATATAAAAATCGTGTTCAAACGTAGATTCGACGATGAAATAAACCAATCAAACTCAAGGGATTTTAAATGTCATGGTAGAATTCACCTTAAATCGTTTAGGTACTTCTCCTCAGGGTGGTTTAAGAAGTCAAATGTTTAAGAATATTATCATTATTACAAAGAGACTCAAGTTTGTAGATTTGACATTCACCTCCCTTCAAACATTGACTGTGCCCACCCTTGAAATTGCTTATGTCTTTTCACCCCAAAAATATTAATTATAAACACTAAATTCCTAGAAAGTTGTTATTGTAGGATGGAGATTATGTTGTTGAAATTCAATTTCTTTATACTTTACTGAGTGCTCATGGTTTTTCTCACAGGTTCATATGACTTACTGAGTACTGGACCGTGAAATGTAAAGGAGTTGGAGAGACAGGGCTAATCAATGGTCAGGAAAGGACGGGGTTGAATGGATAGGGGGCAAAGAGGGTTATTATTTCAGGGAAGCATAAGGCATACAACTAATAATAGTGTTTAGAGCTTCTGTGCTTTTAAGACTGGTTATTTGTATGCTTTTTTTTAACAAACTGGTGATAAAGACAAGTAAGTTTACTACTCATTTGATGCTTTCCTGATAAATATAATGTCTTGCTTACATAATTTATATCTAAACATATCCTCACAAATTCAAATTATATCATAAGATTAATCTTAGTGGCTGTTACCATTCTGATAACAGACCACATGTCTTATTATTTGACATGTAAGTCATCAACCACTGGGAAAATAAATGTGTTCAATTTGTTTATGTTTTTCAGAAAGAAAGCAGCTACCTGAGATAATCTTATAATATGGCAAGCTCTACTCCTTCAACCTTGAAATTTCTCAACATGAATATTGGAGATAATAAAAAAACGATTTATAACGTTGATACACAAAAAACTGAACGTGTTACCATTCCTGCAGTTGAACGAAAAAACACATTAAAGACAATTTTGGAAGGAGAACGCCCACAGCTAGTGTTTATACAAGAGTTCACTTGGGTAGACCTACATCACAGAGCATTTAAGGAAATGATGATACCAAAACATTATTCCTATTGTGGTAATAAACACTCTGGTTTTATCTTTGACAACCGCGCCTTAGATTGTCAACTAGTAGACAGGAAAACCTCTATGCAACGCACACGTGGAGCCCCAAATCAAGGCTATGCAAAATATGATTTCGAGCTTGATAGGCTCTGTCTTTCCAAGATTAAAAGTAAGGCTTTTCCACAATTTGAGATATTAGCTGCTTGCTGGCATGGACCTCACTCTACATTCGATCATGAATTGAAAAAAGCCCACCTACGTTCTTTGTTGAGTTTCCTGATGTCAAGCAAGGTCGAATGTGGAAATCTGCCTCTTATTATAGGAGGTGATTTTAATCTGGAGTCAAAAAAAGTCGAGGAAGAATCCAATTCACATCAACTTAAGATTTGGGCTCCACAGGACACAATCATGATATGGGTCCCCACCGACGATTTTAGACAAATGTTTGAAGTAGGGGATGAAATGCTCTGTAAGAAGTTTAAAGCATTTGATCATATCATATTGAAAATGGACATTTGGAACATTAATTATCAAAACTATTGATAAAGATGAATCTGTAGTTACAGAAACTGAATGGCTCAAGTATGAACTATACATCACAAGAACACAGACTCAATCTAGGCAAGAGCTGATCAGCGTTAGTTGGCACGGATATTATGATGAATATTCTGATGACGCCAAGGAGGCATCTATAAAATGGACGTTGCGATTTTTGGTGCTTGAATGTGACAGATTGCATCATGAAAAATATGAACTAGAGAGCCAAGTTGAATTAGATTTGAAATGGGTGCTCAGAGATGCACCTATCACAGAAAACATTCACTGTCGTGACATCGTTTTAGACACCTGGATATTGAGCAACAACTCAGATTTTCTTTCAAAAGCGAAGGGTGAAAACCAGAGACTGGAAGGTATCAAATTGGAGTATTCCAAATCCATCCCCTGTAGACATTCATTTAGACATTGTCAACGTGGGATTGAAATGTTCTGGGAAGCATATCTGCACTCTGAACGGATATTTGAAGAGATGTATTTATCTCCAAACAGACGTGCAGAGTAGATTGAAGAACAAAAAGCCCTAAAGTGAATGATTATTGTTTAAAGAAGGGTCTTAATGACCTCTGACTGCAGAACATTTCTAACACTACATTAGAAATAATAGCGAAATTGTCCATGTAGTGACAACGCTATATTTTATTACCTACAAACACATTCATAATTGGATTCATAGTTTCAAAAGTTAACCTAGGCAAAATACATATTTTTCATTATGATGTCATGTCATAAGCAGTGCTTTTACATCACAGTTTGCATATGACATTTCATTGTACCTAGTTTACACTAGACCACGATAAGGCCACGATTATACCGATCTGATACGAACCAATTATCGCAGTAGATCTTTATGATCGTGCCACTTTTTATTTATTTTTTCGTTATTGAACGTTCTCTTACGTTTTGATACGTTGCAATTCGACCTAGTACGCATTAATACGAGTTAATATCCGACGTGTTGCGCTTCAGAGAAGATGTGTTACAAATGCTTGACGATCTATAGCGACCGTTTACGATCATTACGATTCCATCATACGATCTGTTGCGATTTCTCGCGCTTTGATACGTTCACAACGATCTGTTGCCTTTTGTTGCCTTTTATGTGACAATTACGAGCACGAATAACACGATTATTTCTATTGGTATAAGAAGTACAGGTTATGTATATATTGTGTCACTTCATTCAGCGAGTTCAACATGGAGACATGCGATATTGATGAGGAGGACTTTTTTGTCTGTTTACTTCATGCCTATATGTTGGAGCCCTTTCCCTTGTCCTTTGCTTTTTTGGGTCCCATGATGTGTCTTGAATGACGATACTTGTTATGCTACTGACAGTTAGATCACAATGGTTGTCGCCTGGCAGCGTGAGACAATTAATAGGGAAAATCCCAACGCAACAGAACGTAGTGCAAAACTTGAGAGCGTTATAGATCGTGACAGAGCATAACAGAGCGAGGTACAGCGTGGTAGAGCGTGAACGGTATTCGTAGTACAGCTTGCTAAAACGTCCGCAAACATGCCTATAATGTAGACAACGTGACGCAACGTAGGAGATCGTAAAACAATCGAAATAGAGCGCAATACATGTTGTTAGAATCGTGGAGACATTTGAAGTAACATCTTACACGATGTGTTACGATCATGTCGATACGCTCCATTGAGCTTTTGTGCGCTCTAATACGCTCTAATGCACTCTGTCCCGATGATAACGCTCTACTACGCCCTACCACGTTCTGAAACGATCACTAAAAAATCGGCATGATCGTGGCAAAATATTAAACATGTTTAATATTTTGCCACGATTATAGAGATGCCTCACGATCATTGAGATCCGTTGCGATCACTACGATTTCTATCTGCGCTCCCCCAGGCTTCATAAGTTGAGTTGCGATTTAAAAGAAAATATTGAATCGTGGCCATCGTGGCCTAATCGTGGTGTAGTGTAAACGAGGCATAAGTGCGCTGTCAGTGGGTATTTTTCCTTTACTTGGGTGTTGATTTTTTTATTTTTTCTTTAATATTGCAGCTTAGAAATATGTTTTGCCAGGGCAACTTGTGATCGGATATTTTAAGAGATTTAATAACCCAGAGGAAATGGACTCAACTATTCTAAAGAAAGTCTTGTCATCGTCACATTTTTAAGGTCCATGAAGACTGAACTTAATCCTTTTTACCCTGCAGTGAGTGATTGATGATAGCATTATTTAACCTGGGCTATGTAAGAAACAGTTGATTTTTGCTTAGAACATTGAACAATTATTTTTTTGTAGGAACATTAAACATTCGCTGTCTAAGATAAGCATGCTTTTTGATAGGAAACTTTTCACATGTGATATTTAAGATGAGCAGTGATTGTTTATTGGAAGCCAGCACAGACGAGGAAAGATTGTCGATTTAGATGAGCAGTGTTGGTAATTTTGCTATTAGAAGCGGGATGCCAAAGATAAGGTGCGGACTAAAGGGTAGAAAGAAAGACATTAACTCTTACCTGCGAGATGTTAGTACAACACTTGCGCACTTTCTCAGGAAAATATATCTTATGGTCGCTTGTGTTGTAAACAAATTTGTGTATGCTTCATTTTGAAATCGTGCAGTTGATTTCAACGAGGTGCACGTGAAGCACGATGTACAATGTATGCGATAGGTTCCTGAAATGGACACCAGTTGTCTGCCTGGGGGAAGCAAACATTACATATTTACAGACGTGTAATAGTAATTGAAGCTTATGTTGTGTAACTTCAAACTATCTATGAGTTTCTAGAAGTCAAGGTAATACTCTTCCAGACCCGGTGTATAAACCTTTTGAGGAGGTAGAGTCATTTGAGACTGTTACACCGGTTATGTTACATCGATAGACAGCTTCCGGTTGGCATGTGAAAAGCGTGCAGTTCATGCAGAGTTATCTCCCCTGTCTTGTTTGGTGAATCTATGCCAGTGTGTCAAAGTGATAAAATGCAGTTTAGATAGCAACTGTAAGATTTTGCAGCCAGTAACTGTTGAATTTTTTATCAATAGATAAATACAGTCAACTCTCGATAGTCCGGCCGCCGATAATCCGAATCTCGCAGTGCCCGAACGTTAGCAAGCTATCACCAAACTAATCTCTAAATAAACTCATTAAATGTTGATTCATTAATTCGTTGATTTAGTCTCCGTATCCAACCGATAATTAGCGGTAACGGATTTGTTAATTACAGCTATTTCTGCTTCATTAATCCGATGGTTCATCAAAGCGTTCGGTCATTCCCTATACAAGCGATCACCACACTGATTGAATCGGTAAACATCAATGACAGTCGATTGACACGGGAGATGAGCGTGGCAGCAGTTTGTGATTGTAAAGAATGTAGGTGTCTTAATTTGTGTATCAGGAGTTTGTGATTGTAATAAATTGCTTTTGTGCAATGATTGTTTATTAATATATGTATCCCAGTTGTTATTTGTATATAAAATAAAACTGTATTTTCTCTATAATATTCTAAATAGCTTGTCGTATGTCTGTAGATTTGGTTCGTGTCAGTAGTCCGAATATTTCACTATCAAAACGTTTTTGATGAAAAACGGAAGTGTTCGGATGTAAATGCATATTTTCATTGATACATACTTCATATTTCATAACACAAGTTCTCATTTGGGTATCATTGTATCACATTTTCAAACAGTTGTTTTTCAATGTTATGCACAACCGACAGAACTGGTTTTAGCTCATCTGGCCTTCAAGGTCCGATGGGCGCATGACATGGTGTCTAGTGTCCGTCCTTCAGAAGAATTCCCTTTGGAAAATCTTGCAATGAAACATACATATTTGTGTTAAGTCGCCATCATGGAACGTCTACCATCAGTTTTTCTGAATAAACACCTGAGTAATGCCAACATGGCACTTAGATTTATAACTGTCAGGCATATATTCAAGGATTACCTTCACTTTGGGTTTCATTGTAATTTTATATTTCAAAAGCTCTATGAAGTTGTCATATCACGATTGCTAGTATTAAGAGGTCCGGGATTCGAATCCTGCAATTGGCTTGGCAACTTTGTCTTCAGTAGAGAAATGTTCTACGTGCAGAATTCCAGCACAGTACCATTAATGACATGCTAGTTACAGACCATGCTCGCAGGTTTAACCTCAAGACACAATGGTGGTGCGGGCTTTCTCCCTGCAATAATACTAGCAGCTTTGCTAGAAGTGAAATACTCTTTTAATGCGTCGTCAAACCCCAAATCAACTCTTCACTTTAAGGCACATAACCTTTTTCTGCCACTTTGCAGGAAAACAGAGCCACACAGTGGGTGCCCAATGCGATGCTTTGTACTGATGACTGTTATTCAGGAAGGGAAGGGAGAGTCAGGTTTCTAAATAACTTAGTCATTGGTCATGGTGCATGATCAAACATGTACCTAGCTTTGCTTATATACGTCTCGCATAGAAAATAGAGGACATGTTAAACAAATATCCACGTCCATGATAAATACTTATTCATAACATTTATTATCAAGTTAAATGAAATATCTTTGAAGTGTGTCATGGCTTTATTCATGATACGTTTTCCTTTATTATCATTATCATTATTATTACTAATTAGTTTGTTTTACTCTATTCATCATTTGTGTTGTTATTTTTTCGTGTATGTATAATTTCAATGTATATGATTATATCTTTATTGCTATTATGTGGATCAACTTCTAGAGGATTCTACGTTGTGTTTGAGTTATTGCCTGATACAAACTAACAATCAGTCAAAGTGAACAGACAGGGTGAACATAGGAATTCCGACTACTAAACCTAATTTGTCACTGGGCAATCTAGAACCTCGTGTTATGTATATTATTCGTACATTTAAATCAAAGTTTGCAGAGAGTGCGACTTAGCCGTAAGACATGAGTTCTTCTGTGTACAGTAATGAGGAGCTGCATCAGATTACTGTATACAGTTGTTCACCGCTCCCTTTTAATAGCTTGCATTCACAGTTTGGTTGTAAAGTGTCACTCTAATTGAGGACCGAGATGTTGTTTACCCATTCATGTAGCGAAAATCTTTAAAACAAACCCTTTGAATAGTTTCTAGTTTCTATAGAGGGTAAGAATGAAATAAGAACATACCGATATAATTAGAATGCAGCCTGCTGTTTCTGTAAGTAATTCTCTGTATTGTACATTTAGTTGTTTGTATTCTAAAAAGAAGTTGTAAAAATAACCAATGTCAGACACCGCTACATACAAAGAGTAAACAACATCTTCAATATGCACAGTTTCCCCTCTTAAACCACCCCTTGACTTTATACCTTATCGTAGTGTGGTGTTTTGGTGCTTCATAGAATCCGAAAGCTCTAGAAGTGAAAGTACCCTCTGAAAGGGTCACCCATGCTGGAAGGGTGACGGATAGAAGCCACATCAAATTTGAGTCGTTGTGAAACCTGCCATTTTCCCCTCACTATGCCTTTCTTTACATTAACCTCTTTCGTTTTCCTTCGCTGAAAGTTAGTTTTACAAATTTAAACTGAACTTGACAGCTGTAATCGTTGTCTGTTTTACAATACATGTTTGTGTAGGTTTATAATCTATTCAACAGCTTTCACGTTTCAAATGCTCAGCCCAACCAAAATTCTCTCATTTTCTCCTTATTATTTTGACCACCATTCGTCTGTCTCACCAATATAGTATAATATGCATATATCAACACATCTCAAGTCTCAACTCCAGTAACTAAAAATGTTCATTATAATACATATTTTCATGTTAAGGCAGGCTTGATTCAAAGTCTCAAAATTCTGCTATTTTGACAGTTTTTTTACAGTGGGTCTAACTCACACCCTACACTCATCAGTTTGTTTATAGATATACCTCTGTGTCTTTTTATCTATCAATTGGATAGATTTGGAAAAATCTTTTCAAATCACAGGTTTAAATAGCGTATCGTGAAATATGCGTGCTGATAAAACACATTGTATTTATGTATCTATGTGAACGTCTTTCCAACCAGTATAATTAAACCAAGTACAAACGTTATTACAATACAATACAAGGCCTGTAAGTGGTAGATATGATTACATAGTTATAGCAAACTAATTTATTCCATTTGTATCCTTATTCATTTAACTATTCTAAAGCATATAATTTCATTTATGCAAAGATCTCGGACACCAAATTATTGGACTTTGATACACATTGTATGACCATGATTAATTTTCTTGACATTCAAAACCTTGGCAAAAGTAAAGCTGGAAGATTATTTTTTATCTGTATTACAATTTTTAATGAAAGTCATTAAACATCATATTTTAAAACATATGGAAATGGGGAAATGTTTTACACTACGATACATTGTTATGATGTAATGTTATTGCTTGTAGAATTCTTTTTAAAAGTTTTCATCTTGATGCTTCATCACCTTTTCTAACATACGTATGCAAAGGAATTTGAATAAAAGTGTGAATTGTAGAAAGCAAATTAATATCGATAAGACAGTATGCGACTGTTTTAAAAAGTAATATTGCTCATTAAGAATAGTGTAAACCAGGAATAAGTCAGCGAGTGTATGACCCTTTTGCATTAAAGAATTGAATGACCCTCCTCGACATGGTACGTATCAGTCTCTGTATGACTTGTTGAGGAATCTGCTTCCACTCCTGATGCATCCAACTCGCCACATTATATGTATACAGTGACCAAGAACATATCATAGATGTTCTATCAGGTTCAAGTCGGGACTACAAGCAGGTGCGAAACGGGTATTAGCTTGTCACCAAATACGAACTTGGCCATCCGCAACATGCAATAGCATCAGCCAATGGATCCGGCATCATGGTGCCCAATTCTAACCCACCCTTGGTCTACGCCACCTTAGCCGTTTATTAATGTGCCGTTGTGTTTATTTCACATGTTTGAGAAGTCTACATGTCATATAACCCGCCGCTCGAAGACGATTCCTAACAGTTGATATTGAAACCCTCCTGTGGGTAATCCAGTTATCCCTCAGTACTGGGGCACTAGTGAAGGGCAGGTGTCTAACGTTCCGAATCAGTGTTCTGTCTTCACGTACAGAGGTTACTGTCGGGCGCCCAGTTCTCACACGGTTGTTCACGTCATTGGTTTGGACGTGTTGTTTTACCCAACGTAAATACCCCAACTGTCCAGCAATAGCTCTGCAAAGCATTCCACTATCCCGCATACCAATTATTCACAATATCTCTCCTATTGATAATCTCTGCCTTGCCATAATTGAATCTTAAACCAATATGCAATCATTCGTTCGACATAACAGACAATATTGTTGTCACCTAAAAGTTGTTTTCTTCAACTACACGCGCTCATCCTACATGTGGCGAGTTATTTTGGAGTTTCACAAGCATTTATGAATATCTGCATCAATGTATGGGGAGTTGTTTATGCTATAAAACATTAAAAACAAAGCATTACCGAAGAGGCACTATTTTGTATCGATTTATCAGGAACGTCAATACACTGTTTATTTTCATCTAAATGTATCAATGTGCACATTTGAGTCAACATTTATCCTTTAAAAAGATTAGATTTTTTTAAAAAAGCATTGAACAAAATATTGATGTCCAGGTAAAGGTAATGTTATATAAGAATGTGTTATGAAATGGTTGCGACATATAACCTGTTCCACATCATAAACCGGTTTTGCCTCTCATATCAATCTGGTAGATCCTGTTTATGCCGGGTTTCAATAAAGTGATGTGTACGTACACTTGCTCTTGAAAATCAGTGGCGCGTGTGACCTGAGGAATTAAGCTGCCGTGTCAAACTAACTCAAAACGAGCATTCATTATAACTTTTTTATTTAAGTTTTATATAAGAAGTCTTGTGTAAACAGTTACCTACTGAATTGGAAGCGAAATCGTTTAAATAGTTTCTAAAGGATGTTTTTTCAATAATTGACTTAGTTGTTTTATCAATAGATTTATTTTGTTCATTTTGTATGTATATTAATTGCCTGTGTGTTGTTTTGCTATACAATGTAATATATGTGTTTGCAATCTGGATCTCCTACAAAATTCATACATGTTAGGATTGCTGTTTTTATTTTTTGTTATATGAACTGATCTGAATTAACAGTGTAAACTAATGTATTCTCATGCTCCTTAAACCCCCTTACAATTTGTTTTGCATGCATAACCTTATTCCAAAGCTTTCTCCACTTATCTCAATTTCAGCATTACATCTCGAGAGTATCTTTTCAGTATAATTTGTATTAACAGCCACTGATTGTTCATTAGCGTCTTTTGAAAGGACAGTAGAAGATTATTTAATTAAAAAAGATATCTCGGGAAATAAACTTAAATAAATGTTTCCAACTGCAAGACAATTCTTTCAAAATAAAAGAATCAGTTAAAATGAAAGTAGCACGAGAGCTTAACCTGTGCGAATATCCGTTCCTCAAATTATTAAGGTGTTAACATAGATATGTCCGCCAGTGTTTTTTGCTTCACAGTTCATCGTTTCCTCCATCACTATGGGTAAACGGTTGAGTAATGAGATTTGTTGACCCTCTGAATGTAATGCATTTGGTATAAACTAATCTTTATTAGGGAACGTTTGTAGAAATAAAGTCTAGAACAACTCGATACTCCCCCTTTAACTGGTTTTGTATTCAAATGTTGGATTCAATATCGCTCTCAATTTCACGTTGAGCTGCTGTTTCTTTAGTTAAAGATGAAGAGACAATGAAATTATATTCAATAGAAATACAACCCTTGCAAAGAGTCACATAGATGGTTATCTGAAAAGATGATATTTAGATCTCACTTTAGCTGATTGCTATCTAATGGATGATATTTAATATCATATAGCTTGGAGTAAACAACTAAACATTACGCAGATATATGCATAAAAAAGGGTGTGGCAGCTGGAAGATTGAAGACATATGAATTCTTTAATTGTAACAATCTATTTTATGACCAAAATGTGTAACCATAATCTTAAACACAAAAATGTAACTCTTTCCAGTAAAGGACTCTCAATATCTATGCATATACACAACAACGCCTTCCCAAATTCAAAACGAGGCTTAGGCCGCTCCTTACTTCCTCGTTCACAAAATGGCTGCTTTTCGCTCATCCACATCGCCGTTCATATCAGATTTTTTTTATTGGCTATTCCAGAGTATTCCAGGGTATCGTTAACATTTGAAAGTTTTTAAACAATACAAATCACCTGACTTGATGATAACTCGTTCGATTGGATTGTTTGTTTTCTTAATCTTTTATCTCAATGTCGTGGGTGATTAATATCGAAATTATATTTGTGAAAAATTTAAGTATTTGGTATAACGTTAATATTTGATTGCCAATTAATGTAATTTCATAAAATGTTGTTTTGATACTCTGAGATTGTTTCTCAACACCAAAGAGATATACTTAAAACATTTTCATCAAAGTCGAAAGGAGGAAGTCTTATCTACTGAATATAGTTTCTTTGTTATCAAGCGCACCACACTGATTGAATCGGTAAACATCAATGACAGTCGATTGACACGGGAGTTGAGCGTGGCAGCAGTTTGTGCTTGTAAAAAATGTAGGTGTCTTACTTTGTGTATCAGGACTTTGTGATTGTAATAAATTGCTTTTGTGCAATGATTGTTTATTAATATATGTATCCCAGTTGTTATTTGTATATAAAATAAAACTCTATTTTCTCTATGATATTCTAAATACCTTGTCGTCTGTCTGTAGATTTGGTTCGTGTCAGTAGTCCGAATATTTCACTATCAAAACGTTTTTGATGAAAAACGGAAGTGTTCGGATGTAAATGCATATTTTCATTTATACATACTTCATATTTCATAACACAAGTTATCATTTGGGTATCATTGTATCACATTTTCAAACAGTTGTTTTTCAATGTTATGCACAACCGACAGAACTGGTTTTAGCTCATCTGGCCTTCAAGGTCCGATGGGCGCATGGCATGGTGTCTGGCGTCCGTCCTTCAGAAGAATTCCCTTTGGAAAATCTTGCAATGAAACATACATATTTGTGTTAAGTCGCCATCATGGAACGTCTACCATCAGTTTATCGGAATAAACACCTGGGTTACGCCAACGTGGCGCTTAGATTTAAAGCTGTCAGGCATATATTCAAGGATTACCTTCACTTTGGGTTTCATTGTAATATTATATTTCAAAAGCTCTATGAAGTTGTCATATCACGATTGCTAGTATTAAGAGGTCCGAATCCTGCAATTGGCTTGGCAACTTTGTCTTCAGTAGAGAAATGTTCTACGTGCAGTAAGGTTTGGGTGCAATGCTACACTGAATTCCAGCACAGTACCATTAATGACATGCTAGTTACAGACCATGCTCGCAGGTTTAACCTCAAGACACAATGGTGGTGCGGGCTTTCTCCCTGCAATAATACTAGCAGCTATGCTAGAAGTGAAATACTCTTTTAATGCGTCGTCAAACCCCAAATCAACTCTTCACTTTAAGGCACATAACCTTTTTCTGCCACTTTGCAGGAAAACAGAGCCACACAGTGGATGCCCAATGCGATGCTTTGTACTGTGGACTGTTATTCAGGAAGGGAAGGGAGAATCAGGTTTCTAAATAGCTTAGTCATTGGTCATGGTCCATGATCAAACATGTACCTAGCTTTGCTTATATACGTCTCGCATAGAAAACAGAGGACATGTTAAACAAATATCCACGTCCATGATAAATACTTATTCATAACATTTATTATCAAGTTAAATGAAATATCTTTGAAGTGTGTCATGGCTTTATTCATGATACGTTTTCCTTTATTATCATTATCATTATTATTACTAATTAGTTTGTTTTACTCTATTCATCATTTGTGTTGTTTTTTTTTCGTGTATGTATAATTTCAATGTATATGATTATATCTTTATTGCTATTATGTGGATCAACTTCTAGAGGGTTCTACGTTGTGTTTGAGTTATTGCCTGATACAAACTAACAATCAGTCAAAGTGAACAGACAGGGTGAACATAGGAATTCCGACTACTAAACCTAATATGTCACTGGGCAATCTAGAACCTCGTGTTATGTATATTATTCGTACATTTAAATCAAAGTTTGCAGAGAGTGCGACTTAGCGCATAAGACATGAGTTTTTATGTGTACAGTAATGAGGAGCTGCATCAGATCACTGTATACAGCTGTTCACCGCTCCCTTTCAATAGCTTGCATTCACAGTTTGGTTGTAAAGTGTCACTCTAATTGAGGACCGAGATGTTGTATACCCATTCATGTAGCGAAAATCTTTAAAACAAACCCTTTGAATAGTTTCTAGTTTCTATAGAGGTTAAGAATGAAATAAGAACATACCGATATAATTAGAATGCAGCCTGCTGTTTCTGTAAGTAATTCTCTGTATTGTACATTTAGTTGTTTGTATTCTAAAAAGAAGTTGTAAAAATAACCAATGTCAGACACCGCTACATACAAAGAGTAAACAACATCTTCAATATGCCTAATGTTGCACAGTTTCCCCTCTTAAACCACCCCTTGACTTTATACCTTATCGTAGTGTGGTGTTTTGGTGCTTCATAGAATCCGAAAGCTCTAGAAGTGAAAGTACCCTCTGAAAGGGTCACCCATGCTGGAAGGGGGACGGATAGAAGCCACATCAAATTTGAGTCGTTGTGAAACCTGCCATTTTCCCCTCACTATGCCTTTCTTTACATTAACCTCTTTCGTTTTCCTTCGCTGAATGTTAGTTTTACAAATTTAAACTGAACTTGACAGCTGTAATCGTTGTCTGTTTTACAATACATGTTTGTGTAGGTTTATAATCTATTCAACAGCTTTCACGTTTCAAATGCTCAGCCCAACCAAAATTCTCTCATTTTCTCCTGATTATTTTGACCACCATTCGTCTGTCTCACCAATATAGTATAATGTATATATTCAACACATCTCAAGTCTCAACTCCAGTAACTAAAAATGTTCATTATAATACATATTTTCATGTTAAGGCAGGCTTGATTCAAAGTCTCAAAATTCTGCTATTTTGACAGGTTTTTTTTACAGTGGGTCTAACTCACACCCTACACTCATCAGTTTGTTTATAGATATACCTCTGTGTCTTTTTATCTATCAATTTGATAGATTTGGAAAAATCTTTTCAAATCACAGGTTTAAATAGCGTATCGTGAAATATGCGTGCTGATAAAACACATTGTATTTATGTATCTATGTGAACGTCTTTCCAACCAGTATAATTAAACCAAGTACAAACGTTATTACAATACAATACAAGGCCTGTAAGTGGTAGATATGATTATATAGTTATAGCAAACTAATTTATTCCATTTGTATCCTTATTCATTTAACTATTCTAAAGCATATAATTTCATTTATGCAAAGATCTCGGACACCAAATTATTGGACTTTGATACACATTGTATGACCATGATTAATTTTCTTGACATTCAAAACCTTGGCAAAAGTAAAGCTGGAAGTAAAGCTGTATTACAATTTTTAATGAAAGTCATTAAACATCATATTTTAAAACATATGGAAATGGGTAAATGTTTTACACTACGATACATTGTTATGATGTAATGTTATTGCTTGTAGAATTCTTTTTAAAAGTTTTAATCTTGATGCTTCATCACCTTTTCTAACATACGTATGCAAAGGGATTTGAATAAAAGTGTGAATTGTAGAAAGCAAATTAATATTTCAAATATTAACTTACATAAATAGTATCAGATCTATCTCTTTATTTCAAAGGAATTTCACTTTTCAGAAATTTCATAATTTGTGAAAATTTTACCAGATCAATCGATAACTGATAGGCAATTATTCACAGAAACACAGAAATGTCCACTTTACGTCAATAACTCTATACTTGAATTCTAAGACTTGACATTATATTATCATAAAAAGTGATTATGCTCTTATTATACTCAGAACAAAAAGATAAGCGCCACCAGAATTTAAACTACAGTTTAACAAATACACGTTACTCACATGTATTCCTGATTATAGAGGTGTATAAATTGATATCCAGTGGTAATAAGTGTCTTTCGATTTGACAAAATTGACTACTATAAGTGGATTTCTTTTCATTTTACTGACTCTGTACAACAAATTCCAAATAGTGTGTTTTCAGCAATTATTGTTCAATAAAAACAACTATTGCCATTATATCGGTCGATAAGACAGTATGCGACTGTTTTAAAAAGTAATATTGCTCCTTAAGAATAGTGTAAACCAGGAATAAGTCAGCGAGTGTATGACCCTTTTGCATTAAAGAATTGAATGACCCTCCTCGACATGGTACGTATCAGTCTCTGTATGACTTGTTGAGGAATCTGCTTCCACTCCTGATGCATCCAACTCGCCACATTATATGTATACAGTGACCAAGAACATATCATAGATGTTCTATCAGGTTCAAGTCGGGACTACAAGCAGGTGCGAAACGGGTATTAGCTTGTCACCAAATACGAACTTGGCCATCCGCAACATGCAATAGCATCAGCCAATGGATCCGGCATCATGGTGCCCAATTCTAACCTACCCTCGCTCTACGCCACCTTAGCCGTTTCTTAATGTGCCGTTGTGTTAATTTCAAACTTGTAAGAGCCTACATGCCTTATAACCCGCCGCTCGAAGGCGATTCCTAACGCTTGATATGGAAACCCCCCTGTAGGTAATCCAGTCATCCCTCAGTACTGGGGCACTAGTGAAGGGGAGGTGTCTAACATTCCTAATCAGTACTCTGTCTTCACGTACAGAGGTTATTGTCGGGCGCCCAGTTCTCACACGGTTGTTCACGTCATTGGTTTGGACGTGTTGTTTTACCCAACGTAAATACCCCAACTGTCCAGCAATAGCTCTGCAAAGCATTCCACTCTCCCGCATACCAATTATTCACCATATCTCTCCTATTGATAATCTACGCCTTGCCATAATTGAATCTTAAACTCATCTGTTCGACATAACAGACAATATTGTTGCCACCTAAAAAGTTGATTTATTCAACTACACAAGCTCATGATTCATGCGCCGACTTGAGTTGGAGTTTCACAAGCATTTGTGATTGTCTGCATCAATGTATGGGGAGTTGTTTATACCTTAAAACATTACAAACAAAGCATTGCCGAAGAAGTACTATTTTGTATCAATTTATCAGGAACGTCAATACACTGTTTATTTTCATCTAAATGTATCAATGGGCACATTTGAGTCAACATTTATCCTTTAAAAAGATTAGATTTTTTTAAAAAAACATTGAACAAAATATTGATGTCCAGGTAAAGGTAATGTTATATAAGAATGTGTTATGAAATGGTTGCGACATATAACCTGTTCCACATCATAAACCGGTTTTGCCTCTCATATCAAACTGGTAGATCCTGTTTATGCCGGGTGTCAATAAAATGATGTGTACGTACACTTGCTCTTGAAAATCAGTGGCGCGTGTGACCTAAGGAATTAAGCTGCCGTGTCAAACTAACTCAAAACGAGCATTCATTATAACTTTTTTATTTAAGTTTTATATAACAAGTCTTGTGTAAACAGTTACCTACTGAATTGGCAGCGATATAGTTTCTAAAGAATGTTTTTTCAATGATTGTCTTAGTTGTTTTATCAATAGATTTATTTTGTTCATTTTGTATGTATATTAATTGCCTGTGTGTTGTTTTGCTATAAAATGTAATATATGTGTTTGCAATCTGGATCTCCTACAAAATTCATACATGTTAGGATTGCTGTTTTTATTTTTTGTTATATGAACTGATCTGAATTAACAGTGTAAAACAATGTATTATCATGCTCCTTAAACCCCCTTTAACTCATTAACGCCGAGACAGCTTCACGGCTCAACGCCTGGGCCACTGACCACAGACACTCCTCGCTGTCGCGAGACCTATTAGCTCAAAGAACCCGTCTCTTCGCGGGGGCCTTTGAGGGCCATAGTTGACCGGACACTGTCTAGCCTTGTGCCATAAAGTCTTGATTGTTTTATAGTTTCGTGCAGATAGATGCAGGTGCTGGATATTGATACTTTACAGAAATATAACATGTGATATTTCACCTTTGAGTTGATATTTTGCGGTTTTTCCGATTTCAATTCATAAACATGCTCAAAGAGTATTTTCACATACGTTGATTTATATGCATTTTCATCTGTAAATACAAATACTGCATATCTAGACATCGTGTTGAGTAGATACGGTGTGTCGGTATTTCAACTATCTGAACTATAATTAAGGATTTATAGAGATGATATCCCGATTTAAGAGAAAGCACGTAACATTAACGAATGTAATGATTATTAATATTGACCAAGTGATTTATTCTGTTGGGACGTTGTCAACTCTAATAATTTAACATGTGAATGTATCCATTCAATGGCAGACAGGGTCGTGGATCTATGAAGGATATTGTAGAAGTTAAAAAAAACCCACGTGCATGCTAAAACAATTATTGTTACAGGACATTGATGCATTCAAGAAGTAAAGTTAAAATCAAAGTGTAACTTTCAATAGCCTCAAATTCTTATCAAATGATTTATGAACACATGTACATAAGTGTTTATAATAACGCTTCCTCTCGTTTCGTCTTAGATATATGAATTCAATGCGTTTAACAAATAAAATGTATCTGACAATGTTTCAAAATTGGTAACTTCACAAAGACTACAATCGTTTCATTTGATTTAATAAACCTTTTTATCAAAGTGTTTATGTTTCCCTTCCAAGACCAACATATGCAGAATGCTTTTCATTTACAAAAAGTAGCATATTTTTTCACAAAGAGCAACGATTTTCATTTCTTATTGCTTTCCTGAGGATAGCATCTTATTTACGAAACTGTTATCTACACTTATGGATGCTAAACTGATTTTAAAATAAGTTCATTGTTATACCATACGACGGACGCACATATGCGTCTCTCGCTGAATAAGAGATGCTTTCTATTTACGCACATAGGCGTCTCTCGCTGTGAGAAACTGCTAATCAACCGACGCTTATATGCGGCTCTCGCTGTGAGGATCTCATTATTTTGACGCATGTACGCGGCTCTCGGCGTTAATGAGTTAAATTTGTTTTGCATGCATAACCTTATTCCAAAGCTTTCTCCACTTATCTCAATTTCAGCATTACATCTCGAGAGTATCTTTCAGTATAATTTGTATTAACAGCCACTGATTGTTCATTAGCGTCTTTTGAAAGGACAGTAGAAGATTATTTAATTAAAAAAGATATCTCGGGAAAAAAACTTAAATAAATGTTTCCAACTGCAAGACAATTCTTTCAAAATAAAAGAATCAGTTAAAATGAAAGTAGCACGAGAGGTTAACCTGTGCGAATATCCGTTCCTCAAATTATTAAGGTGTTAACATAAATATGTCCGCCAGTGTTTTTTGCTTCACAGTTCATCGTTTCCTCCATCACTTTATATATATATATACTATGGGTAAACGGTTGAGTAATGAGATTTGTTGACCCTCTGAATGTAATGCATTTGGTATAAACTAATCTTTATTAGGGAACGTTTGTAGAAATAAAATCTAGAACAACTCGATACTCCCCCTTTAACTGGTTTTGTATTCAAATGTTTGATTCAATATCGCTCTCAATTTCACGTTGAGCTGCTGTTTCTTTAGTTAAAGATGAAGAGACAATGAAATTATATTCAATAGAAATACAACCCTTGCAAAGAGTAACATAGATGGTTATCTGAAAAGATGATATTTAGATCTCCCTTAAGCTGATTGCTATCTAATGGATGATATTTAATAGCATATAGCTTGGAGTAAACAACTAAACATTTAGCAGATATATGCATAAAAAAGGGTGTGGCAGCTGGAAGATTGAAGACATATGAATTCTTTAATTGTAACAATCTATTTTATGACCAAAATGTGTAACCATAATCTTAAACACAAAAATTTAACTCTTTCCAGTAAGGGACTCTCAATATCTATGCATATACACAACAACGCCTTCCCAAATTCAAAACGAGGCTTAGGCCGCTCCTTACTTCCTCGTTCACAAAATGGCTGCTTTTCGCTCATCCACATCGCCGTTCATATCAGATTTTTTTTTATTGGCTATTCCAGAGTATTCCATGGTATCGTTAACATTTGAAAGTTTTTAAACAATACAAATCACCTGACTTGATGATAACTCGTTCGATTGGATTGTTTGTTTTCTTAATCTTTTATCTCAATGTCTTGGGTGATTAATATCGAAATTATATTTGTGAAAAATTTAAGTATTTGGTATAACCTTAATATTTGATTGCCAATTAATGTAATTTCATAAAATGTTGTTTTGATACTCTGAGATATACTTAAAACATTTTCATCAAAGTCGAAAGGAGGAAGTCTTATCTACTGAATATAGTTTTTTGTTATCAGAAATGGATAACCAGTTGAAGAAGACCTTTCAATTGAATCTTAAGTCTCATTCGGTAAATATATATTTCATTCGAAAATATAACTGAATATATTTAATAAAATCAGTAGACACAATCGTTCTTTATCTACCTTTTCCTTTTATTTTGCAAAGAGATATCTACTACTTTTACCATATTTCGCAGTTTTTTTAGTAATACAAAAGTCCATTTTTATATGAACAAATTATAATTGTATATTCAAAAGATGATATTTATTTTTTAAGGTGACATCAACTTTTAACTTTTCATAATTTAAGACTAACACCAGAGGAACGACTTTTTATACTGAATAACATATGTTATAACGTTTAATTAATGCCCTTTTTCAACTTAATACAAACATATTGGCGTGGACACTAGGTCATACAAATACCAATGATTATATACGAAAAGGAGTCATTTGAGTTTGGGTCTGCTCCTAAATGAATGTTCGTCATTTTCATTAACAAGCCTTATACAGTTTTAGAAAATTTGCAAGAGAGGGTGTGACAATGTGACAGGGGTTTCTGAAACAGTATGAGAGTTAAATGCTGTTAAGGGTTGAATGCACTGGACTATTTTTGTAGGCACACTGGCATGAAGGTAAACTAATGTGAGCCAAATATAATGGTTTCAATATGTCTAAAGCATTATGAAACAATCGTTCTTTGAAGGTAAAGAGATTAAAGTTGCATCCTACTACAGATAACTTAAAATTTTGCTGACTTAGGCTGAACACTGACTTCCAAATCCCAAGGTAATAAAACCTTTACCTCTATATGTTCTCATTTGGTATTTCTTTGCCTAATGATATCTTGAAACTGTTTGATTCTATTATTCTGCCTATTTTGTGAATTTTAAATCATAAATCTTAAGTCTAGGGGATATCTTATAATAAAGTTATTGAAAGCCTCAAGATTAAATCTCTTTTAAAATTGGTAAAAATGTGAATACGAGTTTGGTTTTAGGAGAATAGGGTAGCCTTACATTACAGTTTAATTATATATCTAAAGCGGTCAACTATTGGTGTAGGTTAAATCAACTAGATTCACAAAGACTTCCATTTTAGAGTTATAATAAGTTAAAATTTCTAGATGATATGAGTAAGTCCACATAGGTAAAATATGTAGGAATGAACTAAATATTTTGTTAATTGTTGAATAAATGTAAACAGTAAATATGAATGTATGGGATAAATTCCCTCTTTGTGATGGAACCACTTAATATATATCTATCACATTTGATTAAAACATCAGATCTTTATTTGTTTTCTACAAATTGAAGCTATAAACAGTATTTTTTAAAAAAAACAGATTTCAAGCTAGTAGTATCTCTTATTTGCTTTGTCACGCCAATTCGAAACAACAAAAGCTACAGTCCATATAGTACAGGGGTTTCTTGGGATATTCGGCGTTCAACTGATTATGACCAACTCAAAACACTGTTTTATAGTGAAGAAAATATACTCCTGCAAATTTAACTGTTGCATATAGATACATTATTGATTTCCTCCACATTTGAATGACTTCTTTATAATAAAAAAAATTCCATTTCAAAATGTTATATGCCTTGAACTATGTGTATACAAATTCAAAACCCCAGGGTAACTTCCAGAACTTAAAACGAGTCGAAATATTTTTTGCTTATGAAAAGATTACATAACCTATGCCATTGATATCAACGTTTGTGTCTGGAAAAAACAAAAAATACATGATTGTATTTGTACTCTCGTGTGGCACTTGCACGACTTCAGTGATCCTATAGAAATGATATACAAGAGGTGTAAGTGACGTCATTCATTCATCTATCTCCGTACGTATCTTCCTTTCTCCATCGATCTGGTTGAACCGCAATAACTACATGAGCAATAATAATATAAACTGATTACTTTGAGGATATACACTCAACTCGTTTGTTTTCCTTCGCTGAATGTTTTTGTTTAAATGTTTAACTAAACTAGACTGTTGTTATCACCGTTTTTGTCTACTTTTCCAATACATAGTTTTGTATACGTGTCATCGTTTATGCAACTTTCCTGTTTCAAATGCTCGGTCAAAAAAATATTCTCTAAAAGTTTGAACTTTTAAGCATCTTTTTTCTTTCCCACCATTATAAATGAATAAAGCATACCTCAAGTCTCAACAGCAAAAAATTCATAACATTTAATATCTTCATGTTACTTTTTGTTTTCTTGATTCATCTTTATGTTTACTTGATTCAGCGTCTGTGATGTCAGTACTTGTTGACAGATTGTTAACAGTGGGTGTAACTCACACCCTGCATTCAACAGTTTGTTAATGGAGACACCCAAGTGTATCTTCATCTATACATTGATATGTACAGTCATGGATAACCCTCGATGAGCTCACAACTACATAAACAGTGGCCTGACAGTTTTCTGTGGGAGTATTCTCTCTCGCTATATATGTACGCTGTATCAAGTGTCTCTACTTGCATGACTGCACTACAATCATCTCTAGTTCATATGATTGTTTATATTTGTTCCTTTAGAATCGGATGTAAGAACATCGGTTATGAGATATATTATTTACACTAAGCGTAATTCACTGAAAAAGTGATTTTGAAAAATCGCCTAACTAAAAACTCTTCGCCTTAACTCACACGCTTCTGTAAAGTTTTGTGAGAAACACATGCAGAGAAAACATAATGAACTCTTCTCAAACTAAATCAAACCCATGGCCATACATTACAACAACACACATACTGATACAAAAATATGGTCAGTAATCAACTAGTGTGAAACATAATCTACTTCCTCCTTCTTTATATAGATCAAGTGAACACGAGTTGTCAACAGACGAAAATAGTTATTGATGTTGCTTCAGGCTTGTTGACTGTTGGAGTCATGCTTCTTCATGACAACACTCCAGTGTACAATGGTCGTATTGCACGGACTGCACTTCAACAATGTGGTTTGAAAAACTTAATCATCCAGATCTGGCCCCAAGCGACTTCTATCTGTTTCGTGATTTGAAACATCACTTACGTGGTACAAGGGTTGCGATAATGATGAACTCAAGGCAGCTACTGAGGCGTGGCTGCAGGGCCAGTCAGAAAAGTTCATAGAAAGCCCCAAACACAAATGGGCATAGTGCTTAGAGTTCAAATTTGATATTTAATGTGATGGTTTTTCATTTAGTGTAAAAGCACAGGCCGAATTTTGAAAAAAAAGTTTTGGTAACACACACAAAAAGACAAATATTTGTTACTGGACATCCTTTAAGATTAAGCTGACCCACATAAATTTTTCATTTGTTTGTTTTTTTGTTAAAGTATATTGCAGTTTGAGAATTGGGTTTTGCTAAGTCTTAAAACTTCTAAAACTAGACTCAATTTTGGAAAATAATATCAAACGTTTTAGCTTAGTTCAACTTGTACTTATTCTAATCATTTTGAGCTATTATACATTTGTTAACCATTATATAAAACGTTCTATTGAGTCAAATGTACTAAATCGTATAATTTTAGCATGTCTTATGATGTAATTGCATATAGTTGATATACACTTACAACATACAACATTGTAAGTAAATACATTTCCGTATCATACTACCATAAGGATTTCAACTGTTTTCAACAATTGTTTTCCCATGTTTTGCACAATCGACAGTACTGTTTTTAAAGCTCATTTGGCTCTAAGGTCTGGTGAGAGCATGACATGGTGTCCGGCATCCGTCCTTCAAAAATGTTTCCTTTTGAAAATTTTACAGTGATAACCCCAAAACATTGTGAGGATGTTATTCTTTAAATTCTTATAAATATAGATATATGTTTTTGCGATAGTAAATTGCAGAGTCAATATGGGCCTTAGAATTTATAACCGTCGGGCAAATAAACTCATGTCCAAAAGAAACGATACCAACTATTTTTTCAAAATCATTTAAATTAAGCGTTCCTTTATGGATGAAACCTAGCGGATACGATTCCCAGGATCCAAACCAAACATGTTCAAAAACAAAAACGAAAACTTTAATTGAAACGCGACCGAACGGCACCCATCGTGAAAATGAAGTTTTGTTGTTTGGCACGAAATGCACGTGCACATTCACTGTATAAAAGAGCCGACTCGACACGTTAGGACCACTGCAACAAAACAACCACACAATGCGAGGCCGCAGACAGCGAGATTGACGCAGTATTTCCTTAACAATGCCAACATTCTGGTCTTACCATGGCCAGCCTGTTCACCGGATCTGAATCCAATAGAACACATGTGGGACTACCTCGATCGTCAAATCAGGCAACGTCCCATGCCTCCAGCCAACCTCCAAGAACTCGAACAATGCCTCCTGGACGAGTGGCAGCGCATCACCCCCTACGTCATCAGAAGTTTGACGTCATCAGTCCGGAGACGTGTCTTCGCATGCATTGTGGCAAATGGAAGGCATACACGATACTAATGTGACTTTTGGATGTGTTTTGGGAACTTCTACCGACCAGTTTCATTATTTGTGCTGTTATGAAATTTCAATTATGGACCCACAGGTTTTTACACATCTGCCCTGGACATTGTTACTGCTTGATTGTTAGGAATTTATAAACACGTTTACAGAAATTATTTCTAAAATAGAATATACAGATTTGAACTTTCTGTGTTGTTTAGTGTTTCTGCAATCTCATTTTAAACATTGGTATCGTTTCTTTCGAGTTTATTTAAGGATAACATTAACTTGTTTTAAATTTTGTATTGTGTATTCTGTATGTGGTTGTTATTCCATACTGCAAAACGTATATCTATTTATGAGTGAGTTCTGAAGTGCTTTAAGAAAAAATTCAGCTATTACCAGTGAATGTTGCCACCCAAATAGAGAGTTGACAGAGTACGAAAGGCAGGGAAAGGGCAACAGATTTATACAGAACCACCTCAATTTCGTCTCGACTCTATCCTTTGACCTGTTCAATTTCGTTGCACCTGCTTGGATCCATCCGACGCAGCAATTTGTGTCTCAGGGACACACAAAACTAAGAAAAAAAGAATCGAAAAACTACGTAACACGTTGGGCCTATTTATGATCTCTTTGTTAGCAATTGCCTATGTGTGCTTGAAGGTAGAGAGTCGATTGATCACGAAAGGGAGGGAAAGGAGGAAAATAGCAGATAGCAGAATTTCGAACAACCGATGTTCCGTCTGACTCTACCCTTTGACATATACAGCTTTGTTGCACCTGCTTGGAACATTAGTGATCCCGCCAACATAGCTCTTCAGGTTACAAAGACACACATACCTGATCAAAACCCAAAATACCATCTTAAGCTGGTTTGTTGTCTTACATATCTATTAGAAATATTTCTTGAGTTCTTGAGTTCTATAGTGGGGTATGTTCACGTTCAAAAGTTTTAAAACATTAACATATATCATAACACATTACATACGGATACGCTAAAATACAATTGTAGAAATAGAATTTAAATTGCTTAATATATTGGTGGCTATCTTAATGTTTCGTCATATTCAGTGTTTATTTGCATACATTTTTGCCACAATACAACAGTGTTTGGATTGTTTATTGTTGTGCATTTCACCACACGCACAACCGATGATCTTGCAAAACATGGATTGTAGCTTTTGTTTACTTTGATGAGGAAAAAACCAGTAACACTACAAGCTTGATATCTTATTGCCTTAAGAGCTTACAAAACTTATTTTTATCGTATCAATCTGTAGAGTTTTATTTATAGTTAGCCTTTATTCAACAATCAACAAAACGCTAATTCATTGCTATATTTCATATCTAAGAGTCATGTTCGTTGGATATATGATCAAGTTTTTCTTAAAATTGAATCTTAAAAGTTTAAGGACAGACGGGCGGAAAAGTTAACAGAACATTTGCTTTTGAAATCAGCGTTTTATCTGGTAGTATATTCGTTCTATTTTGTCTCGTTGGCATTTTTCAAATATTCAATCCGATAAACATTTTCCAAATTTTATCAGTTAAATATAAGTTTTTTTCACATTCATAAAGGATAAAGTACATATTTGTCACACCTGAAGACCTAGACTAAACATTTACAATATATGCACATGACTTAAGGTTGATCGTTACTTGATATGATGTCTCTGATATGATTAATTGACTCTATAGAAATTATATGTAGGAGGTCTATCTATCTTCGTATACATCTTCGTCTCGCCATTGGAATGTATTTGACGTATGTCTTCAGTGATTCTTTAGAATCTATTTCCAAGAGGTATAACTCACGCCACATATTCATCTATCTTCGTATGTATCGTCGTATACCATTGAAATGTAGGAACAAAGGACTACATGGGCAATAAATTGACTGTTTACTGTGAGATTATACAAAACTCTTTTTTCTTTTTCTCTATACATATATTCTATCCTTATAATCAGGGATTTAACATTTCATTACATAATAAGTCACACTTTATATATATGTATGGCTTATGTCCAGTCCTCTTCTTGGTTTATACTCTCTGACTTGGTATGAGGTTTTGCCAGGCTGATATTGATTGTAACTATCCAAGGTTGGTATCTGCTGTAGGTATGTCTTGTGGATCCATCTAATCTGAATCTGTAAATGAAAATCACTTAACTAATAAGTAATGTTGTAGTAATCAAAAGTAATGATACTGCCATAGGTACATGGAAACATTACTTTAATATTACTTTAATGATGATTGATATCATACAGCATATATAAGTTTCTATAGTTTGTGAATTGAATACATGTTATTGATATTAGTTATTGAATAAGAACATAATATTTATCTAAGAGCATGACAACGTTCTCAGCTTTATGGGGTATTTATTGTATACTTTGATTTATTTTATGTATATATATTTTATTTTTATCAGATAGCAAAATTATCAGGGGCCAAATTGGTGGCTTATCATTTGTAAAGGTACAGTAGTTACATGTCTGATAATCTCATAATGATACATTCTATTTAATATAGAATTGGTTTAGATGACAAAAGATGATTTGATGACATATTCATATGCCAGTTTATCCATAACTTATAAAAACTTTATTTAGGATAAACAGAAATTACAGAAGTTCATACCTGAAGTTAAGCTCAAGCTTGCTTGCCTTCTTGATCAGTGGCTCCTGTTCGTGGTCTCACTGGTATGACTGACATAGTTGTTAAAATGGGGACAGAACACCTCATCCAGATCCTATAACATAACATTTAACATGGTTACAAAATGATAGAATGTTATTGCTAAACAATATTGATAATAATACAACATTGAAAGTATCTAGTTTTGATAAAACTAGAATAAAACATATTTCTGTTATCACATAGGTTGAACATTGACAGAGGAGGGAGAAGATATAAAACTACAAAGTCTTAAAAAGATTCTGAAAATGAAATACATGTATCTTCACACAAATAAGTTAAAGCACTGTGAAATCTTATTAGGACACAATATGTATGTTACATAGAAATCAGTAAATTCGTTTTTTTCACATTGTATTACAGTTTAGTTCATTTCATCTCGATTTACTTTTTGAATAGCACAAGTCAAAACTATATTACAGATTATTTTACAATAAAGTTTTCACAAACTGACCTCTTTGTTATTATCAACCATGGCTGTTACACTTTCATCTTCTGGACCTGTATCATATAAAGTGGTATCCATTCTATTGATAAATCTTCTTCATATCCTTAATGTTGAAAGATTCGCTGTACATAGTTATAAATATGTTATGACAGTTATTCCATTTCTTGTAATGATGTAAAATGTTCTATTCGAGGGACAATAGTACAAGCCATAAGGCCTCAATAAAAATCCCTTTGTTTCAGGTAAAAAAACAATACGATTTACAGTCTTAGTCCATCACGGCAGAGTTGGTTATTTTGTATCAACAGGTTACTTACATCATTGGAATTTTCTAAAATCGCTTTCTTTCAACGAGAATAAATGTACCTCTTGTATCACTTCGTATTGGTAAGTAATGTTTCGAAACAAAATCAATATTAGTTCGCCTGACATGACATTGAGTTCAAGTTGTTAACGATTAATTAGTATCAAGTCATTATCTTTCGGCATTCACACTCGTAACAGGACCCAATCTAAACTCAAGCAACTGTAAAAACACACGTGACTTACCTGCGTCGGTACGCCGTGTTGACAAGCTTGACGGAAGTAACGAATCAGTCATCCGGGGACACACGAAGTTGTGAAATGTTGTCTAAACAATGCCAATATAATCAAGAGGGACCGTTTTATAATACTATTCGCAATCACAACCAACTTTGGTCCAGGTTATTGCTTTAAAGTTGGCAATTAAAAAAAGGATTAGGTAATTGTTTTGACCCACAATGCCCCTCTCGCCGCCATTTTGTCACGTTTCCAGCGGAGAAGTTGTTTTGAAAGTACACAGGGTCGACTCCTTTCACGTTAACACAATCTCAAATGGTAAAAACCAAACTAAGTGAAACAAGCCTGTATCGTTTCGTTTTGATCGAAGAAATGGCAGCGAAAACCACACTAGAAGCTTTGGAACCTCAAGTTCGGGATGTTGAAAACACTTGTTCAGCGCAGCCATATCAGGTACAGTAAATTACACTGCAGCATTTATAAAAATTGTACGGTTATTTGCGCGAGAAGAAAAGAGGATTTAAATAAGAATAAGAAACATTTCTTTTCATAGATCGAATTGAAGTGGCAAGGCCAATTTCTATTCATGGCCATGGTCTGATCAATGTTTCGCTAAAAGTTGAACAGGGTATCTTGTGCATATAAGTGCATGCTACTCAGTGACGTAAATGTTTTATGTTACAAAATATGCGTTATGTGGTTAAATGAATTCTTTACATTACCAAGATAACGTTTTAAGCTAAATTGTGCCACATATGAAATGATCATGTTAACAAATTTTAGCATTGAACAACTGTTACAATTTTTTCCATATCTACACTATCAATCTTTGTTTGAAATCTGTAAATATCTGCCATGGTGGGCATTGTGCTCGGGGTGCTTATATTGTGACGTCACAACTTTATTAAACATATAGGCAACACTATACCACTAGTTGTCGTCTGATCTAAATATTACATTATAGTGTCTAATCGAAGTATTGAATTTTTGATATAACTGTAATCTTGGTTAAAATGTAACACTTTTCCTTTATCTCTAATGCAGAACAGCAGATGATGAGGAAGGAAAGAAGAAAGTGGTGCAGATGACCAGGAGTTGGGACATGTGAAGGTATGACATCTTAAAAAGATCAGTACAACATGTCAAAACAATATGATAAGCTAACCACAGTCAGGTGCTTGATATCCAAATACAGAGTCCTTGCATTCACATCTGCTTTAAGGAACCATGCAATTCAACTTAAAAAAATTATGAACACTTTTGATTTGAACAAAGTGGTCAATCCTGAATAATAAAGCTAGATCATAATGAAATATCTTGAAATGTGCATACTTGTAAGTGGCATTGTCTTTTCCCTTGCAACCATTACATGATCATATTTTCATTTCAGAGGGGAGAATTCGGAAAAACTAGAGGGACTATCTGAGAAGAAAAAAGAGCGTTAAATTAAAGGCCCACATGTCGTCCGCAAAAGAAAAAAAAAAGTAAGTAAATAAAACAGCAGTCAGCATTAAGCAAAAAGTTTTTCAAACAATGTTGAAATTTCAAATAATGTTGACGTGTAAAACTAGTGCCTTGATAAAAGAAATTGCAATATTTCTGGAGAGTTAAGATAATAATCATGTCCATTGTTGTTTTGGTTTTTAATGAGAACTGAAAATAAGAAATTTGTGAAAATTGACGATATCAATTCTGATAGAAAAGTGGACACTTATTAAAAAAAACATATAACGTTTCCAATAGTCAAACATATAATTGAAGTCAAGTCTTTTTTTAAATCACAAAAACCTCAAGCCCATATGCAGTACCGTAATACACAATGAATATAAACACATTATAGATACAAAATTAATACTTTATTTATGTGTACACAAATCTTTAAGATCGACTGAAATGACTCATAGAAACTTTCGTGATTCATTAAAATGTATTTAAAAAATTGCCAGTGACTTAAATATAAATTTTCGAAATCGGCCGTTAAACAACTTTAGTACAGCTTTTTTAAACACCATGCAGGTAATTAGGATCAGTGAGAAGAACTGAAAGGGCCCGTGGTCACTGAGGTGTGCATGTCCTGCCGCGTGACATGCTTGTAGTTACCCCTATAACCTCCTTATTGAAAAAAAAATAACAAAGACTCGCTGTTTTAACAACCGTTTAAACATAAAAGGTTATCCAAAGAACTGTAACCATCGATAAATTGTTATTTAATGTACCTTAAGTTATTTGTATTGTTCCAAGCGAAAGAAAGTGTTTTAATACGATGCTACACGCATTTTCCCGTAGCATGTGTACATCAATTACGCCGTCTTCCCAATGTTTTAACAACACTCAGACTGGGTAAAGGACTCTCAATTTTATGAGAAGCAGGTGCCCATTATGTAATGCAATCGCACTTCTTCGCAATTTTAATTTAATGGTCTCTAATTAGACGTATTTGATTTTAGCGCCTTGTACCCGTCAGGCTGAATATATTTCCTGTCATAATGACGTAACTCTTGGCATTGTACTGCCACTTAGTTTATTGTCACGCCGTTCAATCATTTTTAGGCAATGAACGTTTGGAATATAAATTCAACAAATAAATGATATAGATATTTACCATCGATGACAATCATTTGAAAAAGCTGATCGTTTGGAAAGGTAACCAAAATTCATTATGGTTATATAGGATGATTTTAGCGCCAGGTATTTTATGGATTGTTAAATTTCTTTATTGTCTATATTTCAGAAACTGGAGAGCAGTAAATAAGGCCCAAGCCACTTCAACTGGCCCGAGAACAGAAAGAGAGAGAGTTTCCAGAGTTAAGAACAACTTGTACCCCTGCTGTAGTCTAGGAAGAGAGAAATGCTTTCCATCTGCCTCTCCTAGGACCATATTATAGATTATGATTCTTTGAGGACTTTGATAAAATGTATTTGTTAAACAGGATGTTAAGTCACTTGGTTAACGTATAAGTTAATAAATGTCGACTATGTATTCATGCACTGTTGAATATTTTGATGAGTGAATTATATGTGTTTTCAATGAATGTTGAAAATAAATTATTCTACTTATATATATTTACTCATTTGTTGTTTCTATAATCTTTGTCATTATGAATTTAATGGATTACATTACATGCCCTATTTATGATAGGAGGATACCCCACTGAGAATTTGAGAGTTAACCAGGGTATGTAACCGAATGATGAGTAACTAACAAAATACACTAAACACACTGAAACCAAGTTATAACTTACAATAAAACAAGAACACAGAAACTAAGTTGAAACCTACAATAAAGTGAACATGGAAACCTAGTTGAAACCTATAATAAACTAAAACACGGAAACCTGGTTGAAACCTACAATAAACTAAAACACGGAAACCAAGTTGAAACCTACAATAAACTAAAACACGGAAACCAAGTTGAAACCTACAATAAACTAAAAGAATATGGAAACCAAGTTGAAACCTACAATAAACTAAAACACGGAAACCAAGTTGAAACCTGCAATAAACTAAAAGAATATGGAAACCAAGTTGAAACTTACAGTAAACCTAACTATGGAAACCAGGTTGAAACCAACAATAAACTAATATCACGGAAACCAACTGGATCCTGCTTGGATAGTGTGTAATGTTTCCGTGATGGAAACCAGTCGGATCTGGGTAATTTTCAGGAAGTTTCAAGTTCACGGAAACCAGATTGAAACTATGAAAACCAAGTCCGGAAACCAAGTGGAAATATTGGTTTCCATGTCGTTTCTGGTTGGTTTCCGTACACCGGAAACCAAGTCATTTTTGTAGTGAGTATTTTTACTATAACGAAGTTGACTACAAGTATTGTAGTTGATACTTTGGCTTTTCTGACCTTTCGCAAAGTGTTTGTTGCACGCTCCCGTTCACAAACTACTTACATTAAAATTTATCCTAATGGAATTATTGCATTAAAAAAACTTTCACGTTTTAATTGAAGTATATATAATTTTTATTTTGATAAAAGCCAGACATGTTGGTATACATTAAAGTTTCTCCAAATAAAATTATTGCCTTTAAAGCACTTTCATGTTTTAATTGAAGTTGAGATAAGTTATTTGAGGTTTATCACAGCTCAACAGTTTCAATGTGGGAGAAAAGACATAATAATAAGGGTGGAACATCACTAAAATTTGGAGTCGCATTGTTACAAACTCATGTTTTTCATGAAATATAATTCGTATTTTGATAAAAGCCAGACATGTTGTTATACATTCAAAACTCACACATAATAACCCCCGAATGCAAATGGGACAATTCCAACACCCCTTCCTGTCGAAATCACATGAGTATTATGTATACATATTTGGTTGAAAAATACAAACCACTGTCCTTGAGAGAAACAATGTTCGACTACCTGACACGCATCGTTGTCAGTTTTTTTTTATTTTATGAGAGATATGCATATTGCATGATTTTATATTGTCATTGTACAAAACTGATTTGTTAATCAACTGTCTGTAATCCTCGATCAAATGTGACCATTGATAAGATTCAAGTTTCATGCTCGCTCACATCACTCATTGAAGTAAACATGAAGAGGTATACATCTTGCATAGCAGGTGTTCATTATGATATCATAATAGTTCCAATAGCTCTTTTAACGACGTCAATGTTGATTATTTAATTGTTGAAGTCTATGTGAAGGTACATCATAAAATTTATGTTCACATTTAGTTTTCTTTTTCACAAATGTATCGTAGTGTAAACTTATCGTATCTGGCTAGGTGAACTTACGATTATACCCCACTTCCGGTCTAGTTGCTATAATTTCCTTTGTTCTTACTGTGGGTGTATTGACCGATACACCTCTCCAATACACTTCCCTCGGTGCAATGCTCAATACGCCTTGGAGACCTACGATTCAAACTGGAGGTGTATTGAGCGATACACCTCGGGAAGTGTGGGTATATATAATACTTACAATACATGATAATTTGAAATTGGATCATTACGAACTAAATATGTTGTTATTTTTACATTATCCATTTTTGTTGTTGCAATATTGTGCCAACATATCTTAAACACATTAGATACAAAATTATCATCCATATGTGCTTTTGATAACACGTGAAATGCAACCGAGCACAGTGCAAAATTGTCATTCATCTGTCTGACGTTTTACACTATTATATGATTTCTAATTATGAATAAGAATAGGTTCCGATCTGTTGGTATTGTAATCAAAAGAAACCTCAAATTTTGAGGTTGGAATTAGTTTTAAAAGTGCTTAGCGATTTGGCTTTCCGTGACATACTAAAGGGTAGAAACAAAGAAATTAACTCTTATCTCCGAGCTGTTAGTACAAAACCTCCGCTCTTCCTCAGGAAAATATATTTTATGGTCGCTTGTGTTGTAAAAACAATATGACATATCTGCTTAGATATGAAACTCTATATATCCTTTCTGTATGCTTCATTTTGAAATCGTGCAGTTGATTTCAACGAGGTGCACGTGCAGCACGAGATAATGTCTTTGATAGCTTCCTGAAATGGACACAAGTTGTCTGACTGGGAGAAGCAAACATTATGTGTAATAGTTATTGAAGCTTATGCTGTGTAACTTTAAACTATCTATGAGTTTCTAGAAATCAAGGTAATACTCTTCAGGACCCGGTGTGTAAGCCTTTTGAGGGGGTAGAGTCATTTGAGACTGTTACACCGGTTATGTTACAACATAGACAGCTTCCGGGTGGCACGTGAAAAACGTGCAGTTCATGCAGAGTCATCTCCCCTGTCTTGTTTGGCGAATCAATGCCAGTGTGTCAAAGTAATAAAATGCAGTTTAGATAGCAACTGTAAGATTTTGCCGCCAGTAACTGTTAAAATTTATATTAGAAGATAAATACGTAGAAGTTTTATATGAAGAGTTTTCGTTCAGTGTGGAAGCTCAGGCCGAATATAGAACAGAAGCTTAGATTTCAAAGAATTTGGTCTAAGAATTGTTACTGGACTTCCCTTAGACTTAGTCTGACCAAAGGAAATATTTCATTTGTTAGTTTTGTTAAGCAACTGATCCATGAAGTGCACATTTAGTTTGGACTCGTTTGATTGTAAGTTCCCAAGAGAAAAAATAAAAGTTTGACGGGAATGAGAATTTTGTTTTTCTTACTCACAAGACCAAATGTTCAAGGTAATATTAATTAAACACGCAAATGATATCAAACGTTTCAAGTAAGTTCAACTTTTAATTACTATGATTATTTTCAGATATTATGCATTTGTCAACCAATATGTAAAACGTTGTATTTTGTTTTAAACTAATCTACTATATCATATAATTTTAGAACTCTTTATGATGAAAATGCATATTTTCATTGATACATACCTCATATTTCATAACACAAGTTATCATTTGGGTATCATAGTATCACACGGGTTTTTCCATTTTCCAACAGTTTTTTTCCCATTTTATGCACAACCGACTGTTTTTAGCTCTTCTGGTCCGATGGGCGCATGGCATGGTGTCTGGCGTCCGTCCTTCAGAAGAATTTCCCTTAAAAGATCTTACACTGATAAACCTAAACATGGTGATGATGCTATTCTTTAAATTATAATAAGTATGAACATGTGTGGCTAGTCGCCATCATGGAACGCCTACCATCAGTGTATCTGAATAAAAACCTAAGTTACGTCAACGTGGCGCTTAGAATTTATAATTGACAGGCATATATTACGTTAACTTCTTTGTAATTTTATATTTCAAAAGCTTTATGAAGTTTTCATATCACGATTGGTAATATTAAGAGGTCCGGGGCTCGAATCCTGCAATTGGCTTGGCAACTTTGTCTTCAGTAGAGAATTGTTCTACGTGCTGTAAGGTTTGGGTGCAATGCTACACTGAATTCCAGCACAGTACCATTAATGACATGCTAGTTACAGACCATGCTCGCAGGTTTCACCTCAAGACACAATGGTGGTGCGGGCTTTCTCCCTGCAAAAATACTAGCAGCTATGCTAGAAGTGAAATACTCATTTAATGCGTCGTCAAACCCCAAATCAAATCACCACTTTAAGGCATGTAACCTTTTTCTGCCACTTTGCAGAAAAACAGAGCCACACAGTGGATGTACAATGCGATGCTTTGTACTGATGACTGTTATTCAGGAAGGGAAGGGAGAGTCAGGTTTCTAAATAGCTTAGTCATTGGTCATGGTGCATAAGCAAACATATACCTAGCTTTGCTCATACACGTCTCGTATTGAAAATAAAGGGCAAGTTAAACAAATATCCACGTCCATGATAAATACTTATTCATTACATTTATTATCAAGTTCAATGAAATTTCTTTGATAATCATATACATTATACTGAATGTATACTAAATACATTTTGAACTTAGTTTATGATTTTAAATATAATTATATCCAGCATGCCTCGATGCAAAGGATTTTACTGAACTAAAAGATGTATTTGATCAATTGAAGTTATTATGCTGCATTTTCCTTTATTATCATTATCATTATTATTACTAATTAGTTTGTTTAGCTTTAATTACCATTTGTGTTGTTATTTGTTCACGTATGTATAATTTCAATTTATATGATTATTTTTTTATTTAGGAGATAAACATACTGTGTTTGGAATCAGAGGCATATAACGGAATTATAATAGCTCTAAATTTAATTTAATGTCGAACGCGTAGCGTGAGGCATTAAATGGATAATTTAGAGCTATTATAATTCCGTTATATGTGAAAAATATGTCAGGGCACTTCAATATCCAACCGTCAATCTTCATAACTATAGGCAAATCAAAACACGTGGTCAGCCATTTTCCATTTATTACCCACAAGGCAATTGGTACAGAAAGGCCGGAAAATAGACTCTCGTTAACCGGGCCAAACACATAAATTAAATAAAGTACAAAATACGGGCATATTGATGCTATCTTCTTGACAGCCGCCCCCAAATTTGACACAAATTTGAAATATAAAAGTCCTCACTAAATGGTCATCAGCATGAAATATAATAAAGTCTTTGCATTAAATCATTTTAAACTGAATAGTTCTGTCACATATTAGGCGGTCATCTGCGCTGGACAATTCTATGTAACTTAGTCATCAGAGCACTCAGGGAGCCGAATAAGTCTACAAACAGGCCTGAGGATCCGCTGATCGCCGACCTTTACAGAGGCCGCTCTAACCCTACCATCAACCCCTGGGCAAATGTCACTAACCCTGCCAACTTGCCATGCCGACCTAACACTCTGTGGATCCAAGATCATAACCACATCGCCACATCCAATGTTCTTATGGTCCTTCTGGTCCTTCTGCCATTTCTGCCTTAATTGGAGCTTTGGTAGGTAGTCACGAATGAAATGTTTCCAAAAGTGATCTGCAAGGACTTGACTGTGACGCCACCTGCGGCGACTGAGTATCTCATGTTCCGGATACACAACCTGTGGCATACAACTGTCTCTTCGACCATTCAGGAGAACATTTGGAGTCACTGGGTCAATGTCACTCACATCTGAGGATACATAACTCAAGGGCTTTGAGTTCAAAATTCCTTCAACTTCGGCCAGCACCGTCTGGAGTACAGGTTCTGAGACATTTTGATCTCCGAGGGCAACTTTCAATTCATACTTCACCAATTTTATTTCTCTCTCCCATACACCTCCAAAGTGTGGAGCACTTGGAGGGTTGAACTTGAAGTTGATCTTCTGTTTGGCCAGTTGTGTTGTCAGTGAGGGAACCATCACTTCCCATGCCTCACTAAGTTCCTTCATCCCTCCTTTGAAGTTGGTCCCATTGTCGGACCAAATCTCAAATGGTTTCCCACGACGTGCTATGAAACGTCGTAGTGACATCAAGTAGGCATCGGTGTCCATTTTGTCAAGCAGATCAAAGTGAACTGCCCTAGTAGTCATGCACTTGAATATGATACCCCACCTTTTCTCCGAGCGCCGTCCAACTTTCACATGCATTGGTCCAAAGCAATCTGTTCCTGTGGAATAAAATGGCGGTTTGAAGAGTCTCAATCGTGAAGGGGGCAAATCGGCCATCTTCGGGACTTGTGGATTTGTTCGCCATTTCCTACAAACTGGGCATCTTCTCTGATGGGACCGAACTGCTTCTCGTCCTCGCAAGATCCAGTAACTGCGGCGAATTTCGGCAAACACACGCTCTGCTCCACTGTGTAACAAGTCATGGTCATATTTGCTGATGAGCAGACGGGTTATCGGGTGTTTGGGTTCAAGAACAATGAGGTGCTTCGTGTCATCTGGAAGTTCTTCAGATCGGCGTAGACGTCCTCCAACACGGATTAGTTTGTCTACCTTGTCAAGCATAGGGTCAAGCTGTAGTAGTCGGCTCTTAGAAGGCAATCTGTCACCTTTCACAAGGGCTGCAAAGTCATCAGGAAAACATTGCAACTGAACATCACGCAATAACTGCATTTCCACTCTTTTCCGATTTTCAGCAGTCTCGGCCGCCCCGTCAGAACCCTCCATGGTTTTGGTCACAAGTTCGTCCCAGCTTGCACATTCAGCTGGATCCACAATCTTCAGGTTTGATCCCATTACAGTAGCACAGAACGTCGACCTTAGTTCAGTGCTGTCATTACTTGTGTACGGACTCTCCTTTTTGTGCCACTGCCGATGTGGCAATGACAAGAAAGGTGGACCTAGTTTCCAACGTGTGTCCTTGCTGAGTTCTGAGAGTGTTTTCCCTCGAGTAACGTCATCTGCAGGGTTGTCCTTAGTGTCCACATAGTGCCACTGTGTCACGTTAGTCAGGGTTTGAATCTCTGATATCCTAGTTCTGACAAAGACCTTGTACCTACACGATTCAGACTGCAGCCATGTCAACACTGTTGTGGAGTCGCTCCAGAGAATCACATTGGCAATTGGAAGGGTAATTTCCTTCTGAAGCACATTGGCGAGTTGCCCACCTGTCAAAGCCGCACATAGTTCAAGTCTCGGAATTGATTGTTGTCATTTTGGTGCTACTCTGGATCGGGATTGAACGAAACTCACACATATTTGACCACCTGCAGTCTCAGTCCTCAGGTAGGCAACTGAGCCATACAACCTCTCAGAAGCGTCACAGAATACATGGAGTTCTCTGGTTGCACTTTGTGGGTCAACATGCAGTGGTGTGTAGCACCTAGGTAGTCGGATGTGCACAATATCCTTTAGTTCATTTTCCCAATCTGTCCAAAGGTCACGTAGGGTTCCTGCTTCTAGCGGTGCACTCCAGTCCCTTTTCTTATTCCAAAGTTCCTGAACGATACACTTAGCTATTGCAGTGTATGGTGCAATATACCCAAGCGGGTCATATTGGCTGGCCAGAATGCGGTAGATAACTCTCATGGTGAGACATTCATATCGTATCTCTTTGCACTTGAAGCTAAGGTCATCAGAGTCACAATGCCATCTCATTCCGAGGGCACCTTCTGATGGCTGACAATCGTCAAGTGTCAACCATAATACACAATCCGAGGATCTATCTTCAGGAATCACTCCTGATATCACATCTGGCACATTACTTGCCCATTGTCGAAGATGGAATCCTCCTTCATCAAGCAAGGTACTCATCTGGTGTACGAGACTTTTGGCTTCAGCTATGGTAGGCACACTCTGGAGGCAATTCTCAACATAATAGGCATTGGTGACTGATTGGTAGACGTTCTCGTGTTTTCTTAGTGCAAAAGTGGCACAACATGGACTACATGTCGTTCCAAAAGGAAGAACTTCCCACTGGTATATATCTGGATCTCGGTCATTGTCTAGGTCTCGCCATAAGAACCGCAGCAAAGGCTTGTCCTTGTCCAGCAGTCTCACTTGGTGAAACATACCTTTAATGTCCCCTGAGATAGCCACCAGGTTCTGTCGAAACCTCAATAATACACCAAGTAGGGATGATCCAAGCTGTGGACCTGGCAGGAGTTTCTTGTTCAGGTTCTGTCCATTGGCTTCGTATGAACAGTGGAACACAAGCCTGTGTTTGTCATTGTGATGAACAAGGTGGTGTGGGATGTACCAGGACTCTGTGCTGCTTTCTGCTTCATCATTGGAAATCACCTTCACTGATCCTGCTTCAACCAAATTGTGGATAAGTTGTTTGTGAACTTCAGCTAATTCCGGTTGATTTCTCAAATGTTTCTCAGTCCTTCTCAAGTTTGGCAACATTGATTGGGCAGTTGCATGAAACTGTGCACCATCCTTCGTCCGAAGCAGAGGAGTGGCATATCTCATTACTCCATCCACATTGATCCTTTTAGTTTCTGATTCCAGGGTTTTTAAAGCATGTTCATCCTGTTTAGATCTGGTGAAGTCCTTAGTACTGTAAGGCAAGACATCCATTTGCCATAGCCTTTCTACATCCTGGTGAAAGTCACTGAAACTGGGTACCTGGTTAATGAAGATGCTATGTTGTTCTTCCATCTGACAGGCTGTGTGAGCTGGACCTTGTAGAGACCATCCAAGTTTGGTGTGCACTGCTACTGGTGTTGAAGGTGGTCCAAAGATGATTGGTTTATCCGGCACAATCAATTCAGTACAGTCTGATCCTATCAGAATCACAGGCTTCACTTTGTCAATCACTGGCAAGGATGGGTCACGAAGGTGTGGCCATTTATCCTTGAGCTCCTCGGTAGGGTACGAATATTCGGACAAGGCCAACTTGTCAGAGGCAAATGCTCCTCTGACCGAGAATCTTGAGTTTGGGTTATTTCTTGGAGAAATTTCAAGGTCGACACTCAATCCTTCACACATGAATGGTTCTCGTCTGATTGTAGTCAACAGGATCTTATCCCTTCTTTTGTTGAGTCCTAATTGCTTCACAATTGGAGCCATTAGCATGGTCCTTTGAGATCCATCATCTAGAATGGCATGAGCGTTCATGCAACTGTCATTGGGTCCATGAAGTGTAACTTCTACAATCTTCAGCATCGTCAAGTATGGTTTTGAGGGTTGGTCAATGTAAGCAGGAGATTGTTCCAACTTCGTACAGAAAACTTTCTGTTCTGTATGGCTGTTGGCGTCATGAAGAATAGTAAGATTAAGTTCATTACAAGCATGACATGGTTTCTTCAAATTACAGTCTTCCATCTTATGTTTGCGACCACACTTCCTACATCTCCCATTCAACCATTTCAAGATGGCATCAAGATTCATTTTCTTGATCTCTTGGCATGAGCTAAGGTAATGATCCGATGATTCACACTTCGGACAATATCCTTTTGAAGCTATTTCAGGAATGTCTTTCTTTTGAGATTTCTTGGGTTCCGAGGGAAGAGGTTTAGATTTCCCAAAGAATGCTGCTGTGGGAGCATGATGTCGTTTACTGTAATGAGGTTTCATCTGGTCTTGTTTCTCATAAGAGCTGACAGCATTGTTTGCCATTCTTTTCGCTCGACTCTTGAGTTGTAACCACTCGTTGAAGTTAATCAAATTGTAGGATTCATGAATGTCAAGTTTCAGACAATGTTCAATAAATCCATCCCTCATGCCAGGAGCTAACTTGATTAGCAACCTGTCAACGTGTGAGCCACAGTTCAGCTCTGATCCACCGTCACCTTCAAGTGATCTTAGCATTCCCACAAGCGACTGGACCGCTAATGCTAAGTTGTCAAATCCGTCACTGTCACCTGGACGAATGGCTGGCAAGGCCAGGATTGAACCAAGTTCACTCTGTATGAGTTGTCGGGGTTGGCCATACTTCTCCTGTAACGCTTGTAATGCCATTGTGTAAGGGCAGGTTTCACACATGTATGATTCAGCTAACGTCTTAGCCTTTCCTCCTAATTGACCCATTAACACCTGGTACTTGTATCGTTCATCCAGGTGGGGATGGATGTTGACTAGGTGCTGTAACGCCATCTTCAATAGGGCAAAATCACGCTCACGTCCATTGACAAAGGTAGGCAAAGATGGTTTAGGGATACCATAGGATGAAGAGATTAACAATTCTGTCATATTTGGCACGGGTGGCTGAACCTGAGGCACAAATGGTAGTTGGGTAGCATAAGGGGCATGCATGGTATTTGGCACAGAAGGTGGCACAGCACTTGGCATGGGATATGACATGGTATAAGGACTTGGCATTGAAGAATAAAGAGGCATAGTGGAGTAAGGCATGTGGTTGGATGTGCTAGGCAAATAATCAGTCTGATTCAATGGCATGGCATTTTGGGAAGACTCGGTAGGTTTGGCAGGCATGGCATGCTTGGTTGGGGAGGTAGGTTGCGAAGGCATTGTACATTGGGAAGGCATGGTATGTTTACTATTAACAGTAACAGGGGTCTCAACATCATGATTACTATTTTCCTCAGTTTTAACATGCACACTGTCCCTAGTAGGGGAGAAGTCAACACTTTTGTGTTTAGGCACTAATGGGGTTAATTCCCAGGGGTTTTCATCTTTAACAATGTTCGAAATTAATTCTGCTTCCAGAAGTTTCCTCTCGGCCTCACGGATCTTCCTTTTTCTTTCCATGTCTCTTAACTGCTGCTCACGACGTTGAGCAACTTCTCTCTCTACCTTTTCTGTTTTTCTTCTAAGTATTTCTGAGTCTTTATCCAGTTGTAGTCGAGCTGCAAACGCTACATCTTCAAGTTTCCTAATTTCATGATCAATAATCCTATCTTCCTCCGATTTTAGACGCATTTCGTCTAACTCGGCCTGACGTTTAAATCGTGACATAATAGAGGATTGTCTTGATACACGACTGAGGCGAGAATTCTCTGACGCACCTGATACATGAGACGTAGTGATCAGTTCAGGGTCTTCTACTGCAGAATCTGTCATGTATCTATCCAAAACATAATCGGATAGATATGCTGGTCGTTGCCTCTCGCGAGACGAAAACCGAACACCTCTCTCGGCAGGCAGACGAATGTCATCATTCTCACCCCTACCAGCATTGGCAGCGTTCATCGTCAATAGTAACTGTAAGCTAGATCTATCATCCGCTTCGCGGGACCATGAAAAATATGTCAGGGCACTTCAATATCCAACCGTTAATCTTCATAACTATAGGCAAATCAAAACACGTGGTCAGCCATTTTCCATTTATTACCCACAAGGCAATTGGTACAGAAAGGCCGGAAAATAGACTCTCGTTAACCGGGCCAAACACATAAATAAAGTACAAAATACGGGCATATTGATGCTATCTTCTTGACGATATGCCTCTGATTTCCAAACACAGTATGTTTATCTCCATTCTACCATAACAACGATTTAAATTTGAACTATATTCTTTCGCGTTTGCTCGATTGTGCTGTGTCATCGATGCCCGTGCACGATTTCCACGGACTGACATTCATACAAAGATGACATACTTTGGAATCGCGAATAACGTTACTTTAGGTAAGCATCGGACATTACCGACAATTTCCAAATGCTTTCATGGGAGCTCACTTTTTTCATTCAAAGTAAGTATTTCTCGACCAGCGTCAGCGTTCGGAATAATTTTTGCAATATTTTAATTGTTTAAGTCGGTATTAAGACATTGATGTTTAAAATAAAGTTATGAGGTGAGTGCAATTTTAATTTTGATGAATTTTGTGTGATATGTTTTCCGTCTATGTTTCAAACAATCACCAGCCTAGCGCTAACGCCGGCGCAGTGTTATTGAATGCCTGCCTTTATGAACTGTCGGGTTTCGCCGTGTTTGACCGCGTTTCGAAGTTGCATATGCTTATTAAATTGGAATTTTACATAATTATGAAATGTTAATCACAATAACGTTATCTTAAGTAAAAATGTCCGGCGGACATGCAAGTACTTAGACAATATTGTTGCTAGGCAACTAGTGAATTCTTGCGCGTTAGACGAAGTAAACAGAAGACTGTATAACCAGATTATACACCCTCTGATTTTTCACAGCAGCCAATCAGAACTGGGTATTTGAATTGTTATTATGTGTATCAACTTCTAAATGGAAATTAAAGTCAGTAGAGAGTGCGACTTAGCACATAAAACATGAGGTTTTCTGTGTACAGTCAGGAGGAACTGCATCAGATCACTGTAGACAGCTTGTTCACCGCTCCCTTTCAATAGCTTGGGTTCACAATTTGGTTGTAAAGTGTCACTCTACTTAAGGACCGAGAGGTTGTATACCCATTCATATAGCGAAAATCTTTTCAAAAAAACCTTTGAATAGTTTCTAGTTTCTATAGAGGTTAAGAATGAAATAATATTTTGAAAGTGGAACCTCGGAGACAAGGGAAGATGAATTCAAGAAGAAGACTGGAGACTGTTGTTTGTGGTCGACCATTTCTTTTATTTGGCGTTGATGGACCGGTAAAGTCATTTGAGACCGTTACTTTGTAAGAACGATGGGCAGCTTCTGGATGGAACGTGCAAAGCGTGCAGGTCATGCAGAGTCGTCCCCCCTGTCGTGTTTAGTGAATCAATGCCAAGGTGTTAAAGTAATAAGATGCAATTTAAATAGTATTAGTAAGATTATGCCGCCGGTTACTGTTTAACTGAAGAGAAGCCTTTAAAAAGTTAAATTATTGTACGAGCAATTATAATTTTATAATTGTCAATGACCTTCTCTATAAGTAATAGAGATCGAAAACCAGGGCAAACCTCTTAACAACCTGCTTCAGAATGCTGAAGCCGTTTTGAATGTGCAGAATGTGTTTTCACTGTGAAATGAGCATACTTTGCACATGCAATGCATGCGCCATAGTTCTGGTTCTTGGTTGTTGACTTTACAGTATTTTAGATTTCCGTTTAAAATATACTTCTTATTTTTCTTAACAAAGACACTCGGAATATTGCTAGTTAAACCGTCAAAGAAATTACTATTTATGTATAAATACACAATTCCTGTTTTATGATTATGACAGGATGGGTGGGAGTCTACCAACGGTATGATTTATTTCAAACAAACAGTTATGAAGGATGAATATGATATAATGAGTCAGTTAATTTTCACATTATAAAAACTCATTAGAAATCAGTAAACCGTATTCTAGAAATTAGTAGGTTAACTGGACTTTGTTGACTGTTGTTTTGAGCAGTTAAGACCAACCTGTGTTACACAGCATGTTTCCAACTGCGAGGCAATGTTTTTGATCGATTGTACGATGATCTGTTACGCTATGCACTCCATTTCCCTACCTCTAATGATAGAAGTTTAACATAAAAGTGGCCGCGAGTGGTGTTTGCTATATATTTTATTATTTCCATTGTAGTGAGTGTTTATTTTCTTTCTTTCTAAATCTGGGTAGATTAAAGTTCTAATTGATAGTTTAAAGGGTGAGAATTTTGAGCTTCAGCATTTGAGTCATTGTACGAATATTCATTCATTCATTTCATACTATTCTGTCAAGTTATATCTCAATTGTGCCATTTATAGATTATAAGAACATGCTAGAAGAAAACAGTATGAGATAAAAAAAAAAGAAATTGAATATGTGAATATGTGGAGCACAGTGGTGTAGTGGTAAGGTTACTTGCCTCTCACGCCAGAGACCCGGGTTCTAATCCTGGTGGAGACACCAAACATTTGTGACTTGGGTCTCTTCCTGTGTTGTGTCCTTGGGCAAGGCACTTCATCCACATTGCACTCAGTCAACCCAGCTGTATAAATGGGTACCTGAATAAGGGGATGTACGGAAGCGCTTAGTAGCTGCTGTAGTACAATTCCTTCAGGGTAATAATGTACCGCCAGTGAGCAGTGCCTCGCACTGGATACTAGGCGTTAAAATGTATATTATTATTATTATTATTATTATGTTTTGACAACTCCCAAACTCTTATTGAACATCTGATGCGCTGTACACTGCTAAAAGTATTGATCCCAATTTCATGTAATTTCTTCAATGACAATCCAATCATAAATTGATGCTGTCACTAGTTTGCGATGCTCTTACAACGGTATGTCATGGATATCTGGTATATAATTTTTAAATCTTTAAAACGCTCAAAAACAGACCAACATTTTACTTTGAAAAGTCTTATAAATTCCGGGTTGATACAAAATAATAGAGAACACTTAAAAACAAAATTGTGTCAATTTGAAATCATATTGTTTTAGGTCATCATATTCAAATAGAAATGTAGAAAATAGTTAGAAGTAAACCTAAATCGTAAAACAACTTCTCGAAGTTGGTGCAAATGTACGGGATAGACTTTTTTCGGAACTGATGCACGTGAAAAGCGTGCAGCCCGTGCAGGTCGTGTCAATTTCAAGAATCATTGCAAAAGTATCGTTACTTTTTTTTTCGTTATGGTGATTTGATCTCAACTTTGTTATATTTACTGAATATTTGTAATGAAGTTGATATCATATTTGCTTGAATGGGCAACTTATTACGTTTATCAGCAATGATGTTTTACATATTTTGTTAAATCACCTATTTCATTATGATGCACGATGAACAAGTTAGAAACAATAGCAGTAAATAAAGTAATATTTACATTAATGTTTTAAAAGTATTATACATTACGATTACAACGATACTCATGCAAACTTGTGTACTTAAGACATAAAACCCGCACAGTCACGTGCCGAAAGATTTTTTTTGACCAGCCTGACGCAACTCTAAGATCAATCTCATTGATCGAATAGAGGTACGAGCGAATAGTTTCGGGCTCATTTCAATGAGATTGCTCTAAGATCTGCAAAAGTAATCTGAGGCTGATACACCGGCATTTCAGTTTTTGTAACAACGATAGACAGCTTCCGACTGACATGTGAAAAGCGTGCAGTTCATGCAAAGTCATCTCCACTGTTGTATCTGTGCCGCCGTAAAGAAGTAATAATATGTAGTTGAAACAGTAATTTTAGTTTTTCCCCAGTAACTGTGAGAATTTTATGAGCAGAAAAATAGGAAGTTTATATAAAGAGATGCCTTTTAAAGGGTAAAACATTTTATGAAAAATTTGTATTTACAGCTGTGTTTATTGAAAGGTTATATTTATAAGTTCAATTATTAATTGACCTCTACAACGACCTGATTACTGCAAGTAAAACATATCGGAAAACAGGACAAATCTCTTCTTGACAAGCAGAAGAACATACCGCTGCCAAAGACAATGTGCATGTGCTGAGTGTGTATTCCGTTTGAAATGAACACGCTTATCACGTGCAGAGCGTGCTTCTTACTTCGTGTCCTCAAACAGTTGTTGATTTTATAATTTGGTTGATTTCTCTTGAAAATATAATTGTATTGTTTTTTTGCTTTGACAATCGGAAAACTGATAGTTCAATCGCCTAAAAGGGTTCTGATCATTTTCTAATAAATATAATGACTGCAATATAAACATGACGGTTTTTATTAAAAGAATGTTAAATTCATTCAAATATAGGAAAATTTTAGGTGTAACGGTTTTACAAAGTCGGATGTATTTACTATCGATATATAGAACATATGTGCACAAACTGCTTGAGGATGAACCGAGGATTCTGGGAATAGTTTGCTTTATCTTGAAATACAAAATCACTCACTATCTTCTTAAACTGTCTAGTTGTGGACGTTGTTTTGCAATCTCTATACATAATTGTTTGTCAACAACGAGAATGTTCTCACTATCGTGGCTCATTTCTGCCATTGCGATGCAGGATAAAAAGGGGCAATGCAAAGTAGCGAAGGAGCGAGGAAAATGGAAGAAAATATATAGCGACATACCAAGATAGAGAATATACGAAATATCAATGTTGCAAAGGTCAAGAAGTACAATGCCAAATAGAGAAGTAAAATACCTTATTACTCGCCCTTGTAAGATACCGCAGTGCAATATTTCTACGGCGATATTAAACTAGTGTAATACCGCTCCCCGTATGACGTCATAATATTGTGTGGTTGTGACGTCACAATATTGGCACCGTCATCTCAATGGCGGCTTAGTTACGGAAATGCTTCGTACAGTACACTTTCGGTAATAATGCTTGATTACTGAGGTCAAGTAATAAACAGAATACCAAACTTCCTTCCATTTAATGCTATTTTTATTAAACTCGTTAATTATTTGGTATCAAACTCGCTTTCGCTCGTTTTATATTTAATCATTAACTCGTTTAATAAAAATAGTATTAAATGGAAGGTCGTTTAGTATCCTCTATTTTCGAACCATGCATTGGATTTTGCCATTTGATTTTTTCACCTTGTCATTTGGTTATTTCGCCCTAATGTCAGTTAACGCGAAATACAAAAGCCTTAGATGAGAGATTGCAGCTGCCATAATTTACTGTTGGCATGATATAATCCAGATGTTACGTAAGATGAAATAAGTGCAGGGTTTTGATAAATCTAAGTGATAAAATGTTCACAAACGCTTCTTTTTTCCCATATAATTTTGTTAATTTCAAACTGTTTTTATACTTTTACAAAGTTATTCCTTATCCCTAGTGTTAAAAAGTACTATCCCAATGTGTGTAAATAATTAATATGCTGCCTTTGAATCTAAAATAAGAATGAAAATACGAACTTATTATATCAATATTATCAATTTAGCTATTAAAAGGAATGGATAAAATAGGTCTTATCACTTTAAGTGATATCACGTTGTACATAACAAGACGTCCATTTCGACGGATAAACTGTGCCAGATATAACATAACCACATCAGCACATGAAAATCGTGCAGCACGTGCCTCGTCACTAGACTGGTCAGGGTGAATCAGTGCATTGTGGCGTGTCACCTGATTTGAGTCTGTTGATTTCAAGATCAAATAACAGCTGAGGCGGGGCGGGCTAGTAATAGACTGATTTCTTCTTTTGTTCAATCTGAAATGTTTTATGTACAGTTCTTTTACGATTGTGACTTATTAAAACACATTGACAAGATGTCTGAATACTAAATCAAGGTTGCCTAAGAAAAGAGACATACATTGCACTTTTGATTCGCACATTAGTTGTCATAGTAACTGTGTTATATATAGGAGTAATAAAACATTGATAATAATTCTTAAAGTTTAATGACAGTTTGAGAAATGAAGAATCGAATTTTCGAGGGCCTGCCTGTCACAAGACCAAAATCTTAGGTGAGCTATTAAGCGATAACCGTTTGTCAGAAGGTTCGTTAGGAACAAATTTACATTTTAGTGGTATGGATCCTGTCCGTGACCCAGATAACTCAATCTCGTTAAAATCTAAATACAGTTTAATTGTTATGAAAATCAATCAATCAACAGAAGACTGATTAAAAGCACTATAGCACACCCTTTTTTCGTTTTATAGACTTACGCGTAGATTACGGTCATCTTTTGATGATAGAATCTATCAGCCTCAAAGTACTCTTTCATATGGTTCATTTGGAACAAATATGCGTATTCAAATTTTAAATATATTTAATAAAACTCAAAACAATAATACGGACCGTAACACTAATTCGACTCCGCGCCGTCTGTCGGACAACCAGGAACTAAAGCGAAACCTATGGATTTCTCTCCCTTGGCATTGCTCGGGGTCGGCACTACAAAAGTCGCTGCAGACAAAACCCGGTCTGGACCAAAATGGCGGTTAATGTTTATGTTTATGGTCGAGGTACGCATCCCTGCAAAATATTCGCCGAATACAAATGCCCTGGGACCAGATGCTGCTCAATAAGGACGAGGTAAACAACGGTGTATTTAGGAAGACGGCAATGCAACGCTGGATCGAAGCGAGAGGCACGATGTCGATGATGACAGACGAAATGTTAGCCCTGACAGGTGAGCAAAACTTCAATGTTTCAGTCAATCGTTCATTCACTAAATTTTCCTTGTATGTCATCGCATCAATGACTTAATTTCGTTCTCATGATGAAAAATATTTTCATTATTTTTTTCTGAAATACGAGATCCACGAAGATGAAGCACTTCGTCATATATATTTATTATGAGCAATGTATATCAGAAAATAAACATTGTGTTTTGAAAATCAGGCTTGATTTGTGAACACGAAGCCTATGACCTTAAAAGGCACACTATCTTTGCTCTGATGTCCGTATCCCTACATATCTACTTTATAGATGTTCTATATGTTGGGATATATTACCTACAACTAAACCAATTACTGTTTATATTATTTATTACTGTAGATCTATCTATCATTGTTCTTTCAGTGCCAAATAGTCAATACTGCTATTTTCACTACAAATATGAATTATTCCGAATGCTCGTAATTGCAATAAGTAGGTAGTTTGGATCGAATTAGTGAATTGTGACGTAAAGCGAAAATGATTATTAAATCACGTCCAGCATGTTCTAATCAGATAAAAACCAGATACACATGAACATATGTTTACTGAAAAATGTCTTTTAAGCCCTTAAAAGAGCTTACCACTTGTCTTTGTTTACATCCATTTAATGACCGCCCTCTCAGCCACTTGCTCCGCCTCCTTCCCTGTCGACCTCACTCTGCATATGAAAATGTGAGCGGTCAGGCAATTTAGAGTTAGTTGCCCTTGGGTTGTTAGGGAGCAGTCATTAACATATGGGGCAAAATAAACATACATTTTTACGACTCTGTTCTCCTCATTAAATCATAAATGATAAATATTTAAGATAAATTATGTCTAATCAAGTTATTAAAATGTTCAAAAACAATGAACTACGCTCACAGATTTATTTCAAAATTATATCATATATTTTGAAGCGTCCGTAAATGCAAAATAAGTGGAAATTCGTTATAACATTATGCTTCCATTAGTTAATTATATTATTTTTTTACTGAAAGTGATTATGAAAGAATTCCGAAAATTTCAACAAAAACAATTCTTACATTTCCACTATAAAATAGACAGATCCCCGGCCCGAAAATCGTCCATGAGCTGGAAGGTGTATATTTGAGAATCATCTTGATATTTCACATTGAACCACTCTGGGTACCCTCTAACCTGCCCCAACACCATCCCCGGAAAAAACTCTTGTCCCCCATTCTCCAAACTGAACAAATGATTAATTTTTTGCCCCACCAGAAATTGTCCCTCATTTGGCACCGGAGTTACCATTGTATCATTTAATTGAATTAATTTTTTCAAGTTAGTAATGAGCTGGTTAATAGATAAGGGTTTAGAAGATTTGGAAAAGTGAAACAGATCAACGGGTGCAGTTTGTTTTAATACCAATTTCCGGAACTTAAGTTGTTTCTTTAAAATGTTTAGTTTCTGTGTTTTGCATGTTTTCCCATATGTTATGTTAAGTCGATTGTCTACCTCGGTCGCGCTCTGCCAAAGACCTTCAAATGATGTTTCTTGAATAAGTTCTGCATGTTCGGTTATTTTCTTCTGTTGTTTTTTCGCCATGTTCTCTTGTGTTTGTCTTAGTTTTTCTTGTTTTGCATGCTTTATTTGTTGCTTGCGGGTGATGAAATCTGCATATGTTGTTTTATATAATTTTGAGGCGCGACCAAGGACGGTGGTCCATTCCTGGGGGGACATCGCACTGATCCAGGAACTAACATTATTAAAATTAAACATGATATGGACTTCTTGGGAAAATAATGAAGAAGAGGGCTTAGTATGCTGCAAATAATCTAGTTGGGCAAAAACGGTCTCGGGAAGTTTATTGTGTTTTAGAACAGATTTACATTCGGGGTTGGTGGGGTTACTTTTACACCAGTGCGATCCCCCAGGAAGTTGGTCAGTCAGTAGTCGGTCAAGTAAAGTAGTAAAATCCGGAATTACATATTCCAAAATATGTTGAGTGTCTTCGTCGGTGTCCCCACTTGTCGTTAGTGCAGTTAGCACTTTGTCGTCCGTCTGTTTTGGGACACCCGTACTGTCGGGACCACCGTCGTCATTGTCGTCGTGGTCGTCGTCAGCCGTCTGTACATTGTCTGCATGGTCATTGTCAGGTTGGTTGGTGAGAAAAAGATTGCAGTGGCCTAACATGAATTGTGAAAAAATTAATTGTTTTAAGGTTTGTTATGAGTGTTGTGTAAATGCGACTCATGTCCAAGATGCTGTGATCACCTCCCTCCAAAATAGTCCACAGAGGGGTAGTGATAAATTTGGATATCAGGCCTAAAGCTCGACACCCTGCTAAATTTGAAATATTTCCTAACAATTTCTTGATGGAAGCCAAAAGAAGATTAGAACCAGCATTTACCGTTTGGAAAAAAGAAGTAAAATGCTGATGGAGATAGTAAACCACAGACGCATTGTGGAAAAGGATATTGAAGCGGTTGCCACGGAAATTAGTTAAATCATTGTTTACCCCCCTGGATTCCAAAAATAAAGTCATCACTTCGTAACAACCACTCTTTTCATCCCCCCCACGAGAAAACGCCTTGCAGCACATCCTAATTAAAGATACGATGTCACTTTCCGAACGGGGTGTTTTAGTCAGTGTCCTTTCATAACGGGTCAGTGTGGTTGCACTTTGGTCAGCCAGGTTAACCAAGAGGTGCAAACCACAATAAAAGTTGTACATGTTGCCCAGAGACGTCTGCTCACGTTGGGACAGAACATGCCACCCCGGGATGATATCGGAAAGCAACGCCGCCCGATAATCCTGCAACAAAGAATTGAATGATTTCTGTGTTGCAGCACGATCGGACATAGTATTCTTTATACTGGTTACTATGTTTTTTCCAGTGTTCGTACTGTCGTCGCTCAAACTGTCCAAATCGGAGACTATTTCCCTCAAAGTCGAAAGAATAGAGACAGCGGATTTGTCAGGCATTTCTCTTACCCCTAAAATAACTTTATTGTCGTCACCGTCCGTCACAATATAATTTTGAACTCTTTTCCCAAATTTAGAAGTCTCATCAGAGTACAGGGTCATGTCCGTCGTTTCATTTAGTTTATTTACAATGTACAAGTTGTTCAAAGGCGCCCGTTTTTTGGCTATTTCAGCAACTGTACTTGCAGAAGGAGTGGTCTTTGGTTCTATACTTACCATATTTAGCACCGTCTTTATTACTGGCCCTATCTGTTTATAACCAACGTTTAAAGCCAAAAGTTGCAAAACACACTTAACTGTCTCGTCTTTATAACAATGTCCTTTCATTAGGTCGATATCGTCAAATTTGGAAATATTGGAATCCAAATGTTCCACGCCAGGTGTCGAATGCATACTGTCAGTAAGTTTGTCGATGTCCAATTGTAATTTCTCACAAGTGGAACAGTCGATCATTGTCTGTGTCTGTACATGAGCATTTATAAAGCGTGTGTTATTTTGTTCTGAAGCGCGAGATTTCTTTTGTTTTATCAAATGTGCTATCCTTTGGGATTTTTTTTTCAGTTGAGCCTTGTATTGTTTGTTTTTATTTCTTAATTTTACATAATTAGGAGGGTGGGTGGTTAACGTAGCCATGGTGTGGGGGTTGTGTGGGATAGTGGTGGTAATAGGAGGTGAGATGGAGCCCATATGGTCGGTTTTGGGGGGGGGGGGGGGGGGGGGGGTTAAAGATGGAGTGGCCGAAACAAAAGAATTGTGCTGGTGGTGTGGTTGGTTGACAAGGGCGGGAAGTGAAGAATTTTCAACTGGGAAATGAATTGGGGTGGGGGAAGGTTCAGAGGTGGAGTTAGGAGGTTTCTGAGCACATGGCCGGGTAATCGGAGTTAAGTATTGAGGTTGAAGGGTCGGCGTTGAGGATGAAGGAGACGTGGTAGGTGGTGCAGGGGTAGGTTTAGGAATCGGATTAGCAAAGGGATTACTTGGCCAGGGATAAGGGACAGGGGGTAACATTTCAAAACCGGGAGGGGGGAACAACATGGGGGTGTCAAAGGCAGGAACAATAGGTAAGTAATTAAAAGGAAATCCGGGCGGAGGTCCTGGTGGGGGTATGGGGTTTTCGACGAGTAGACGGGTGGGTTGGGGAGGGGGGTCAGGTCCGGGATGAGGGCACTTTGGTGTTGGTGTGGTGGAGCGCGAACTCCGGAGTCTTTTAGTTGGGGTGGTCATTTGGAATGGTTCATTTAAAAAGTTCTCCAACATTGTACGCTGTTTCAGCCTTTTGGACTTCATGAAGCTTTTCCTACGTACTTCTAGGGTTTTGATCCTATAATGTAGTGTCCTGTCGGTGAAGACAGGCTCGTTTAAGCCGCTTAGCCTCACTAGCCATGCATTCAGGGTTTTCCATGGTACATTAATTCTAACTAGTTGAAGGACAAGGCCCACACACAATAAATTAGAATCAATCTTGGCCAGTTGATCGGCAGTTGAGTACTTGTCAATATTGGAGAGCCCCGCTCTCTTCAAGAAGTTTAATTCCATGTCTGTTTTTTAAAATAAAAATGAGATGTTCAGAATAATAATCTGTCTTCTTCGTTTCGTAAACTACATACTTAATTGTAAATACAGACAAGTATATCAGTTGTTAAATATAGGGATTATTTATATAACCTTTAACGTAGCAACATGAGTGGATGTGTTGAATTCGTACTTAAAACAAACTGTTAGCCGTAAGGAATGTGAAATCGTATTAAATTCGGGTTTTTGAATAAACCCCATTGTTTTAGATTACTTTTGATTAGTTTCGTGATGATAACCATTTAAGTAGTGTTGGTTATTGTATGAGACGGTATGTTTCAAACGTAGTGAGAACAGTTTTGTGGTAAAATTAGAATGTTTTTGTGTAATTGAAGCCCCGGTGAAGAAACCTATTCAAATGAATATAGAGTCATGTAGTGTGAATACCGTAATGTAGATTTGAAATACAACTACAAACCATTAAAAATAACTTAATGGAAAGCCCATTTCTTTTAGTATAAAGTCATTTCCTACATTTCACAGAAGAGGCGGGTTGATTATATTGCGGAGTGTATACATTTCAACTGATACATTTCATGAAAGCATCATTTGACAACGTAAAGACATGATTGTGCATATGGAAGGGGATGTGTGCCAAAAATGAAATCATGTAAACTCGTAATTCGCAAGTTGTAACATGTTGTTCTCAACCATGCACTTCTCGAAAAGACAAGTTCAAGTCTGCAAACCTAACATTTCATTCCTGTAAAACTCAACTTTCTGTTCTCAACTTTACAAAGTTTAAATGTAATTTTAGAAATGTTAAAGTCGAAACTCATTTTTGTATTTCAAATACGAGGGATATACACATTTAGCAATGCTACAAATTACGTTTTACAATTGGTGAATGAAAAATGAAGAGTTGTAAAATCACCCTTTGGAAACAGACTTTTGCATCTGGAGTTTTACATGAGTTGCATGGTTATGATTGCAATGTTCCGAAATACATCTGTACACGATTTCGCATTGACCATATTTGGAAGTTTAACGAAGTCTGCCGATGATTTCCGAAGATGATCGGTATTTGACAACAACGAGACCTCCCTGATCCAAGCTCCATGCAACGCTGTGCAAGCTTTCCGGATAGTGTTGAGTTGAGTCCACCTCAATGCGCGGAGCTTGGCCATGCGACCTTCACCTTTTGTAAAAGTTCTCAGTAACTCGCGTACGGTGTTTTTGGACCCTTAAGGCAAATAGCAACAATTGTAATAGAACAAATATCATTTGCAAATTAGGGCTTTAAATTGCTATGTTTATTTAAGAAAAACTCCCGCTTACAACGTCGTAGAGACCAAATACAGGCAGTTAATGTTCACGTCACTCACTAAGCCATTAGTGCCTTTTGTCAGATGGCGCATGAAATTTATGATATTCTATTTTTCACACAAACATTGAAATAAAGAGCAAAAAAGGTTTTTTTTTACCCTACGGGCCTGAAACACACTAGATAAAATTCAAGATATACACTACGTGAATCGATAATTAACTATCAATTACGATACAATAGTCGTGTTTTTGTTGCTGTGCCACTTGTCTTGATGCGAGAAATCTAAGTTGTACACCCCTAAGTTATACGTATGGAAATGTATAATCTTGTATTTCAAATAATTGTTAGAATTTTAACATCTTGATGATAACAAAGGTATTTTGATTTAAATTGTATCTGATATCTGAATTTGCAAGAGCTTTTCGACTTAAAAATGGGCAAAATAGCCTATGTATCGAACAATGACCTGATGTTCTCTGGCGGCCTGCCAGACCAGGAAAAAATTGATAGACCGTTCGCTTATAAGAAGACCCTATAATAACTGTTGATCGGGCGGAGAGTTAAAAATAACATGTCACATGAAATGTCAGTCATTTGATTTTGACATGTTCTTCAATTAAATTTGTTCAAACTGTTAAAAAAACGTCTGGTTTAGAACGTTCATAGCTTTAAAACATGACTTTAAACGGTATTAAATAAATGTTTCTTTTAACGAAATAATATTCATTGGTTAAACGACCGAATGAAAGACTAACAAAAGAAAAAAATATTCTTTTCAATGATTTTGGAACTTTTCCCTTACTTTACGTTGCGTAGTTATTTTTCTAACTATTAATTTGAAAGAATAACATGCCCGTGTTTTAAGGGTAACGTGGGTGTACAATATAGATATATTTTTTCTACCGCTATTTGTCTTTCCGAGACAAGTATGCCGTTGTTTCATTATTCTAAATCCAGTCTCGTAATTTGGTGAGTTTTTTTAAACCCAACCTAAAGATCTAAAACGATATTTTTTTATAGTGAATAATCTCGATGCAGTAAGTTGTGCAGAGATTTAGTGTCCAGTAAAGTCTAACCCAGAATTAAAGTTCATAATATTCTTTCGTGAGATAAACCTCGTGTTACCCTTACGAAAACAGTAGAAACAAATTATCTAGATCAATAATTGACTAAGAACTTTGACAAAAGGTGAAGGTCGCATGCCCAAGCTCCGCGCATTGTGGCGGACTCAGCTCAACACTATCCGGAAAGCTTGCACAGCGTTGCATGGAGCTTGGATCAGGGAGGTCTCGTTGTTGTCAAATACCGATCATCTTCGGAAATCATCGGCAGACTTCGTTAAACTTCCAAATATGGTCAATGCGAAATCGTGTACAGATGTATTTCGGAACATTGCAATCATAACCATGCAACTCATGTAAAACTCCAGATGCAAAAGTCTGTTTCCAAAGGGTGATTTTACAACTCTTCATTTTTCATTCACCAATTGTAAAACGTAATTTGTAGCATTGCTAAATGTGTATATCCCTCGTATTTGAAATACAAAAATGAATATCGACTTAACATTTCTAGAATTACATTTGAACTTTGTAAAGTTGAGAACAGAAAGTTGAGTTTTACAGGAATGAAATGTTAGGTTTGCAGACTTAAACTTGTCTTTTCGAGAAGTGCATGGTTGAGAACAACATGTTACAACTTGTGAATTACGAGTTTACATGATTTCATTTTTGGCACACATCCCCTTCCATATGTGCAGTGTCAACTGTTAGAAAATAGTAAAATTATTTTTGCGTTAATATCTTGTTCCATTAAATGCATATTATCATATACGCACGCACACACACACACACAGACACACACACACATCCCTTCACTCACACATACATACAAACATAAATTCATATAAAGTAAGATGAAGTTGAATTATTACTATTTAAGGGGCTGAGGCAGCAGGTATTCTGTACCAACTGAAAACGTTTGGCAAACATAAATAAACTTCATTATTTAAAAATAAATATCTATATTAATAGAGTAAATATAAGGAGATTATGTATAAGAAAATATGAATAATAATGGGTTTATTAATGTGCCTTGATGCACCTTGTGCTGAATGAAAGTGTATAATGTTGTATCTTGGACAAGTGGGTGTATTGTCAAAGTAGTTAATTCCAGCAATAACCAACAAAACATGTATAATTATTATAATAAATACAATAAACGATGACGATAATTTTTAAATGAATTGTTGATAGGAGATGATAGGTAAGTTTTGGATACGATTTCCTTTTCTTTACTTATTTACGGTGGGTGCGAGTTCGTTTGCGGTACCAATTCCCCTACATCCTTCAAGACATATTGAAATCCTTTTAAGGCCACTTCAATGAAGACTTACCTCCCTTTGGGAATTATAAATAATTGCTGGTCCCTATCCCATAATATACGAACTAAATTACAATTACGCCTTAGTTGCTTTGTCGCTATCCATTGATAACATTATGTTATATCAAAACTTATATATAAATGTGCTTCATGAAATAAAATGTACGCATTAGTTACCCGTACTCTCGATACAGACTAGCACTGCTTTAGCTCCGATCGCTTCGCGAAATGACGACAAAAGCAAGATGGGTATAGTCACAGGGTCTATTTATTAAATAACACAGCACGAGGTATACATGGAACATGAAACAAACGCATATTCGACCAGCGCACACACAAGTGCACTTTCCACGTGTGTGAGACTATGCATATCATTTCATGACGTCACACAGATCAAGTTTTCGCTGTCAGTAGAAGCTGCGCGTGAGTATCCGAACTACCTACAATAAGTCAATTTTATTGATCGATTTGCTTATAATGTTTTCCCCGGAATAAGCATCCCCCTGTTGTTGTTTTTTCAGACAACCTTCAGCCCCCGGATACAATCGAGACTCCTAGTCGATTGAAAACAAGACTCTTTTCACATTTTGGGAGATAAATCATACAGGACCACAAAACAGTAGGTTTGGAAATCTTAGAAACTGATTTGTTATGCAGGGATTGGGAAAGACACATTTGACAATGGGCCATTTCAGGGCTTTGAGTATTTCTCAGAATTTTGAATGGGCGATTCGGTCGATTCCCCTTAGTATAATGGTAAAATTTATAATTTGAATGGGCAATATTTTCATCCAATGTGCAAAATGGCCCATGGCCCCTGCCTTTCCCTATCCCTGGTTATGGGTTGTGATTGATTGGCTTAGGGCATGGCATTTTATCTGGCGTCTGTTCATCTGTTCATGAACTCTTTCCTTTTAATTTTCTTCAACGGAACATTTGACTCTGGAAATCTGAAATCTGGTTATAAGGACTCCTAATTAGGTCCTTTAGGTTCTTGATTTATAGATTTCTTTATCCCTTGACTCCTTACAATGGCCACAACCTAAAAGCCTATTTCCATCCTCATCTACCCTATTTTCATCATATTCTTCTGACTTCAGAAGAAAGATATCTTAGAATCTTGAAACATTGTGTGCAGATTCCTTAGATAATTTTTTTCATAGATTTGGTGACCATGTGACCTTAATAAGCGTCGCTGAGAACACACCCCCAAAACTACATTTTGCTCTTTTCAAAAAGGCCTAGGAAGGTCAAATCCTGTGTACCCACTCCCAAGCTCAAATAATTGATTTGGTGGGCCTATTGCAGCTCGTATGGTGATCCCGTGACCATCATTGAAACCAATTGAATATAGCTTTATGAGCTATATCACTGATTGCATTACCTAAACTCCTTAAAAGACTTTCAACATGTTTCAATTCTCAATTTTACTTATTTTTATGAATATGAGTTTCTTTTACAAACTATGCGCAACCAAAGTCCTACCCTCAGAAATATGATTTCAAGATTATCAATGGCAATACATAGGATTTCTTCCTTTAATCTCTGAAATGAAAAGCAACAAAGTGCCAGCTTTTTAAAACTTAAATTATGTTAAAGGTGCTATCAACAATTTCAGTAACAGCATTCAAAGAAAATTGTTTTCTGTAAAGAGTCTTAAATTGTTACATTTTTATCTGACATTAGATCTTGTTTTGTTGACAGGAATGATGCCTTTCTGAGACATGACTATACTCAGTGCACATCATAGAAATAATAATTTGACCACGAAGCAATGGATGTAGTGTCAGAAGTGTCACTTTGGGTATGTTAAATCATAATTTTTTTCAATATTGTTGAGGTTGTGTATTAGTAGCTTGTGTGGAATTTCATTTTTGTCTTTCTATGTCAGATACAATTGCCAAATGTAAGAAATTAATTTCTGTGGGCCATTCAGGCATTGGACAAAAATGTTACTACTTGGCTAGTAAAAGAAATGTCAAATAAATTTTATAATAACTGAATAAGTTAATATGAGATGCAAATGTTTAAACTCTGAATGCATGTAAAGTTTAATGACAAGTTCCTTTTTCTCTATGCACAGAACTGATTGACAAGAATTGGACCTGGACAACCATTGCTCAATTTCTTCTACTATGTTATCAACTTCAGAGCTTAAGTAAGTTAACAATTGTAGAAAGAGTATTGATTCATTCTATTATTGTCAAATGGATTTAATTATAATGAAGTAACAATACTAAGTCAATTCTGAATAATACTGACTTGTACTACTGTATATTCCCCAGCTTTTATTTACTCAGAGGTATCTAGATTTCAATGATTCTGTCAGTCTGAAATAGTTTCCTGATTGTAATTCAAAATGTATTTGATATGAATTTTTTATCAGTGTCAACTACTTGATGACATTTATTCTTTTAGGAGTTGCAACTTGCAACTTTGATGGGTAATGGCCAAAAAGCTATACATTAATTTCAAATTCCCTTTAGCTGTTGAAATTACCAATGTGATGTAGCTTTTAGGTAAAAAAAACTCCCAGAATTTGAAATTAAAGCTATCTGCCCTCTTCATTGATTACAAAAGGTTCATATCAATGCATGTCATGTAAAAGTGATCAAACTCAAGGGAGTTTATATAACTGTGCTCACTATCACCTTAATTGCCAGATCACATTTCCATATTAAAATTCTAAATGCATTATTTGTATTTTACAGGTAAACAGTGACTGCATTATCTTTTCCCGAAGAAGGATGAGCACACGAAGCACCATATGATAATGCAGACAAAACCTTTTATGTGAAAGATGCAAAATATATATGTTCATTGATAGTAGTATTCTTAATCATGAATCTTCTTTTTATCAAATCTGGCTGGCCGGTTGGGCTCATGGCATGGCATGGCAACTGGTGTCTGTCTGTCCGTCCATACATAAGTTCGTAAATATTTCGCTCTTTATACTTCTCATGAACCCCTGCCTTTCAAGAGCTGAAAATGTGTAAACATGTACCTTGGCCTATGGGAAAATAAATTGTAGAGTTTGTGTTTCTGTGGTCCCAAATAAAGAGCACAAGGGCAAACCCCTAAAGTCAAAATTTTCAATAAAGCCCTAGAAACACAAAATGTAGTGTCAAGACAACTCCCTCATGAAGATTGTATTCATAATAATGTATTTGGTGACCCTGTAGCCCAAATAGGGCCATATTAACCACAAAACCTATTTTCATCTTCTTTACCAGGAGCATTTATCTTATAAAGCAAAATATGGTTTACAGACCTCTTGCTTTTTGAAATAATTGCTCTTGCCACACCTTGACATTTATAAGAACCACATCAACCACATTATTTACCTGTTGAAATTGGGTCTTTCTTTTCTAGGTGATGGAATTTAATATTTAATAGTTTTGATGACCCAATGACCCTACAAATAGTGCCTCTTTTCTGCCTTATTATATAAATTGTGTGAATGTACTAAAGAGCCAATGGATCTATTTTTGTGTTCTTCCAAAGAACTGCTTGGTTTTCAGAGCTTAAATCATCTGTACAGGGTTTGCTTTGTTGTCATTAAGGAATACAAAGGAATTTTATGAATAATAACGATAATGAATATACATGTGATATGCTATCTCCCTTTAAAATCATTGATAGCAAAATGTAACTGTAACAGGTTCTACTTCCTCTTCAACTATTAGATCCTTTTCCTTCATCTGTTACATTAGTTTTAAAGGTCATTGCCCCCCCGCTACTTCGCCGTTTGGTGATTTGTTGTTGGATATCTGAATAAAGCAAAAACAAGAGTTTTAGTGCTTAGTTGTCTTTATGTCAATCATTGCACGGAACATTACAAAAAGTGCGCATGCGTACTATTGATTACATCTTGTCTCTGACAATCATCAGTAGCTTAGTTTAACGTACATCAACTTCTTAAGATACCAGTAACATCCTTAATTGCATTCAACTTCATGAAGCGTACAGCACTCTATATCTTTCTTAAAATAACATCAACTTGAACAATGAACATTAACGTATAGCCTGAACAATGAACATTATAGCTTTAAATGAAACTTACACATCATGAGGAAAATGTTTATCCATTACGACCTTGAGCATAAAGTTTCTACAACATTTCCATTAGTGTCATTCTAGAACATAATTCAAAGTTCAACATACTTAAGACTTGACATAGCTATGCTATAATAAGTATTTAGCATTATTCTTTGCATGAAACAATAACAATATGTCCTTATTATAGACAACAATTAAAATCTACAACTCATTGAATAAAATGTTTCAAAGTTTACATTTTATCAAAATATACTTCAAACTGGAGATATTAATGTGAAAACACTTCTACCATTCTATTTCATAAAAGAATAAAGATAGTGACTTCAGAAACTGATAGAAATTGACAAAACAGCTTTAAAATAACTGAAATCCTGCCTAGAGAAAGATATTTTACGGGTGCTTCAATTTCCAAGTACGGTCAGAGTAACCTTACTGAGTGTATAAAATAAATCCACTACTTTATGCTAAAATATCTATTCCGTACTAACAAATATTTACAAATGAAATTAATTACTATCACAATGGAATAGTAATAATGATTTATAGTTTAAATACCTTTTTCTTCAACGACAAAACATAATCAACGCTACGGAATACTTTAACCATGGGCGCATCCATCTTGTAAAGGGACATAACTCTTCCTACCACGTGCAAAATTACCAGAACAAACTCAAAATTACTGATTAAATCTACTTGTCTCATGAATGTTACAGAAATGTTACACGAATATCCTGGACCCTAATTACTACCAACTTTCATCATGGAAAAGTCGTATTTTGGAAAATCCCGGCAAAACATGGAAACGACAACGTGACCTTCTCAATGTCAAAATCACGCAACCTTGTTACCCTACAAAATTCAACTTACTACTTTAAAAATAGACTTTAACACACAAAAATGTAGCAACATATATACAAAGATATCATGGGGCATGGGAATGTGTTTTTGTGCTTGTTTACATACCTGAATAAAGCAAAAACAAGAGTTTTAGTGCTTAGTTGTCTTTATGTCAATCATTGTACGGAACATTACAAAAAGTGCGCATGCGTACTATTAACCACTTCCGTCATTATGAAAAGAGAGACAACTCTTGAAAAGTTCATACCGCTAAGGAATGCGCTTACTTTTAAAGCACCTTTTACATAACATTTTCAAGTTTTATTGCCTCCAAATGTAAGAATGTAATATGTTTTCATTTTACTTTTTCATGAACCTATTGATCCATTGGCACTAGGCAACCCAAATCTTGTGTACAGGTCCTTTAGCCAATTGGGAGAATAAATTGAAGATTTGGTGATTCTTTCGCCCCAATGAGGGCCTTGGGAATCATCTCCTCAAGATCAAAAAGCCCATAAAGACAGAAATCTTGTGCAAAGGTACCCTGACCAAGGGTGATTATGATTTGTGGATTTTGGTGACTTTATGGCCCAAATGAGGGTCATAGAAAAGTATTTCATATTCTCCAGACCCAAAAGCCCTTGAAGGTTGAAATCTTATGCACATGTTCATTGCATTGTAAACTTTATGACCCACCTGAGGGCATGCCCTTCATTTCCTATTTCTATTATTTCATTCCTTTGCTCTTGAAATAAGAGTGTGGCAGGGGCACTAGTAAAGAGTGTTTAACCCTCAGGGCTGTGATAAAATACTGAATGTAAACAAGTAGATGGCACATGAAATTTCAGATGAGGTAAATAACACGTCTGAGTAGCATAAATGATAAAAATTTTTACAAGACTCTGAAATTCTTATACAGGACCTGGAGGGGCAGAAGAGAGGAAGAGGCTGGAGAGGTATAAAGAGGAAGTGACTAGGAAAACACATATTAACTTGTATAAGTATTTAAACACATTTGATATGCAAGAGAAAAGTAATTGTTTTTCCTTTCTCTTACATTAACTTACATTATACATTATCAAAGGTCTTGTTTTCAACCATGCTATGTCTGTTAATGAATATTTTCACAAGAGAGACATTTATTGTTTTGTTTTTCTTACTTCAATTTAGTTAAAGATTACTCTCAATGTCATTTGCAATCTGGCATGTATAGTGATCAATAAGTTTATTATGATAAAGTAAATAGGCTTTATGTTTTAAGATATTCATTTCAAATGGCAGGAAGGGAGGAGGGGTGGCCTTATATATATTAGGTTTGAAAAGAAAACCAACTACAAGTTTTGACATCCAGCAGTGGTGTTCTGATGTCGGTTGTGATACGTTTTAATAAAATGCAGGAAATGATAGTGTGCAACTGTGTCAACTTTGTACGTTATGTCCTGATTTCCCCACAAGTTTGCTCTGGTCGAGCATTGTCAACAAAGGATTTCTTCACCAAAGCCAATTGCCACATGAGCTCAATGTCCTGACTGTCTCTCATATATGATGACATTAATTTATTAAGGATTTGGTATTCATCCTTCTTTAAATTCAGGCCATTGGTTAAAACATAAGCCATCCTTTGACTTCTCCCAAATAAACCATTCATACAGGAAATTGATGGACGCTACAAATTGTATACAATTCAGATAAATATGAACTAGAATTGTCTGTTTGTCTCAAACAAATAGCCTTTTTAGAGAAATTTAAAATAACATTCAAAACTGATGTCTGCATTATTTGTTTCGCTCAGCCAATTAGTAAGCATTCTCAGCGTATTACTCGAATACATGCTAAATTTATGTTCTCGATTTATTGAGAACTTTAAGTGCCAGTGTGGGAAAGTCAAGTCACCTTGGTTGGTGAATAAAATAGGAGGAAAATATCATACAGCCCTCCAGGAACACTTCTACTTTAGAATGCTGAAATCGTATGTAGGCGTATTTTGAGAAGCAAGTTCTAAGTGCATGTTTTGTGATGGCTCATTAGATATCATTCCCTAAGTCTTCAATCCAAGAGAAAAGCAAAACTCATGAAAAAACTGATGAACTACAAAAACGGTAGCTATATATAACCTCTTCCACCAGTATCATCGAGTTTAGAAGGCGACGTCAGGGTATCAAAGAGCCTATTTTGGCGAAGCAACTGTAGCTACAAAGACAGCAGTTATATTAAAACATTTCTCAGTTTGCAATCTCAATAATTTGGAGAACACATCATCTCAAGATTGTCATTGCCAACAAATAATCAGCTAATTTAGAGTGCCGTTATGAATTTACAACTTAAATACATACAGGACATCAGATATACTTTCAAACGAAACGCGCTTTCATCTTACGTATTGCTGATTGTAACATCAATTATAACATGCACTATTAGGTTTATATTTCGACATCACATAGGTTTTTCATTACTATTCCATCTTCTGTGAAAACCTATTGCAATGTTCGAGATGGTTACTGTCAGACCAGTTTATATATCTTTGGAAATGTAATATAACAACGAAATACTTCATGATGATTTAAAAGCACATCATTCACATATAGATTTTACAAATTTTAGGCCTTGTGATTTTTACTAGCCTATATGTTCTTGGCAGTTCCAAAATGAGAAAGGATTTGTAATAATAAGCATTTAAAAAAATCATGTTTCAGTTTCGGTAGGGCATCGTGTTGCATATTTCATCGAAACTATAACATCAATTATAAGATGAATTTCTTGTAAACAGCGATTCAACAAGTGTCGACGATCAACTGATTTACACAAAACCGTATGCGCAATGATTGCAAACCAGTTTGGTAATCATCACAACAACGCATGCGACACTTTCCGATGTGCGGAGCAATTGTTTACATTCCATATATGGCAAATGTAGGCGTATTCCGAGCAATCCGCTACGACGGTTTCATTAACGAATGCAGGTTCATTCTAACGAATAATAAGTATTTTATTTCATCAATAGGAAGCTTAAGTGACTATATATACCCTCGTAAGCCTTAAATTAGCTAGTTTGAGCCCGAAAAACGTGCACTAGTGCCTTTAAGCACTTTGTATGGCAGGTAAATGCGATGGATTCGCCATTCCAGAATTCGATAATAAAAAGTAGTAGTCTACACTTAAAACTAAGTTAATTCTCCATGTGATAAAAAACACAGACTTACTTCTTCTAACAAGATTTAGGTCTAACTTACGTTAAACGATTTTCATTTTTACAGAGTCATGTCTTATTCCTTAATGTAGAAAAGTATTAGCCACTTATTTGTAAATAGTGAAAATGCTCCCTTTATATTTAAAGTCTGTATGCCAATAGTAACTGATTATCTCAATATTTATCATAACATGAATACGTAACTGCTATGTTACACTGTGAAAGATAAACATTGAACTTTCGACACTCGTTTCACGTAAAAAGGAATACAAATGAAAATACAACAAACATAAATCTTTAGGAAGATATTTACGAGAGTAATAATATGGTTCGCATCGTGCACTTTCGTTCATATATTCCTTTATTGTTAAAAAGAAAAGATTTAAAAAGATTTAAAAATGAAAAAGATAACACACATTGGTTCTGAATTGTGAAATGATTTGATTTTATTCCTTGAAAGAATTGGATTGGTAAACAAGCTGCAATAGCTTATCTGAATACCGCTCGAGAATACATTAACAACATACTTATGTCATGGTGAAATTAATATACATGATAGAGTTACAAAAGCCAAAACTAATACTCATATATCATTGTGAATTTTTATACAGTTTTTATAATAAATCTACAAAAGCCCACTATAAACTATGGATACATGATATTTACAATCAAAATATACTTACTGTTTTATATAGGTTACAATATTTCATTCAACACATATCAACAGTGTTAATTAGCATATATCAGTTGTTACATCTAGACAAGGTCAAATCTGCCTGTTAAATTTATAAAAGAGTGTATTGAAATTAAGAGTTCATGATTTACAGTTGGAAAATTATGTTGATTAACAAACAATACAGATTTCAGGTCAAATCCTCTGATGTAGAAAAACATATTTTCCCTTAGGTCACTGTCAAGAGGACATGAGCAGAAATAGTGAATTGCATCTTCATAGTTATAGTCACAAGAACAGGTGGGTGTTGGAGAAAAATAAAACTTTCATACTTATGAGCATTTAGGTCACTGCATTCAAGTCTGAGGCGTGCATGTATGATTTGACAAAATCGTTCACCGTAATTCAAGTCAAAATGGGTGTATGTGTCATAACTTTGATAAGTACTTTTTTAAAGCTTAATGACGATGGATGAAGTTTTGGGTCATAGGATGTAACCTACAATATCTGACAATTAGAGAGGAACAAACCTGCTAAGATAATTTGGGGTATTAACTCTGAAATTGCTGTGATATGATCATTTTCCTGATTACACATTACAGAAATAATAATCACTTTTTGACATTATAGTATTAATAATCAAAATGATACAGAGAGAACATCATGCTTCTATATCCAACAATGTTGACTATAGTTACGGAATCAAACAAATAGAGTATTGTGTCACACCGGACACATTCACTGTCTGAAGTGTTCTAGACACACTGTTATGTCCCACATCCACTACTCCCAGTACACCGAGGAATTTGTATTTGGTCGAGTAATATACTTTATTTTGGTAGAAAATCAGATTCCAAATATGAAAATTAAACTGTTTCACTTCACTAGTATTCTCTGAAGACAAGGACATTTTCATCAGCTTCTTCTCCTTGCTGTAGTACAGGAGACCCTTGGTGATGTCCAGAGTTACTCCGTAGATGTAAGAACCACAGTCAAGTTTCTTCAAACCAGTTCCATCATAGAATACTTTGAAAAGTTTATCAAAATTACCAGCATATATAGTCTTTGTTGTTGGATGTATAGCTAAAGCACGTGGATAACCACCATAACCTGTTAAATTCACTAAGCTAGTAAAGTTTACACCATGTATTGTCATTCTACTGATCGATTTAGTAGGAAACCATGTTGTGAGGAAAACAATTCCCCTTTCCTCATCAGCTGCCATTCCGTCTGTCCCAACATTGGGTTTTATTGTTTCAGTCTTTGAAGTGTTCAGTTCTGAGATGATGATACTGTAGGGGTGGAAAAGACCAATCAACAAAGAGTTTATTTTGGAAACATAGAGTGCAGACCGAAAAGACTTAAGAGACAGATGATGATATTTGTCAAAAGAGTTTGTGATCATGTTGAACTGTTGCATCCGAAGATGGGCACCTCGACCATATGGTACAACAAGGATCCGACTTCTCTCCGTGCTTGGTTTAGATGTTGTTATAGCTCTAGGTGCAGCAGTAGTAGTCGGGGACACTGAAGTTGTTTTTCCTGTATTTAATGGGGATATCATTACAGAAGGAGCAGAGATATTGCAAGAACAAATGAAATTTTATCAACATTTATATGCTATGCCCGAAAGTAGAGCACGTGATACAACCACTCTCAACTATATAGAAACCCCTATACTAGAGGATGCTTTGCAAAAATTAATAGACAGACCTATGGAAAAACAGGAAGTTGCTGCAACAATAAAGGCAATGAAGAATAATAAAAGCCCAGGTATTGATGGGTTTAGTGTAGAATTTTTTAAGTTTTTCTGGAAAGAATTAGGAACGTGGGTATACAGGTATATTCTAGAAGTATTAAATGGTGACAAATTAAGTCTTACAATTAACCAGGGAATAATAACGTGCATACCTAAGCCAGGTAAAGATAGGACTTTGTTAAAGAACTGGAGACCAATAACACTCTTAAATATACTTTATAAGATATTAAGCTCATGTATTGCAATTAGACTAAAATTAGTTTTACCAACTTTAATACACAATAACCAAACAGGATTTATATCGGGTCGATGTACAAGTGATAATATTCGCTTATTATACGATATTATATTTGAAACTAAATTAAGGAAACAGCGTGGTCTTTTTGTATTAATTGATTTTGAAAAAGCATTTGACACTGTTTCTAAAGGTTTTATAATAGATGTGTTAAAGAAATTTCAGTTTGGAACAAATATAATAAAATGGATTCAAATATTGATAAACAACAATCAATCTTGCGTTTCACAAAATGGTCATCTTTCATCATTTTTTTGAAAATGAAAGGGGTTGTAGACAGGGCGATCCTATCTCCCCATACCTTTTCTTGTTAGTGGTAGAAATACTAGGGATAATGATAAGGCAAAATAAGGAAATCAAGGGTATTGTTTTACATGACACTGAACACAAAATAGGACAATATGCTGACGATACAGAATTGTTTTAAGATGGATCTGAAAATAGTTTATGGGCAGCAATGAATACTCTAGAAACTTTTTATAACATGTCTGGACTGAAAATGAACAAGCAAAAAACAAAGGTTGTATGGCTTGGCTCCATGGCAGGAAGTGGCCTTAAACTATGTAACTATCTTCAATTGGACTGGGAAGAGGGGAACTTTGAAGTTTTGGGAGTCACACTTAATGCAATGCTGGAAGACGTATGGGTGATAAACACGCGCAAAAAGCTAGACAATATTAAAAAAATATTTGGGAATTGGCGAAAACGAAATTTAACGTTGATTGGCAAAATAGTAGTAATCAAATCTTTGGCAATGTCAACACTAGTACATATATTTACAGCTTTACCTAATCCGCCAAAGTCTTTCATCAAAGATCTTAATAAATTATTTTTTTGAATTTTTATGGAACGGTAAAAAAGATAAAATCAAACGGGAAAATATTATGCGAAACTATGATGAGGGAGGGTTATGAATGATACATATAGATTCATTTGTCACTTCCTTAAAATTGTCATATCTACAGAGACACATTAGAAATGATGAACAACAACAAAACTTTCCAGTAGATTATATATTCAAGCTTGGAGCTAATATTGATAAATGTGTTACTTTAGAAAACCCTTTTTGGCGAAATGTACTGGAATCCTGGAACACTTATTACAGGCTGTATAAATGTGATGGAAATAAAATAGGGGATATTTTGACGGAACCGCTTTGGCTAAATCATCAGTTTGTTCATCCAGATTTTATTATTTAGTCTTGGTTTTCTAAAGGAGTCTGTAATATTAGAGATATATGTGATTCTAAAGGTATATTGTCTTTTGAACAATTAAAAAATAAATATGATTTGAAGGGCACTATATTACATTACAATAAAATGTTATTCCTATCAAATGGAGAAAAGTCATCTCTGAGGAACATTTTATCAAAGAAAATATTAATATTTCAGAAGCATTAAGAAATATGCTAATACCTCATGGTTGTAGATACTTTTATGACATCTTGATAAAGAAAGACAATCTACCAAAGGTCTGTGTTAAATGGCAAACCCAATTTCCTGAAGGTATTAACTGGAAAGATGTATTTACTAGATTTAGAAAATGTACAAAAGATGTTAAACTGATTGATTTCCAATACAAATTCATTCACAAGAAGATTTACACTAAGCGTGAGTTGTTGTACATGAAAATTGTTGACGACGATATATGTTCGTTTTGTATGGAAGAGAAAGAAAATGTAGAACATGTGTTATATTATTGTAAGCATATCAAAACCTTTTGGTCTCGATTAGAAATGTTGTTAAAAGACAAAATACCCGATTTTGTCTTAACTAAGTTTATAGTTTGTTTTGGCTCTCAAGACTCCAATTACCTTTTTAACCATATTACCCGACTGGCTAAGAAATACATACATAACATGAGTATTAGAAGGGAAATTCCTACATTTAAATTTTTTTACAAATCTCTAAAAGAGATAATAAAAGTAGAAAAATATATTGCACAAAAAACAACAAATACTTTATATTTGAAAAAAAAATGGAGACCTTTGGTTAAAGATTTGCTTAGGTAGCACCTGTATCTTTATATTATTAAAGACCATAAATATTAAGAATGAGAAAGATCTGTAATACCAGTCTATTTGTACATTATGAATGACAAGTATTAATATACCATGTAGAAATGATACAAGTAAGGTATAGTTGAATGTATGTAAAGACATGATGACAATGATCTTGGAACTGAATAAAAATATACAAAAAAAACCAAAAATTTGAATATTGACAATCGTGTATTAGACTTGGCACTGCGTGACACACAACAGCATTGTTTTAAATTCTCACTAAAATGTGATGTATTTCAAACGGCGACAGCAGCCAATCTTCAGGAAGACTTTCCGACTTTGAGTGTTTTTTTGGAAATGTACTAGCGACCAGTAACCCTTACATGTCAGCATTCTTTCTGTGAGATCACTCTGGGGAAATATCTACAGACTAAAGCAGAATATGTGAGAAAGTCCATCCCCTGTCCCGCGTGTAGATTAGAGACCCAAAAGCCTCACCCTGACTGAGCTGTGGAAGAGTTTCCCTGAACTATATAACAATAGATATAAGGACTACCATCCTCGTGCTTTAACTGTTATAGTTCAGTGCAAAACTATACTTTATTAAAACACATTTGGGTAGAGAGAACTTTTTTCCTTAATATGATATATCGTAGTTTGATTCAACCATAATATTACGTTGTGAAGGGCAAATAAAACTGTAGACATGAAGACCAAAGATCCTTTATATGTATTAAATGCAAGTTTCAATACCACAATGTTGTCTACATCAGAATTAACACAATAATGTACTAACTGCTTTTGGGTGATAATTTTACGTACTAATGTATTGTGCATCACGGGGTTTTTCTCAAACGTTTCCCCATGGACATCTTTGAATCGTTCATGATGTTTTTGCTAATTCTCCGTCACTCATTAAAATTGCAATATGCCAACACAAGGGAATTACATATGTAACATTGGAACATTGATTCGAACCTGCAACCTGTTGGTATTAATAATGCAAAATTCAATCAACAAACTAAAACTATGTTATGCTTTCTGTAAACTGGGGTCCTATTGACAATTGCCATTCAGTCTATTGAGGTTGCTTGTACATTATGTTACAGAACGCCTGGTCTATATCTTGGTGTAAAAACATATACTAGGATGGTTTTGTGTAAGCCCTTAATCACTCAAGCTTGACGGATCGTATTCATTCAGTACTATAGGATGAAGTGTTTCAGTCTGGGTATCCATAGTGACTCAACCATGTCTATCATGTTTGGTTGTTGCTTGATATCGTTTGTAAGATAATGCATGATAAATTACGGCCTGGAATGGTTTAAATGTTTGGCTACCTAGGATGTTTTACTCTCAAGTTGTATCTTACGTTATGGCAATGTCCAAAAAATGTTGAACACAATTTTTGTACAGTTTCTCCAACATATTGGATTTTAATTTGATACAAGTAAGCTAGTATATAACAAAATGTTAATTGTTATTAACTGTTATTGGTCTTAAAAGGGAAGTAGAACTTCTTGTTAGACTAACAGACTGATCTCAGTAAACGAAAATGTTTTTTCCAAATGCAAGACAATTCTTTTCAATCCAAATAAACATTTTAAAATAAACGTACCACGGTTGGTTAAGCTTTACAAATCCATTTGCTTCTTCAATTTATTGTTCGGTGTTCACACAAAAATGGCAGCAAGTTAGATTTTTCGTAAGACTTTGTATTTTTTCTACGGCTTCGGATTAACGGAAATAGTAAATTGATGTTTATACTTTCTGAAATGATGCAAAGAGAGATAAATACAGCATATATTTTAACAAATCAAATTTGATGTGGCCTCTTCCCGTCGACGTGTCCAGCTTGAGCCCTCCTATAGGTTGAAAGTTTAGTCTGTCTGGCTCTGTTAGCTCTCGGAGTCTCTGGAGCGAGCAAATCCCCACTATTATGCATTAGTCAAGTTGTGGTACTGTCATTGTTATTAGGACATAAATAATAGATTTAATTGATGTTGCAATGAGGATGTAGATTTCATTTTAAATGTTGTGTTCTGTCTGTTGCTATGAACAATTTCAATGACAATTTTTTTTCTCCATCTTGCGACAGGCGGAGTTATTGTAATTCAGTTATCTGTGTGTGTCGAGAATTACCCATATTTAAATCGCATGACAAATAACTTATTCTTTGTCTGTTTCAATTACCAAGAACTGGCTATTCCAAGAGTTTATGCATGAGTGGTTTCAAATACCTTTCAATTTGACATGTTACCCAGGAAACCAATTAACATAAAAATGTTTAGTGCATCTCTGATAATGGTGCAAAACTTGAATTTCATGAATCAACTGGATGATTCTTTTCAACATTTGAACATGCATGCTGGAATTTGAAGCTTGATATTAGTCTTTAATGTACATTTATAGCAAGTAATGTCTACCACAAATTTTAAATTTCAAAAGTCAACCAACCTCTCCCTTGGTTTGTTAACTAAATTTTGAAAAAACGGTAAGATCGTTTGTCTTTTAAAATTTTCGTAAAATGAATTTTTTTTATATATAAAAAACATTGACACACTTTTTCACCTGGGGTTATTTAAGCCCCGTCTCAAGCTCTGAAATGCAGATGATATGACTTCATCGTGAATTTTAAATATCTTTTACAACAACAAACCCTTAGATTTATATACGATAAGGAACAACTAAAAAACTATTTTTGGTATAACCATTCTCTCACAACAGAGGCAACTCCGCAATAAATTCCTATACAACCTCTGTCTTAATACGAAGGTTTCTTGATCTAGAAATGCTAAATTGATGCAATCAAAGCTAGTTGTGTAATCAGCGACGTCGTTATACACCCTTGCACTTTGAGTCTTCTTTACAAAAACATACGCCTCATTTTGTGACTGCTTCATTGTATTGGCCTGTGTAACAAAAAAATATGTTATTCATGCATTCAGTGTTTCATTGGCTAAAATATTTCCAGGTAGTTTAAGTTGCAATATTGTGCCGGTAGTGGAAACTGCCTGAAGCAAAAGAAACCTTAATTATAAGGCAGAGATTGTATCGGAATTTATGACGAAGCTACCTCTGTTGGGAGAGAATTGGTAAACCAATCGATGGCGCATTTCAAATATAAGTGTACCGGCTGTTTGTGTTATTTTATGATAGTTAAGAATCTATAGACTTAGCTTTTTTCTTTTGCTTGGGTTATCTTTCAAAATTAGGTTTTCTTTGTTCAATCCTTTCCGGCAATTTCAGTAAAGGACCACCCAGTTTCAGCAGATGCTTATACGTAGCCAGACTTATCTCTGCAAATATATTAGCAGTCGTGATAAAAGTGAAATACTCTTGAGAGCGTTATTAAACCCAAATCACCTAACCTAAAAATACAAAACATTCTACTGTCAGAAGATCATGCAATCTTTGTAATAACTCTTTGATGGTGAAAAACAAGATGTAACTGCTTCGCTCCCTTTAATGAGTTAGAAAGTAAAAACTTAGCAATGAAAAATATCTTATTCCATGAAAGATGTTTTCAAGGATGAACAAACCAAAACTAACTTCTGCAGTTTCAAACCATTGTTAGTGAAGCAGTCTATACATCAACTCAAAAGACACAGTCATTTACGAGAAGTCAAATTTAAGATTTTGTTATAAATGTCAATTAAAATAAGTTATCTGCGAGGTCACTGTATATTAAACTTGAATCAATTACTATAGGACAGGCTGAAAACATAATCGGCAGGCGCCGTTCACTATGTTAATCAATATATTTTATATCATAATGATTCTAATAGGTTTGTGCCGTATACTCGATGATGATATGTTGATTTGTCAATACAATGATTTATCTTAACTAGATTGATAAAACGTATTGCCCAAAGCTTTTTCTACCATACATAAAGACCGAGGTAATAACTTATGACTTTGGCTTAAGGAATTTGCATTTTTTATCACTGATACTTGAGAGAGGGAAAACATAGTTTGATAAGGTCATTAATGTATTGTAACACTTTCGTTTGAAGTAATTCCTTATTATCCCCCAACAAGCAATTTTTTCGGTCTATATAGAAATTACCTTCGTGCAAGTTTTTCTTTTCCGGTCAAGAATTCAATCAGCTCCAACTTTGTAAAAAGAACATTCATCTTGTGAACTGGTGACTTTGTTGATTTTAACGTCTTCCTACATTTATTGCTGGCCATTACAATTGAACCGCAACTTGGAAATTCGTGTCTGGACTAGAACTATAAGGCTCAATGAAAGTTTGAATAGTGAACCATCATCATGTGAGGTGGTGCTTTTTGCTGGTTTGGACTTCCTCTTACGTTTTTCTTATGTGGACAAATGACATATTTGAACAAGAATCCAAATTGTAACTGAGTTGATGATGGAAAATTCATTTGTTTAGAACTGATAAGCAAAGCAAATTAATTAAATAAGCTGGTCACTTAAGGATTTGAAAACATTATCATGATATGTCAAATCCGTTTAACTCATTAACGCCGAGAGCCGCGTATATGCGTCAAAATAATGAGATCCTCACAGCGAGAGCCGCATATAAGCGTCGGTTAATTAGCAGTTTCTCACAGGGAGAGACGCCTATGTGCGTAAATAGAAAGCATCTCTTATTCAGCGAGAGACGCCTATGTGCGTCCGTCGTATAGTATAACAATGAACTTATTTTAAAATCAGTTTAGCATCCATAAGTGTAGATAACAGTTTCGTAAATAAGATGCTTTCCTCAGGAAAGCAATAAGAAATGAAAATCGTTGCTCTTTGTGCAAAAATATGCTACTTTTTGTAAATGAAAAGCATTCTGCATATGTTGGTCTTGGAAGGGAAAATAAACACTTTGATAAAAAGGTTTATTAAATCAAATGAAACGATTGTAGTCTTTGTGAAGTAACCAATTTTGAAACATTGTCAGATACATTTTATTTGTTAAACGCATTGAATTCATATATCTAAGACGAAACGAGAGGAAGCGTTATTATAAACACTTATGTACATGTGTTCATAAATCATTTGATAAGAATTTGAGGCTATTGAAAGTTACACTTTGATTTTAACTTTACTTCTTGAATGCATCAATGTCCTGTAACAATAATAGTTTTAGCATGCACGTGGTTTTTTAAACTTCTACAATATCCTTCATAGATCCACGACCCTGTCTGCCATTGAATGGATACATGCACATGTTAAATTATTAGAGTTGACAACGTCCCAACAGAATAAATCACTTGGTCAATATTAATAATCATTACGTTCGTTAATGTTACTAACTTTCTCTTAAATCGGGATATCATCTCTATAAATCCTTAATTATAATACAGATAGTTGAAATACCGACACACCGTATCTACTCAACACGATGTCTTGATATGCAGTGTTTGTATTTACAAATGAAAATGCATGTAAATCAACGCATGTGAAAATACTCTTTGAGCATGTTTATTAATTGAAATCGGAAAAACCGCAAAATATCAAGTCAAAGGTGAAATATCACATGTTATATTCCTGTAAAGTATCAATATCCAGCACCTGCATCTATCTGCACGAAACTATAAAACAATCAAGACTTTATGGCACAAGGCTAGACAGTGTCCGGTCAACTATGGCCCTCAAAGGCCCCCGCGAAGAGACGGGTTCTTTGAGCTAATTGGTCTCGTGACAGCGAGGAGTGTCTGTGGCTAGTGGCCCAGGCGTTGAGCCGTGAAGCTGTCTCGGCGTTAATGAGTTAATGAAGCCATGACTTTTATGCAAAAAAATCCATCAACAGATTCGTGTAAGGGAGTTTATTGTTATAGTCTCACAGAAGTTTCTTATAAACTCCAAAAAAATTAAATTTACACACAGTAATCTAGTTATACCAGTTTTTCATTCCCCCATAGGAAAATTACACTGTAATTTCAAAACAGAAGCCATGCTATTGCAAATTAATTATAGCAATTCCGGACCCCGTGTGTTGTTTGTGCCTGCCTTAAACGTGAAGGATCATCAAGCACGCCTCCCCATTTTGGATAACACTCTCCATCTTGGGTAAAATCAAACGACGTGCAGTTGGACTTGCTTGAGCAGATACTCTGACACTCTTTCACAGATCCAGCAGGTTCCATTCCTATGTCCATGTCCTTAACTTGAGTCTCCGGAAATGTTGTATATGAGTTGCTGTATGCTGTGCATCCTACAACATAACATTTCTTTATGTGAGCATCATTAACAAATATATACTGACATAGAGTAAATTTTTAAACTTGTGTATGAGTTTTAAGTGGGAATTATTTTTAGTTCATGTGAGATATTGCGCTATGAGGTTGGCAAACAAAACAATTTCCAAATCTAGCCTAATATGGTTCTGGAATTTCAGCAATTCTGGCAAATTGCCAAGAATCTGGGGCGCAAATATGGCATGACATGCACATGTAAATTCAAAATTGTGGTGCAACCGTTTCTCTATCAGTTACAGATTGCCATGGCTTAGTAAATGTGGGATGCTCTTGAAGGAAAGATCACAGAGTGACGCCAACCTCCACATCAAAGTACTCGAACAGACTCAAACATTACCATTAACAAATGGGAACCAACTGGGACACAAGATCTATAGTACATCATTCCAGTTTACAGAGGTCGAAGGTCACTTATGCTATGCTCATTGTGATTCGATCTTTGTTGTGACCGTGGCACGTCAAAATAGACATATTCGGCAGCAAACACAAAGTCAATTCAGCTGCATACGACGTTAGGGATGTAAGGAAGTAATTTTTTGGATAACAGACTTTATATTTCTCAGCAACATTGCCTCCAACCATCTGAAATTCAAAAACAGTGGTTTTCCAATTTAACAAGGTTTTTTATATCCTTTTGCGGATTGAAAACAGCAAGTTTTCAGGCGGCGACATGAAAGTCAACAAGATGTTTGGTCGAGGAATGGTTTTGAATGATTTAAGCGCCTTTACATTATGCCACTTCTTGACATTCCCACAAGGAACATCGCCAGCGTACGAATTCAAGCTGGAGTGGCACAGTCTGCTGTTAATAGGCATATGTCTGAATTTCAATCAGCATACAATCAATCGACTTGTAGATCGCTTCAACCAGACTGGTTCGACAAACGACGGACAAAGATCAGTAAGGCTCAGAGTGACCAATGCAGCCAAAGAGCGTTGCATCCGGGTCCTTCATTTGCGTGAGCACAACAGGCAGACTACCCGTACTTCAGAGGATTTGTGGCTAAACTGCACGGAACAGGCTGAGGGAGGCTTGGCTAAGAGCCAGAAACCTGACTTTGGGCCCGCCATCGACACTGTGCGCCACGTCTCTGTTAGTGTGACAATTTGGCAACATGGGACCAACAGACCTGGGCCTGCTTTCACAAAGCCCTAAGGTGATCGTAAGTCCTTAAGTTAACCTTAGTACAATGTTAAAGTATGGGAGTTAAGGTTAACCTTAGTTAAGGTAGCTTTGTGAAAGCAGGCCCTGGAGACGCCTTTATTCAGTTATGAATCAAGACTCCTGCTACAGAGATCACTGCACTCTCCACCATTCATATGAAATGTTTGATGAGACCAAGCTACACTCAGATATAAAACACCTACGTGAGTTAATACATTTCATATACAAGGTGCGAGGATGTTTTAATTAAGATTTGCAAGTTTCATCCTAGACTTTGCATTGAACATCAGTGCATCTCACATACTTGTTTAGAAGTTATTTGACATGGGCGTCAGGACGCAATGAGATCATACAGATACAGGATGTATGTACATTTGTCAAATTTAACACAGCTTTGTTTTTATACTAAACCAATAGTACTCTGGCACCACAAAGATGTGTTTTGTGTTGTACTATTCCTTTACAAATGACTTGACTTATGCAATACTCTTCTAGTGAAAGTTGCCAACAAAGACTATTTTCTATTGCAGTCTTTACATATGCTGATAAAAAAAGTGTTCTTTATTTGTAATACAGGCAGGAATGGGAGCTCTTTCAGTCAAGAACAATCGCTTAACGATTTTAATGTTGCCAGCAATATGTGTAAAGCATCTCTTGAAGATAGTAAAACAGTTTTTACTGTCATATGTCAATATTCTCAATCCTGTAAGCGGTCAGTATTAAAATAAATTACCATTTGTGCAGGCGTGTTGGATGGGGTTGAAGCTGTAGCCTAAAATGCAGCCACATGTAGACTGTCTGCACTCTGAGTTGGGGAAGTGACACTCATCATCCAAAGTGCAGTTTTCTCCAAAACCACCTGAATCAATACGACATAAAGTGAAAGTAACAGGTGTCTAAAAACATTTGAAAACAACTAAACTATTCTTAAAATCAGGATATGAATTCCCACTAACATCATACCTCTATCTTCTGACTCCCCAATTCGTTTTCGACCTATACCACATCAAAATCAACCAATCGCCTGCCAATACGCAGGGAAATTTGCAAAGATACCATATTTCCATATGTGTGTTCCTGGCTACTGTGGGTTTACTGTAGTGTTGTAAAGTGCATTTAAACGGGCTCAATCGTACACTATTGCATTGCTGAGCACTTAATCTTAATCATGCTTATTTACTGTGCTATTGACATGAACATGGGCTCGTTTGAATCCTCATTACCGCATCAATATGAATAATATAAATTGAATATAAACAATCTAACAAACATACAGCCACTATCAACCAATGTATTGTGCCTTTGTATAATAAAGTAATGTTGTGATGACATCAGTGATAACCTAAGCATTAAACAAACTTACGAGGTTACAAGCAAAATCATGCTCTATTTTATAAGAGTAGGAAAGTGAATGATTTGACATCATAAAAGCTATCATTGAGCTTTTGATATTTAAGTATACTTAACTCTTTAAATGTTCCGATTATATGGCTATCGCACTCTCTAATCATCGTAATTGTTCACATCTATATATCATTTCCTGACACTTACCTCTCCCTTGTACCTGGTAGGTCACATGACCAGATGCCGAGTTTGTCTCCCATTCCTTCAGCGTGTCTACGTCAACAGCAAACTTGCTACATGTACCATTTTGGTTATATTGCAAAGTTATACATCGGAAATCCTTGTAACATTCGCGGACACACTCGATCTGCAAACCAACCATACCCGTCCATATGAGGAATTCATTAGTTATTCCATCGTACTTCTCTATCAAAAGTTTCTTGCTTGGTTGACATTCCGACAGCACTTCCCTTATCATTAGAACATGGAACATAACCAAAAGAGAAATCTTCAACATGTCTCTCATGTTCACATGGACACCTACTTGTGAGGAATAAGTGACTAAACACTTGTCAAGCTGTTCAGAAAAGCTTCAGTAAAGCTATTCAGAAAGTCGGGAGCGTGTAAGAAAAATGCTGTGATTGATCTGAGTTTGGTTTACCTTCGCTTTTATCACCACCGTTCATTTACACTACTAACAAAAGAATAAATTGAAACTAGTTTCTTACTTGAATTGATAAACATGTTAAAAATGAATGAATAGACCTTTCTAAGAAACTAAATTTTTACACGTCTTTGAGTTCACTTTAAAACGAGCTTTAGATGCTCAGTGAACCAGATGTCACGTTTGTCATTTGCATCAGAATGTTTTCCCCCTGACGGAAAGGTTCTTAGCTTGCTGATGTCATTATTTTTATTTGTGTCTATGAATTAACTATTTTGATCTACATACGGTACAAACACGCTAGTATTAGTACAGTGCCCAGGGAGCCAAACTACCCAAATGGTGTGCATAAGCCGTAAACAGAAAACATGGGTTTTGCATATTTTGTTCATACAAGCATAACAAATATGACACATCTGTTGTCTTGCAGATTTGAGAAAAGTTTAGAAAAACTTTACATGTGAGCCTTACTAGCTTCTGCAGACTTCTAACCTTATGGCTTCAGTACACAAATTCTCATCATAGCAATAACTACAATAGTAAGTCATGTAAAAAATGGGGAACAATGTCCATGCAACACTGCTCAACTGGTGAATCAACCACTGTGGATTTATATGGTTATATGAGGAGTAATGAAAGGGATCCAAGGGATTTACAGCTATTGAAAGAAACAAAGAATCCTAAATTGTTCATGAAAGCCTTGTGGATGTAAACAATGTACAACAACATTATGTGTATAAGCATATATCACATACAAAACACACACTCTTATCAGCAAATATTTAAACACAAACTGTTTTTGACCAGTAAATATTGTATGGCAACAAAGACAATGCCTCCTAAATAACTTTTGTTTGGCTTCATAAAATTCTATAATGTTAAAAAGTAAAATTTCGCGGAAATAACGTTTGACACCTAACATAGATCTGCTTCTGTTATTTTGCTGTCTAAGAAATATACTTTTAAAGTGTAATATAAATAAATCCATGCAACATTTATTACTCAGAATCAGAGTGACAGCTTCAAACGCCTTTACCTGGTTAAGCTAGTGTCTCTTTGTTCTAATGTTACTGTGGCAGTATTCGGACATTTTATCTATACCGAAAGATAATTTAGGCAGTGGTTTGATAAATGCAAATGATAGCTCTCTCAACAGCAATCGGTCAAGTCATACAATATTAACCTCTCTTCGAATAAGAACAACTCTCGGACATTCCGCTAGAGGAAAACTATCTGTAAACTTTTAACAAATGAAGTTTATGGATAAACACTATGCTTGTTTTCAAGATGTCTTCGTTGAGATACAAATGTAACTCGACACATAACTTATTAAAACTGTTAGGAGGATTTTAAAGAATATGAAGTCAGTAACTGTTTTGGACTGTTTTATTTGACTGTGGTATTGGAGTTTTGTATAAGACTTTCTCTAGACTACAGTAAAATCGATTGGTAAATAACGTATTAACATATTATCTGTAAAGAGACAGTTTGCGCAATGCAAATTGTTCTGTTGTCGTTACATTAATGTTAGCTTTTTAAACAGCACTGGGAATTAGACAATGTTTAACAAAGAGCTGTACATCGCGTTACTGGTCAATAAAACAGTGGAAGAGTCTTTGTTGTTGACATCATAACATTATACATAGTCCACATGGCATAGTTAAGTAAGTGTTCCCTTTTGTGTAAGTTTTGATATAGCACCACCAGATTTTAGTTCTAAGTTCTAATTATTTCTCATTTTGTCAGTGTATGGCTGCGTTTTTAACAGAAGATTATTTTTTTTGTTTTCTCAATAATAAAGGTATGTTTGTTTGTGACAATTAAGAGTATTTTGAGCTACAACATACAACAGACCATAATATTAATTAAGTTTTATGGATATTGCGCGATTCTTAAGATTGCAAAGACATCGCAGATGAGGACCAAAGAACAACTTTTTAATGCACAGTACTGAAGACTAATTAACATTCAATACCGATTCGGCCATCATATGTAAATTTTGAGTGAAATGAATTTGATGACGACTCCGTGACATTATTGATCAACTGACTTGCTGTACTTTGTTAAAAATCTTTGGTTCCTTTCCAATAATATATCTCCAAAGAAATTTATAATTTTTTGTTATGCTTTCGCTCGAATTGGTGCTCTTGAAAGGAGATGTCATGATCGTATGTTCCACCATTTTCTAAAATGCATTCCCCTTAAGTTACCCTGACCCTCAATTCAAAGTGTCACGTAAAATTGTGTGATCGCTGTGTTTAGAACGAACAAATGCGGAATGGATGGGTTTCAACACTTTTGATATTTATTTGGACAACTCACAATATCCATCCAAAATGGATTCGAACGTTGATGTGATGGAGATCTCACCAGCGATTAGAAACTATTCATAAACTGACCAACCAATGTGCACTACAGCCTTATATACTCAACCCGAAAAAATACCGTACATGAAAAAATATTGCCTTTGATTGGACAAGCAATCGAGTAGCCTACCCATTCGTCATGTATACTTCACAATATTATGGTAATACTGACTGCAAAAACATGATACCCACAAGAATAACTTCTCTGATTTCAAAAGATATCTAAAAACATTTAAGCCTTTTATGCGCACAAAAATTGAAATCTAACATTCATACTCGTTTAAAGACTATACCACATTGTCATTTTATTTTGTGTTGCAATATTGTGTCAACATACCTTAAACCCAATAGTAACAAAACAATTATTATCCATATGTGTGAAATGAATCATTAAAAAAATCATGATATGTGTCGCAAACCCTCGCAGCGGTTTGCCTGTTGAGAAAATCATGTGACATCGGAATTTGAGACTACTTTTACCAGCCACCCTTTTAACATCTCCTAGTTAACATATTGGAATTTACTTGTTTTTGTATGTGTCTCTTCTTAGGTGCTGTTGACACTTGGTTAACTTTCTGTTATTAAAATTACCGAGGTTGCAAGGTTGCAGGTTTATTTTGAGTTTTAATTCATTATAACTTTGATAAGCTTCTTCACATCTGGTCATTACTAGTTTTGATTTTGGTCTTTTGGGATAGAAATCCAGCCTTCACAAGAACAGTTTAGGTTCTTTATTGATTTCATATTTCACTGGCAATGGTAAGACGTGGAGATTTTATTTTCACTTGAGTACAGATGAATATGGTTAACACATGCTTACCAGTTTGTGAATAACTAAAATTGTTATCGCCGAAATTCATTGGTTTTTTTTCTGCAGGTGAAACGTTTTGCCAGTATGTCGACTTCTTGTTTATAATCATTGGTCAGGATCTGAAATCTGGTGAAAGGACTGTTTGAATAATGAGGGTTTTAGTTTAGAGATGCACTGACAGTGCGGCTCAACATTCAACGTTTATTCCACTTACACAATCTCGGTTCTTCAGAACGACGTTGTGATGACAGACATCTTGTCAAAGAGTAAATCAATTACAAGGACCTAATATGCGTCACTGCTGTGAGAATTGAGAAGAACTATTAAGCTTAAGGGTTGTATGATGACCAAATGTGTCGATGCAAGACAACACTCCTGTGTACAACTCTTGCATAATCAAAACAGTAAACAGGACTCTTTGGCTATAAAATCATCATCCTCCTTTCTCTCCTGACTTTGCACCATCTAACATCCATCTCTTACCAATCAAGAAATCATTTTAAAGAAACAATCTTTCAAGATGATGAAACAGCTTCATAATGGCACTGCACCCAAATGATATGAGAGTCGGTAAACAGTCTAGTTAATAAACACATTTTTGCATAAGTTCGGCATACATGACTCCAGCAACTCACTGAGTGGCTCTTTAACAGCAAACATCAATTTCAACATAACGGTATGGGACAGCTTCATTTCAAGTTGTACATGTGTTGATCATAGCTTTCTTTCAAAACGCATTCCATGGAGTGAGTGAGGGAGTATAACGTGTTTTGAACAATATTTCAGTTATTTGACACGTGGATGACAAGCATTCAAAAGAGAGTGGAAAGATATGGGAGAAAGCGATCGAAAGGCTGAGGGAACGGATGGAAAGGAAGGCATAGTAGACATTAGCCAGGTTTTAGAACGAATTAGATTTGGTCTAGATTCAACCCGTCGAAGTGTCCATCTTGAATACCCCTACTCGGAAACATGTAAGCACCGTCTGTCATAGCTCTCAGGGTCTCCGAAGCACGCAAAACACCACACCAAGTTAAGGTACCCAGCCCAGTTGCTGCAGTGCAGTGCAGTGCACAGAAATAATAACATCGATTCGATGTTGTTCTAACTATGTTTATATTCCCTAGGGTATCAAACTGAAACTTTTGCAGGCTTCTAACCCGACATGTACTAAATTAGTCTCAAAAAATTACCTTTACACTCAACCCAAAGTGTCGTCTAGTCTTGCGATATCGCTCTGTTTAGAAACAAAAGATGCAGGGTACAATGGAGGTAGGGGTCAAACTTTTTAATAGTAACTTATATCCTTTAAAAATTTAATCCAAATGCAATGAATATTCAACAAGTGTACATATCAATATATCGGAGAGTGTCGCATATCATTAGAGTTCTTCTTAACCACTAAATGATGACAATACAAGCAACTAAGTCAAGGCGTGATAGTCGAGCTGGTAAGGTGCTGGTAAGGTCAATGCTGACGGTGGTGCCTGACTCTGAGGGTGTTGGTTCGAATCCAGCAACGGCCCCGCCCCTCAAAAAGTTCAAGAATTTGTACTATTGTAGATAGCATGATCCAAATTTAACAGTTATATTCATGGACATATTGTCATGGAATTAAACTATTTTGTTCACTATTACATCTTAAATTACTTCAGTGTATATTTCTCACACATATCGTATTTAAAGATCATAGTTTTGTCTTCTTATTCAATTACTCTTATTTCAAAAATAAATTTTACGAAACCTTTACGAAAAGTTATGAGTTTGTATTATTGATTTTATCACATCTTTCCCCGCTTGGCTTCAGTTCCTATCTCTGGCTCATTTAAACCTTGCTGCTAACAAGTTATTACAGTGCAGCACCCTCTTCAGCAAAAAGTTGCCATTCTCATAGGATTTCTCATTCAACTATGGCAATCCGTCACAGCAGCCTTGACGACTAACACATAAAATTACGGGAAATGCGACAAGGACTATCGTAGCAAGTCATCAGTGTACCTTTCTAGGGATAAATATAAAAAAAAACAGTTTATAAATGCCAGCATTATATGTTCTAACCACAACATGAATACGTAACTGCATTGTTACACTAGACAAGATAAGTATTTCAATTGAAAATAGAACAAATATAAATATCTAGGAATATATCTACAAGAGAAGAGATATGGTTTTCATATTGCAATTTCTTTCATAATTTCCTTTATCACTTAAATTAAGATATTTGAAAATGAATTTAAGAACATTTTCACTCGTTATTTACTTGCTGTGAAATGCTAATTTTAATGTTCACACATACCAAAAACAATAATCAAGAATTGAACATAATAGTATGAATAAACAAAATAATACATAGATAGACTTTTATATCTAACCATGTTGAGTGTAATTACGGAATCAAACAAATGGAGTAGTGTGTCACACCAGACACATTCACATTCTGAAGTGTTATAGACTCACTGTTATGTTCTACATCCACTACCCCCAGTACACCGGGGGATTTTATCATGCTCGAGTAATACACTTTATTTTGGTAGAAAATCAGATTCCATATATAAAAGTTAAACCGTGTCACTTCACTGGTGCTCTCGTCAGCCAAGGTCATTTTCATCAGCTGATCGCCATTGTTGTAGTACAGGAGACCCTTGGTGATGTCCAGAGTCACTGCGTAGATGACTGAACCAGTGACAAGTTTCCTTAAACCAGTTCCATTATAGAATACCTTGAAAAGTTTTACAAAATTACAAACATATATAGTCTTTATTGTTGGGTTTATCGCTATAGAACCAACAAACATACCACCTAAGTCCACTAAGTTTGTTAAGTTTTCACCGTGTAATGTCATTTTTCTGATCGATGATGTAGAATTATATGTTGTGAGGAAAACAAGTCCCCTTTTCTCATCAGCTGCCATTCCTATTGTCATATCATTACGTTTTATGGTTTCAGTTTTTGAAGTGTTCAGTTCTGAGATGATGATCCTGCTGGGGTTGCTAAGACTAATCAACAAAGAGTTTGTTTTTGAAATATAGAGTGCAGACATGTAATTTGCAAGAGACACATAAGGATATATATCAAAAGAGTTTGTGATGATGTTAAACTGTCGCATCTTTATGAGAGCACGCCCACCATTTGGTATAACAAGGATCCGACTTCTCTCTGTGTTTGGTTTAGATGTTGTTATAGCTCTAGGTACACCAGCAGTAGGATTTGCGGACACTGAAATTGTTTGTCTTGTATTTATCACCGAATCAGTTTCTCTATAAATGGTTACATTCGTTGATTTACATGACTTTGCATTTGCGCTTTGTTCCCTCAGCGTTTGGTTGAGTTTATTTATTTGAACATCATATCTTGCTAGTTTGTTTGTCAGAGCTTCTGATTTAAGATATTTAGACAAATCTAGTAGTGAAGTTATTGCTTTATTGATGGTTTCAGATGACAGTTCATTTGAATCCTTCTTGTCGCCCAGATCGTGATTAACTTCCTTGATTTGTTGACCATGACGCGCTAATACATATGTTATGAATTTAGATTTAACAAGAATTTGGGACCAAGGAAACATTTCAGTGTTTTGTCGCTCACCTCTCTGAGGACCATCTCGATACGCCCTGATGTTCTCCTCGTCCTGTACGAGGGATGTGCTCATCTGAAGAAGAACCTGAGACGGGATAAGTTTTTCAGCGAATTCCTCTTCCACTATATCGGACAATGACTCTGGTCCAATGGTCTTCTTCAGAAATATCTTCATCTTGGGAATGTTCTTCACCCGTTTACTTAAGGGATCAGCTTTGTCAGTCAAAATCATTTTTTCCAAATCAAATCTTGCCAAGGGAACATTCATCTCATTTTCAATAATATCGATTCTGTCATTAAGCGTTTCAATGTCTTCATTACTCTTGACTCCTGACAGAAGGGAAACGATGATCCACACATAATATAATCTGTAAAACTCCATGGTGCATGAAACAGTAACGCTGAGCTGTTTACTCTATGTCGTACAGTTCACAATGTAAAGTTCACCTGTAATATGGGCATTATATTCACAAAACAACCTTGACTTATTTACAAGGACAGCCATGTACTCTCAGCGTGTAGTTGACAAGTTTTCAATCATCGCATTGCTCGACCTTGTGTATAGGTATGTTTTGCTTACCGAAATCATTTAACACATCACTTAACATGTCAGTTTTATAAAATAATAAACACTATCGTTATTTCTTCTTCAACATTGTATTTAAAATGATTACAGTTATCGTTAACACATTAGAACAAGTTTCATGTTAACATTTCAGAATTGAGAATTTGTATTTGAAAAGGTGCCACACAAAACTAACAAGATTTTTACTTTCTTCCAAATTTCCAACACAATACACTGCATACACCTCACAGAAAACAGGTAATCTTCTTGATACAGTCGACTTTAACTCCAATTAGAATCAAGATAATTCACAGACGAATACAGTTTGAATAGGTCATTCTCTCTGTAGCTAATAAGGCTTCATTTCATATTTCACAACTATCAAATTTATAATCCTAAATTATCTAGGAAGTCTGTTTAAAAGATTTCAGCTTCTTTAGTCTTGTGTCCTGTCTATTAGGATGACAAATTGAAGCTCAGATGAAGGAAGCATTTCAACTTTTCAAGAATACAATTTTTTTTACCACGATACATTCCAAAAATGGCTTTTAGCTGTCCCTTTAACTGTTTTATTTTCTTTCTTTATCATCATTGATTTATAAAAAAAAGTGGTTCACATTTTTATGGTAATTTTTATGTATCAGAATAGTTTTCACTTGCCATTCAATTGCCTATCTTTGTAATATTTTAAAGGCTATTGTCTTGTAATCCTACTAAGTATCCACATAATTACTAACTCTATACATTATATTCATCATTTGTCAAATTATCATAGTTTAAGATTCTGTAGTTCTTGACAAAAAGTCGAAAAATTCGAGTTGTATTCATCGTATTCATGAATGATGAACAACGATAATGTCATGGTAGTTCAATGTAGTCTTAGCAATTCATTACGAGTTTGTGAATATTAAGCAGGACAATCCTAAATGATCGAAAAAGTATCAAACCACATATAACAATTATTACGGCGTTTGAATTAGTGATATGAATGATTTTCATTTATAAAAAATAAATTGTTTTCACTGAAAGTGAACCCCGTTATTTAGCTTTGTACTCCACAGCTTCACATTCAATTAACACTTCAAAGTCACTCAATCACCAGTGCACAATGATAAAAAACCTACCCTTAGTGCGAGGGCTTCTATTTAGGACATACACATAGCGTGTCTAGTATTCACGGGTTTGTAACAGAATATATTATGATAGCTCTTAATTTGATTTATCTCGACCCAACTTCCCGGAGAGCTATCCTCATTTGACCAAGAGTTGTTTACCAAAACTTTTTCAACCCCAAAGGATATCAAAATAAATATATCAATTGATCCAACACTCAAGGAATTCAACAGAGACTCATATCTTTAATAGCATTGCGCATGATGTGAGAAAGCTGAAATTATCTAGATGTAGAATTTATAAGTTTTCAATGTCATTAAACCTTTTGTTTAATCTTCATATTTGCTAACTACGTATACATGCAGTGTGTACATGACGTCATCACGTCAAGGTGAAGTGGAAATATAATGTTCACATAATCATTGGGGTGCGATTCTGCAAGTGTTACTTAAAGTGTTACCTCAGGTATCAGGACGTTAGTGTTTTCACAAACACTGTCCGGCTGGGGCTCCAGTGAGAGGTAGACATAGGTTTGTATCTTAAAAATCATATGCACTGATGTGAGCTCTGCAATCGGACTTTCTTGTTATCTTGTTTATAATGTGTGCATGCAAACAGGGTACTCAAAACCTTGGATCTGCTATTTTACTCTTAAAATCATATATACTTGTGTACACCTTATATTACCTAAGAAGTGATTGTATAAACATTGCTTAAGGTCAGTGCATTAGTTTTCATCAATTCAGTTTTATCACCTGACTTTTCAAACATTTACAAAGCGCAACATAGATATAAGTGATGACCCACACTCAGGTAATCTACCGTTATCTACCATTTATGCAGTTTGTAAATACGTAGCTCAACAGGTTATAATGCTGATTTTTAAAGGGCCACATAGTATGATGATGAAGTCATATATGTTAAACTTTATAAATAGTGTAACTTTATGGAGGAGTAGTTGTGGTCTCTGGAATTCTGAAAACTTATTTACAGCAGCTACGAGCGAAAATGTATGTTAATAGTGTTTCGTAGATCAACTAACAAATATATATTTAAATTAAATGCATAAATTTGACCTGTTCAAATCAATATCGCGGTTTTTCTACTAAAAAAAAGAGAAAATATCCTAATTTTGGCATTTAAAGAGATAAAGAAGCATCATTTGTATCCTCATTTGCCTTTAGCTGTCAATGATGATAATATTAATAATTTGAGCTTGGAAAAAGTGCCTTCGAGACATTTTGAGTAGTCTGAGTTCTCATTTACCCCTTAATACTAGTACTCATTTTGAGTGCAGAAAGAGTGCCTTTTAGAAATATTTAGTAAACTGGGATTTATTTATTTCTGATTGCAGAGGCAATCTTTCTTTAATCATAGCTAATAGCTGTTAACAATAACATGCACTTGCAACACTCCATATCAAGTGGTTGTAGGGGCTTCAGAGATTAGTGAATGCTGCTGTAGCAGGAGGGCAAAGCTTAACATAACATGCATTGCTTTTGTGTTCTGCGACGAGAAATGTTCTTGTTTACAAATCGCAAATGTTTGTTGAAATTATATCTTACAATTCTTCAGAGGTTTTAATTTTATCAAGATTGATTAAAATTTCAGAAATATGTCCGAAACTAAAATGTTGGACTCGACACAAGTCTTTACGCTGTTATTCTTGAACAGTTCAAGAAACTAACAATTGGTTTCCATTATGTTTCTTGTACAATAAAGAAAACAGTTAAAACAAAAAAAACAACGTTATTAAATGACAATATTCAGGAAGTAACGTAAAGTGATCATATTTTTCAAAACCCGCAGGGAGGTAACTCTCAGATAGTATCTACAAAATTCCCTTAAAGCATAGTTGATGTCTATTGACTTTGTTATTCGTAGTTACAATTATAGTAAAGGCAGTATTGATTTATCAGCTGAAAGGAAATATTCAAATTTTGAAGCTGCAAAAGAATTGAAACGGGAAAAGACAATTATGGCTGCAAGCGACAACAAAAAGATTCAACTTAATATGAATATATATTGTAACAGAAATGCTATTTTGCCATTGAAGGACATGTGGTAAATCATCTCGATAAATGTACATCTTCATCTCCTAAATGCTAAATGAAATTAGTTTTGAATCAAAATTAAAAAACGGTCATATGAAGTGAACAAGTCACGATTTAGTATTTTTTTAGATATTTTGTATTGCTCGTCTTTTTGTACAAAGCCTTTAATGCAATAACCAGTTTGGCCCAAAAGCTAAATTTCGCATTTCCTCAATAAGGTCTGCCTGCACAGAAAGTTTTGCTGTAATAGAACAAGCTATTCAGTCTAAAACTGTTCAACAAAATTGGTGTAATGATGTAAAATAAACCAAAATACGCCAAAACAAGTAAGGATCCATAACATAGCAAATTGGAGTAAACATTTAATGTTTTTAGAGAAAGACATGATGTTTTTAATTTATCTGTGGAATACCACTATCAAAACTTAAAAATATAACTCCAGCAATCTGATAAAGTATAGGAATAGATATAACATTGTTATATTTGTATTACTCTCTCTATCTGCAAGATTAAATATACTTTGTAATATATAGCTATTGCAGATATTGGGATCCAAATATAACAAACTAACATTTGTTCAGTATCTTAACTGAATGTGTCTCTGAAGGCTTAAACCATTATGCAACTTTCCGTACTTTGATAAGGGCCAACTTTAAATGCAAAGGTTGTATTGTGAAAAAACCCCAAGAATGTCAATGAAAAGAGCAAAGCATAGATAATAAGAATAATTAAAAATCATAGTAGTTATATTAAACTAAAAGAACAGTTCCCATATCCACACTATTCTAGACAGCAGTAACATCAATCTACTAAACAAGAATGCTTTATCAGCCATTTTGTACCTACGTCGCTTTCTTTACCCAGTGTTTTCTAAAAAGAAATGGGACTTTGAATGTTGGTTCTTTAAACAATATAGAGGTTTCATCAAAATCGAAACTTCACTGTTTTGCTAAGGGAACACGGGACCAATCGGGTGGTAAAATCATCTATACAGAGGATAAACGCTGTTTCCTTGAAAGGAGAGGAGTACATGGTGTGTATTTTTATCATCATTGTTAACCCTTAAGTTGATGAATATTTTGCTGACCAGTTTTGCCCCCGTGGCTGCATTTTTCTGAATTTCAAGCACTCGCCTCGTTAACGGTAATTCCTAGTTACCCTTGTAGATGATTCTCCATCGAGACGTGGCCGTTTTTACAATATTTGATGTGTTAACACGGCGAATTCCGGCTGTAAACAATCGATTCATACCCAATAAGTTGACCAAACCCATAAAGAAATAAACACTCCTTACCCGACACTTTGAAGGGTTTTTTTTATCCCATCTACATCAATATCTATTACAATCTAAAGATATATATTAAATTATGTATGGAATTTAAGATACATTATTCCTTATTATTACGATACACACGCTAGTGAGAATTCTGCAATCTTGTATGCAAGATTGTCTTTATTTCCAGTTGAATAAAATCCCTAATACTGATCCCGCGTACATGTATTATATAAAGAGAATCTCACCGTGTCTTCTGATATCAACAAGGCTTGAACAAAGTTACTTTTTCTTTCATCAACGAGTGTTGACATTTTTTATATCAGAAGACACGAGGGTGAGATTCTATTCATCCACCAAAATCATTTTTCATTTAAATTTTTCTGAACACTGCACAACTCAGTCATCAGTGCAGTCATGTAATAGCACCGTGGGGTTGTCATATTAATGATGTTATAGAATTGTGATATCATTACTGAATGATTTAAAAAATTGTGATGTTAATAACTTGACTGTAACAGGACATTGTTTAAAATCTATTGTCAAAACAATATTTCCTAGGAATTGTAGGGTTATTCTTTAAAATGACGATATTATTATTAGATATATTAATATAATATATCTCATAAGAATATGTCTTCAGGGTCAAAAGATAAGCGCAGCTAAAGATAGTTTGGGATATCCCAACAAGGTTCTGACCCTACGGCATTATTAGCTAGAACTAAATGGCGCGCTCACTATATCAAAGGGCACCAGCAAGTGAGTTATTCTACAACAGCCTTGGCTCCCGCTTTATCATTTCTCTCGGCGGATGAAGTAATATCTGGGCGAGCAGTCCAGCATTATAACAACAGTTCGTTGCATCGTTAATGCATGCTATTAAAGATAGATTGTTTCATTTTTGATGGGGTAGAAATAATAAACAACTGTCAACTGGTTCCAGTGATATGAAAAGTGAAAGAGGGGCACCTTGAATTAATTGCAAACAAATTTTGATAATTGTCTTATTAGTGACATTTGTCCAAACAGTCGCTGCTTCTTGTACAAAATACAAAGAATTTAAGATTTAAAATAATTGATAATAAATGTGAACAAATATTTTAAAGTGCCAAATAGTATGGGGTACCCTCAGCTATTTGTGAACAACACTTGATAAATGCGCATCACTAACTTGGCATACAAATAATTGTTTTGTCTTTACAATGATGGAAAAATTATGAAATTTCACCACTCGGTTCAGAAGTCATAAAGTGCGAGACGAGTGTGGTATGCACTTCGCGGCTCTGGTTGTAATTCCACTGTAATTCCACTAAAACTCACATTGATTTTTTTCTCTGTCTCATTTTCAAATTAAGAAAAAAAGAATCTAACAATTGTTATAAAGTACTCAAGTCAGCAGTTTTGGTGCGAAAAAGAAACTTTGGGACAGTAACACACATCCTCACTTCCACTCTTCTCCTCTTTCTTCAAATATCTTCATTATCATCATCATTATCTTTCTTCAGATATCTTCATTATCATCATCATTATCTTTATTCAAATATCTTCATTATCATCATCATTATCTTTCTTCAGATATCTTCATTATCATCATCATAATCTTTCTTCAAATATCTTCATTATCATCATCATAATCTTTCTTCAAATATCTTCATTATCATCATCATTATCTTTCTTCAAATATCTTCATTATCATCATCATTATCTTTCTTCAAATATCTTCATTATCATCATCATTATCTTTCTTCAAATATCTTCATTATCATCATCATTATCTTTCTTCAAATATCTTCATTATCATCATCATTATCTTTCTTCAAATATCTTCATTATCATCATCATTATCTTTCTTCAAATATCTTCATTATCATCATCATTATCTTTCTTCAAATATCTTCATTATCATCATCATTATCTTTCTTCAGATATCTTCATTATCATCATCATAATCTTTCTTCAAATATCTTCATTATCATCATTATTATCTTTCTCCAACAAACTGATAAAAACTTTAGAGTAATATTGTGATGTGTGAAAGATTGGAACTTGTACAGTTTTGGATGGATACACAAGGCATCATATCTGAAGCCCAAGCTTGTTTTAGAGAAGGTTACAGTACCAGTGATCAACCTTTCATACTACATTCAATAATACACAAGTTTATTAGAAACAAAAGGGGAACTTTTGTTGTATATTTGTTGACTTTCAAAAACCTTTCGATTCTGTTCACAGAACAAATTGATGTATTTATTACTAGAAAGGGGTACCCATAGAAAGATACATAATTTACTGAAAAGTGTATATAAAAATGTTGCATATTGTCACCGGCACTTTTTATTTTATATATTAATGAACTTGTAAATGATATGATATCACCCGATACGTGTGGCATTTTTTTTGACGAATCTCTTAAAGAGCCACTCCGTGATTTTCATAACATATCATATTACGAACCTGATACAAAATCAAAACATCTTAACTTTTCATGCCCAACAAACATATATGGTTTAAACATATTTATTTCAATGAAGAATTGGAAACAAAAAACATCGACATGACAAAAACTAGTTTTCCATGAAAATATAAAAACAGCCTTATAAATGCACAGAGGTGAAGATATAAGGTCCAATATACATGAATACTAGTTATATTTACAAACATACTCTATCAACTCCTCGATCATAATTGCGACGTTCTACCCTCATATCATCACTGTAAAAAAGCAATAACAGTCAATACCTCACGATCAAATGACACCATTGATTAAGTATAGATATTCTAGTAACATACTGTGAGAAATGGGGTCTAGAAATAAATTTTGAGAGAACGAAGGTTGTAGTCTTCAAGAAAGGTGAAACTCTATCCAAACCTGATAAATGGTTTATCAAGGCTAAAAAACGTCATACTCTAAATATCTAGGTAATGTCTTTTCCTGCAGGAACATATTTACTAAAGCATGTGAGACTTTGTACCAATAAAATGCTTCATTACAACATTAAAAAATCTGCCTGTAAACGCTGCTTTTAAGATGTATTTGATGGAAAAAAACAGCCAATTTTGTTGTATGGAGCAGAATTATGGGGTTGGAAAACTCGTAAACCAATTAAAAAGGTGCATGCTAAGTTTTGTAAAAATATTCTACAAGTTGGCTCTAGAGCTCCAAAAAAAAGCTTTTATAGCTGGGTGTGGAGGATATCCTTTAGTAATATATGCCAATGTCAGATTTCTTGCATTTGGGATCAGGCTTTTTCGTCAATCGTCATCTAGATACACCAGGAAGTGTTATGAAATGTTAAAAAGAATTCATGAATCAGGAGATGAAAATTGGGTCTCTTAAAGTAAAGAGATTGCTTTTTAAAAACGGCTTTGGATATATTTGGGTATCCCAGGCTGTTGAAAATAAAAACTTCTTTCTAGAAATGTTTCATAAATTATGTAAAGATATATATATCCAATTTTTCTAAATTTATCTTCTATGATTAAACATGATGACTACTATTCTGATCTGTACAAGTGTGCGCAAAATGCTCTCCCTCAGATGTTGCCTGTTTATTTGATTGCCCAAACGGAGTGCGGCAAGGTTGTATTCTTAGGCCATTGTTATTCTCGCTATTCATTGGTGAATTGTCTAAATCTATAATCTTGGCTGGTAAACTCAATTAGTCCCAGGTCCGTATGAACTATTTCTATTTCTTTTTGCAGATGATGTCAATCGTGTGTCTGAATCGATAGTTGGCCTTTAAAACCAATTACTAATTCTTTAATCATTCTCAGACAATCTGGGGCTAACTGTAAACCTTGATAAAACACACATTATTATTTTTTTAAAAAGGGGGAATACTTTTAGATAAGGAAAGGTGGTTTTATAAAGGAACAAGGTCGACACTGCAAATAGCTATAAATAATTAGGGATTTTGTTTTCAAGCAATTTTAAAGTGATAGCATGTGTTACAGATTTGGCAAGGCGTTGTAAAATAACAATGATGGAACTCATTGTGAAGATTAACAAGATTGGAATGGTCCATCCGACAAAAAATTGAAAAATCATTAATTCTTAGCTTATGCCGATATAATTATATGGATGTGAAATGTGGGGACTAATGCAATATGAAGTACTGAATTGGTCCATCTGCTAGCCTGCAAACGATAGTTACATGTAGGAATGCAAACCCCAAATAACACTGTGTATGGCGAATGTGCCCGTTTTCCAAAATATATATATACATGCTTTCTTGCGTTTATATTGGGTCAAATTGCTTAAAATGAGCGAAAACAGACTACCGAAAGTGTATAAATGCTCATATATAATGATAACATGGGAAGAAATTATTTGGGTTTCATTTACAAAGAATATATTGTTTTTCCACGGGTTTGGATACATATGGGTGGCTCTTATACAGCACTAGACATGTTCAGTGGTTGTACACTGGTACTTTCCCTGTAGTTCGTGCCAAATATTAAAACATGACATGCAGTTAACATAAATCTCATTTTAAAATTTTAATTTTTATTTCATGCTATTTAACAATAGATTCAGATTTTTCTTATCGTTATTGAATTGACGCTCCGTCTACCATGCTACACTCAAATCTATTCCAAGCTTCCTAGTGCTATATTTAACTGTAATAACACTGTCCAGAGTAGACACCTTACACAAAGGAATGATATGTCATCCAAGTAATCCAAACCACCATTCAACAGTGTTAAATAATTATTGTTGTTTTAGTCGGTAGCAGTAATCAGTACATAGATTGTGAGCAATTTGTTGGGTAGACAAAATGAAAATACATTTTATTGCTTTTATTTTGTTCCTACATTAAAACATACGATAATACTATTAGTAACCACAAGAGATTGGAAGCTTATCAAATTCCAATAATTGATTAGTTTTATCGACTGTTAAAAATTTTTTCATTGTCAGTTTAATGATAACCTATTCAGTTTTGTCACTTTGCATGATTATCTTGGAAAAGATGAGTATTCTATCATTAAATTGTTTTGATTACTTACAATTCTACGTATTGTGATAGATGTTTTAGGTTAGGTTAAAGATAACAGACAATCCGATAATTTTTGAAATAATAACTAATAATCAACTAAAAATAACAGAAAAATTACCCAATTTTTTTTTATCAAATTTCATAATATTACATTATGAAATCTAGATAACTAGTCACATAAAACATCAATTTTATCAAACTAAGTTTAAGACATTGTTAATCTACTGAACTGTAAAATATGTTATACTGTTTCGAATCACAAGCTGATCTACAGTTAACTTGTAAGGACATCCATAATAGTTCAACTCCACAGATAAATATGTGGTAAACAAAAGTTTTGGTGTAAAGTGCATAGTAAATACACAATTTATTTTGTAAGCTTTGTATGGGAAGTAATATGAAAGTTGTAAAACATTTTTACCTACTTATCATGGCACTAAAAGTGATTTGATTTCCGGACTTTGGAATTCATATGAACCTTTCAATACGAACCCAAAAGATAAAAAGCACCTGTTTGCTTCTTCCTGTCGAGGACACTGTCCAGTTATTATTGACAACATTACACGTAGTATTATTTCTGATGACACATCATCACTAATGGTGCCAGTAAAATGACGGGTGTAAACATATGAAAGGAACTGTGACCCACGTACAATTGCAGATGGTTTTTGAGCTTACTAAAACGAGTCTGACTGATTGATAATTGGATGCGCCTTTGTCTGGCTTTGTTCACATACATCGTGTCACATATTGCATGCACATATCATGTAATTTTTTTGACGTCCATAGAATAACTTCTGCATAACTGACAATAAATCACATATTGTCCACGTGTAAAATAGCCATATCTTAACTTATTTTTGTATCGTCTTGTCCATCAAGCAATAGTTCGAATTATGACTGTATAAATGTCTGAGAAAATATCTATCACATTGGCTAAGTGAATGGTAATACACATATCTTGTGTTTAAAGATGCTGATCACTTCAAATAGAATTTGTATAAACAATGAAAATCAATGTTTTCGGAATTTGATCCCTGGTCACTTTAATGAACAAAAAATTAGTCTGGTTAATTGTTGAGTGTGATGTACATTTACGTTACAGTACATTTGACCTTTACATTAAACATCATCCGTTTCATTTTCGCAATGCCATGCTGCGTCATGAAACATGATATTTGTAATATATAAGATACTAAGGTATATGAACAAACTTTCGGTATACAGCTGTAAACATAATGCCAACAATAACAAATGGTCATGGATAAGCCAACCAAAGCTCAATAAATGCAATGTGTAAATCCAGCTCTTACCTACCGAGCGCGTCATGAATACGGTTCGTCAGTATTTTCAAGAGAAATCAGCCATCACCAACATCACCGAAACTCTGTACAAGAAACGAATTTTATTACCCTCTCGTTGGAGATATTACAGTTGTGAAACAATGAAATGTTATTCAACACTGTTGTGAAACATTGCACGTGAAAGCAATTGCATCCGGAACTATTTTCCTGTAGTCACATGACAAGTTATCATGTGATGATGTAAATAAAAATGGCGATTGTCAAAACTATTGTTCCCTTAACATTAAAAACTTACGAGATAAAAGTACAATTCTTTTTAAAAAACACGTAAAGCTAAATAATTACTATCAGTTGTCCAAGAAACAGCTCAGAGATAACAGCACAATTATTAATCAACGTCCATCTTCTTCAAATGTAAACCTGACCTCCGAATCCGGGTCAAGCAGGCTTTCTTCAGTAGATCGGAAGAGGTCATCCCTACCGATTTCAGTCGATTCTAGAAAATTCATTCCCTCTAGGCAGATACACTGACTGCTAAGTTCCAGAGGCAATTTAAATGACTAAAATTTAGGACGATCTAAGCTACCACAAAGTTTGTTTGAATGGGCAATAAACTGACATTTCTTTAGCAAAATTTGTATACTTTACATACAGCTGTTTATTTTGTGTTTAATGGAATAAATGTTTTTCGTGATTACTGACAAACTCTTTATTTTCCTTGAAGATACTATTCCATTCAACAAGCATTTTAGATAATCACAGCAGATTTATTTATACAACATATTTCTGAAAGTGCATGTTTATAGGAATGTTTCTTAAAAAACTGCCTATCAAAAGTTTCAAATAAATTCAGCAGAACCGACATATGATGTCTCATTGTCAATTAATAAATTTATATCAATTCTTTAACGTACTATGAGATTGTCTAGTCTCTCAAGCAAAAAAAAATAGAATTTTACCATAATCAAATACACAGAAGGGGTCACATTATCGAATTTTCCTATCATTTCGATTAAAATATTCCATTTTGACTCTCTGAGAAAAAAAACCTCAGCAAAATCATATTGACGTAATTCAAACAAACAAACATGCCTTGTATTTAAAGTCGTTGATCACTTAAAAGATTCGTTTAGAAAAATAAATTGACTGTTTTCAAAATGTCGACCCCTTAGCACTTCAGTTAACGGTTAACTAGACTCACGGGCAAAAGAAACTATACCAACATTGTTTTGTTGTTATCAACATTATCAGATATGTCACATAAATAATGTGATACTCGTTTTAAAGACAATTTAACTGACCAATATTTGATCGAAATTTAGATACGGTGACACGTACAGTTAATGCAGTAGAATGTAATGAATGAAACTGGGGGTAAATGTCAATTTGCAAAAATAAAGAAGTCTTTTTAGAGACTACAGAAAACGCTTTTTTCACAAAGGAAACACTGGAAAACTGTCAGTATCTGGTATGGCCTCCGTTCCTTTGAATACAGGCCTGCACACGTCGACGCACAGAATTCACAAGGCGCCTGATGACGTCATAAGGGATTGCTTGTCATTCTTCCACGAGTGCCTGGATAAACGTTTGCCGACTTGATGGAGGTGGATTTTACTGCTTTCTCTGCAAGTCCAAATGATCCCACAAGTGTTCGATCGGTGATAAATCCGGTGATCTCGCTGGAAGTCTCTGATGACTCTGGCTGTGTGGAACAGGCATTGTCTTGTAAAAGGATTTCTCAGGGGTATTAAAAAGAGCACCACAGGACGAAAACCTTAGCCTTAGGCATTCAAAGTACGGTCAAAGAAACAAGTTCTGTTGTATTGTCCCTGCACATTCCATCCCAAACCATGACGGTACCGCCGCTGAATGGCACAACCTCCTGGACACAACACGGGGCCGTTCTCTCTCCTCTTCGACGATAAATGCGCACTGTGTAGCTCGAAGCTGCTTTCATCTGAAAACACAATTTTTAGCCAGTTCCTGTTCTGCCACCGCTCTACCATTCTTGTCCACTGGTGACGGTTATGTCGGTCACGTCGGCTCAGCATCATCCCGGGGAAGGGCCGGTACCCTTGAATGCCATGTTCACGAAGACGTCTGATCACTGTCCTTCTGCTGATAAAACGGTGTACCGCTGTTGCTGCTGATGACGTCACTGTGCGTCATTGCGTAGGTGAATCATGCGGATGTAGCGGTCGTCGTTTGCGGTTGTGACCCTGTGTTTTCCACTTCTTGGCCGGTCCTCGGTTCCACCTGTCTGCACCATTCTTGTGTGCAGTCTGGTTATCGTAGTTCGTTTGCAGTTGAAGATACGAGCAACATTGGCGCGACGTGCGCCCAACTGCAACATACCAATCGCTCTCTCTCGTTCCTCCGTGGTAAGTCTCGGCATGTCACTTGTTGTGTTCGTTACGACTGAGGTCTAAAGCATGCAGATTCGTGATTTTTATACAATTCGGTTCCATATGAACGTAATGCACATGCATACCATTTTGCTCGAAAAACGTGTGACAAAGTCCATATTTGGTAAGAAACATTATTTTTTTTCTCAGTAATTAGGAAGTTGCCTTCTTGTGACATAGTTTGATGATAAAAATTCCATTTCGAAAGCTAGTTTCAACTTTTCAAAACAAAACATATTTTGCATTAGTTTCTTTTGCCCCTGAGTTTATATACGATGACACACGATTGCGTTGTCACTTCTGTATGGAAAATTCATAATTATCCGTTTCTTTTTGCAATCCTATTATGTCTCAAAGACATGCCAAATTACATAGTATTTACACTAGGATATGCGAGTATGTGAAGAACCTTTTTATAAGCACCCAACTACCTAGTTATCAAAAGCATTGTTTCTAATTTTCATGGGTTTACAATATGTAATGTAGCTTAAACCTATTGGCTTCTAAATTTTTATATTTTTAACATATAGCAGTCGTAATTAAATGTAAGTGGTTGAATGTAATAATTGGAATATGAATGAGGCATATATTCCTTAATCAGTTTATCTACATTTACGTCCAAAAAATGTTATGGTCCATTTGATCTTTAACAAAATCATTATCATATTTTGTTAAAGTTATCGTGAGGGTAAAAGCTAAATTCAAAGGTTAATTTTTGCTTCATTTCATTCAATATGAATAGAAATTATTATTGTCATGTAAATTAATGTCAATTTATGCATAACCTACAGTGGGTTGCATATATCTTTACCTGTAGTGAATGCATTCAGATTGCAATCTGATTGCGGTCGAATGCATTCAGATTGCACTCTGATTGTGGTCGAATGCATTCAGAATGCACCCAGATCGCGGTCGAATGCATTCAGATTGCGCTCTGATCGCGCTTGATCGCGATCAGACAGAATTTTGATCGGAAATGACCCCAACAAAAACGTAAATGACTGTCAAATAACCGCAAAAAACCCCCTGAAATAACTGCATAAAACCGCAAATGAACGCGAAGCAGCGGCAATCTCTATCGTGAGTCAGTAGATAGATTATTCCAATAAGAAGAGGTGAGTGTTCCTTAATATGCAATCGTTTGGAATGTTTTGTGCAAATTGGCTTTTTATCATCTGAATTACAAATATTATGAATTACCTTATAATGTAAAACTGACATACTGATGAAATACAATTTTTAGAATTTAAATACAATAACATATTCTGTCCAGTATAGTATGTTTCATGAAAATATTTATAATATCCTATATTTCCTAAAGAATTTTACATCATTTCAATCTATTTGCATATTTTCACCAAATGCAAAATATATTTATTCTTCACTTATTATTTTTTATAATGAAAATGAAACTGAGAACCAATACTAATACTAACGTTACATGATATGTCAATAATTCAACTCTGCACTCAAAAGTTCAATGATAAAACGACGAAAAGCAACTATTCCACCATAAGTTATTTTAATAACTTTGGGGGTTTTTTTGTAAACAATTATATTTTAATATTACAATGTATTAATATGCCCATTTGTGTCTCATAGTCCGTTCGTTTTTGTTTTGATGTTTTTTTTTAAACGAGTCTGTTGATAAATTATGTGATGTGAATCAACATATGACACATTAATGAATTATATTTCTGTTCTTCTTCTTCTTCATCTACTAGTATACAAACCAACCACTCCCACAGTGGTAAAAGCGACGCAAATCAGGAAATTTCATCGAATTTTAAGACAATTTTGCTCATCAATAGTTATCCTTTTCACGTTTGCATTTAATCATCGCATTATTGATATATCATATCAATGAATTTCCTACGATTGTTGAGAGCCACTTCTTAACTTAAATCATACTTCATTTAACTAAAACTTAGTTCCGTATTTATCTGTTAGGGAACAATGAGCATGAACATGGGTTGTCAGCTAAATGAACAAAATTGCTTTTATTGTAAAGATTTCATTGCGTCTTATGTTGCATTGTCCTTTGCATACTGATGAGTGAATGTAACTTTTATCTAAATAAACAATACCTTTTAGATAAGATTTATCTTCTTAGTGGAGACAGTCAATTTTATCTTGGCTTCCCCAGAGCTTTCATGATATTCTTAAAACCTGCACCATAATGTATAATTTATATTTACTTCTATTCTGCACTGTGTTATCTCTTCAACACCTCGTCAATCATTTTTCAACGTGGATCTGCACCTTTATATCTGTCAATTTGAGATACACATCTTTACCAAAACAACGCAGATCTTCGATCGATCCGTAGCTTAGTTGAACGATGGCCAATAACGGTTGTTAATTCGCATGCTTATAACAAAACCTTTGGAACTATATGTTTCAAACACACGATCGTCTGAAGTACCTGAGACACAATACACAGAGCTTGGTAACATGTCGTCTGAAAGTAGGCCGGGAAGTCTAGACGTTGCACATGTTACGTACGCGTAGCTGAGTCTTGCATAATAAACATTGACTATCACTTCCGACGTTGACAATAGACAGAGTTTGATAAAACCCTAATGAAAGTGTATATTGGCAACGATAACTCTCTGTAACAATAATGGTTGCTTGCTAAAATAATAGTGTATACAAAATTCGTCTTCGTTGACCCAAAATACGTACTCTCTTTCCTTTACTCGTTTCTTTAATCCACATATTCCGAAGCAAAAAACGTCATGAGGCTAATGAACTTAAATTGAATAGATTTCCTGTTATGTCTAATGTTTTATTCTTTGCATTAGATAGATGTCAATGAAGTATACATACAAATGAAATATACTCACTCAAACAAACAATCAGCTAGACAGACGGACACTGGTAGAGAGGTTTTAGTGTGAACGAATCAGATTTTAATATATGACTCAAACATAATATAATGGAAACTTTTTTACATCAGACAAGAGGACAAACATAGGTTGGTTGTTTCATGTAGGTCATTTAACTATCATACATGTAAACTGGACGCATGACTTCGACTTTGTAACATTTGTATGAACGTTTTTCATATACCATGGAAAACAATACATTTCCGAATTTTGGCATTATATGGGAGATAAGATGATCCTTTAAAAAGGAGATTCGAACTAAAGAATGTCATATTGTATTTTGGTTTATATTCAAGCAAAAAACAAAACTTATGAAACATACTCTGTGTCGATTTAATGCACGTGACATGAAGTGCCTTCTTTTCTTGTGCACCATTTAAATACATGTATGAGCTTCTATCTGTGTTATGTTGAACGCAAGTAACAAGAATGGCTGTTGCTGTGACAAAGACATTAGAAGAAACAAAGTTATCAGAAGTCGAGGCCTTTAGAAGGGACAAATACCCGAGAAGTTATAAAAACATTAGCAGTAACATAGGCATTAGAAGTGTTAAGGTATGATAGATTTAAAACAATTCCAAAGTTGCAACCATCATGATAAGTGACAACGTCATAAGCAGTGAGAAATGCATTAAAACAACAAGAGAGACACGGTTATGAGAGAGAATAAAAAGGTTTTAATGTAATTACATTTTCTTCTTTTATTTCAGATTTCACAAATGGAGACAGTCGCCTTAAACGTAAAATACATATCAGTTCCACTTTACGAACTACGACAACATTTGTACCAGTTTCCAGTACCACCCTACATGCGAGGACGAGTTTTGTACTTGTCTCCATTACAACTATTGTACCAGTTTCATGGACTACTCTTTTGACTGTCTCCAGTCCCATATTGTGTACAACAACTCTACCATTGTCTACTACCACTTTACCTATCACAACGACTCTTGTACCAGCACACACTACGACCTTACGTATCACAACGACCCTTGTACCAGCACAAAGTACAACCTTGGGTATCACAACGACTCTTGTAACAGCACAAAGTACAACCTTGGGTATCACAACGACTCTTGATACAGCTCAAAGTACAACCTTGGGTATCACAACGACCCTTGTACCAGCACAAAGTACAACCTTGGGTATCACAACGACTCTTGATACAGCTCAAAGTACAACTTTGGGTATCACAAGGACTCTTGTAACAGCACAAAGTACAACCTTGGTTATCACAACGACTCTTGTAACAGCACAAACTACAACCTTCCGTATCACAACGACCCTTGTACCAGCACAGAGTACAACCTTGGGTATCGCTACGACTCTTGTACCAGCACAAAGAACAACCTTAAGTACCACGACGCCGGCAGCAGGGTTTTTACATTTTTTAGCCTCAATGACGAGAGCAGGGGCAAACACGGCAGACATGACAAGATTACTTCTTTTTGGCGCTAATATCACCAAAATCACCTCTGAATAGAGTTGATTTTAAAGTTAAAATGCTAAACTGCACGTGGTCTGATTCAAAGACTTGCTGGATGCAAATTTACATTGAATAGAGGCCGGAATATGTACTGATTTTAACTCATGGACTGGTTCATTTACTCATCTGTACATATTTCATGTGAAAAATGTATCAAATTTAGACCTAACAGATACTTTAGAACAGGAGTTATTACTACACAACATGAAAGTTACCTGAAGAGTGAACCTCACATAATACTCTTTGCAAGAACACCTGCAAACATTTCGAGGCAAGCAACAGCATGGTTTGTCGAAACCGAAACTGGAAATATCCTATTACAATAACTGGAAAATAAATGGTGCACGTAGCGCAATAAACTTGGCTCTGACTTGTAATAGTAAAAAAAAACTGCGATAATTTCAATTACCTTCTCTAAACTGAACCCTATTAGAGAAAACTGAAATTGAAAATAAATTGATATAAATATATATTCACTCAAAGAAAATAAACACATGAAATGAGTCTTTGATAAAAAAGAGATCTCTTTCGATTCAAATCAACCTCCGGAGCGACAACAGAGTTGAGCATGAGGCTTAACGCTTAATGTCACTCTGCCCAATACTCAGCTGCACTCTCCAGGACCATGCAACATTTGTGCACAGAACGTTTGAGCATGAGGCTTAACGCTTAATGTCACTCTGCTGAATACTCAGCTGCACTCTCTTGGACCATGCAACATTTGTGCACAGAACGTTTGAGCATGAGACTTAACGCTTAATGTCAGTCTGCTGAATACTCAGCTGCACTCTCCAGGACCATGCAACATTTGTGCACAGAACGTTTGAGCATGAGACTTAACGCTTAATGTCACTCTGCCCAATACTCAGCTGCACTCTCCAGGACCATGCAACATTTGTGCACAGAACGTTTGAGCATGAGGCTTAACGCTTAATGTCACTCTGCCCAATACTCAGCTGCACTCTCCAGGACCATGCAACATTTGTGCACAGAACGTTTGAGCATGAGGCTTAACGCTTAATGTCACTCTGCTGAATACTCAGCTGCACTCTCTTGGACCATGCAACATTTGTGCACAGAACGTTTGAGCATGAGACTTAACGCTTAATGTCACTCTGCTGAATACTCAGCTGCACTCTCTTGGACCATGCAACATTTGTGCACAGAACGTTTGAGCATGAGGCTTAACGCTTAATGTCACTCTGCTGAATACTCAGCTGCACTCTCTTGGACCATGCAACATTTGTGCACAGAACGTTTGAGCATGAGACTTAACGCTTAATGTCACTCTGCTGAATACTCAGCTGCACTCTCCAGGACCATGCAACATTTGTGCACAGAACGTTTGAGCATGAGGCTTAAAGCTTAATGTCACTCTGCTGAAAACTCAGCTGCACTCTCCAGGACCATGCAACATTTGTGCACAGAACGTTTGAGCATGAGGCTTAAAGCTTAATGTCAGTCTGCTGAATACTCAGCTGCACTCTCCAGGACCATGCAACATTTGTGCACAGAACGTTTGAGCATGAGACTTAACGCTTAATGTCACTCTGCTGAATACTCAGCTGCACTCTCCAGGACCATGTAACATTTGTGCACAGAACGTTTGAGCATGAGGCTTAACGCTTAATGTCACTCTGCTGAAAACTCAACTGCACTCTCCAGGACCATGCAACATTTGTGCACAGAACGTTTGAGCATGAGACTTAACGCTTAATGTCACTCTGCTGAATACTCAGCTGCACTCTCTTGGACCATGCAACATTTGTGCACAGAACGTTTGATCATGAGACTTAACGCTTAATGTCACTCTGCTGAATACTCAGCTGCACTCTCCAGGACCATGCAACATTTGTGCACAGAACGTTTGAGCATGAGGCTTAACGCTTAATGTCACTCTGCTGAATACTCAGCTGCACTCTCCAGGACCATGCAACATTTGTGCACAGAACGTTTGAGCATGAGACTTAACGCTTAATGTCACTCTGCTGAATACTCAGCTGCACTCTCCAGGACCATGCAACATTTGTGCACAGAACGTTTGAGCATGAGACTTAACGCTTAATGTCAGTCTGCTGAATACTCAGTTGCACTCTCCAGGACCATGCAACATTTGTGCACAGAACGTTTGAGCATGAGACTTAACGCTTAATGTCACTCTGCCCAATACTCAGCTGCACTCTCCAGGACCATGCAACATTTGTGCACAGAACGTTTGAGCATGAGGCTTAACGCTTAATGTCACTCTGCCCAATACTCAGCTGCACTCTCCAGGACCATGCAACATTTGTGCACAGAACGTTTGAGCATGAGGCTTAACGCTTAATGTCACTCTGCTGAATACTCAGCTGCACTCTCTTGGACCATGCAACATTTGTGCACAGAACGTTTGAGCATGAGACTTAACGCTTAATGTCACTCTGCTGAATACTCAGCTGCACTCTCTTGGACCATGCAACATTTGTGCACAGAACGTTTGAGCATGAGGCTTAACGCTTAATGTCACTCTGCTGAATACTCAGCTGCACTCTCTTGGACCATGCAACATTTGTGCACAGAACGTTTGAGCATGAGACTTAACGCTTAATGTCACTCTGCTGAATACTCAGCTGCACTCTCCAGGACCATGCAACATTTGTGCACAGAACGTTTGAGCATGAGGCTTAAAGCTTAATGTCACTCTGCTGAAAACTCAGCTGCACTCTCCAGGACCATGCAACATTTGTGCACAGAACGTTTGAGCATGAGGCTTAAAGCTTAATGTCAGTCTGCTGAATATTCAGCTGCACTCTCCAGGACCATGTAACATTTGTGCACAGAACGTTTGAGCATGAGGCTTAACGCTTAATGTCACTCTGCTGAAAACTCAGCTGCACTCTCCAGGACCATGCAACATTTGAGCACAGAACGTTTGAGCATGAGACTTAACGCTTAATGTCAGTCTGCTGAATACTCAGTTGCACTCTCCAGGACCATGCAACATTTGTGCACAGAACGTTTGAGCATGAGACTTAACGCTTAATGTCACTCTGCTGAATACTCAGCTGCACTCTCCAGGACCATGTAACATTTGTGCACAGAACGTTTGAGCATGAGGCTTAACGCTTAATGTCACTCTGCTGAAAACTCAGCTGCACTCTCCAGGACCATGCAACATTTGTGCACAGAACGTTTGAGCATGAGACTTAACGCTTAATGTCACTCTGCTGAATACTCAGCTGCACTCTCTTGGACCATGCAACATTTGTGCACAGAACGTTTGATCATGAGACTTAACGCTTAATGTCACTCTGCTGAATACTCAGCTGCACTCTCCAGGACCATGCAACATTTGTGCACAGAACGTTTGAGCATGAGGCTTAAAGCTTAATGTCAGTCTGCTGAATATTCAGCTGCACTCTCCAGGACCATGTAACATTTGTGCACAGAACGTTTGAGCATGAGGCTTAACGCTTAATGTCACTCTGCTGAATACTCAGCTGCACTCTCCAGGACCATGCAACATTTGTGCACAGAACGTTTGAGCATGAGACTTAACGCTTAATGTCACTCTGCTGAATACTCAGCTGCACTCTCCAGGACCATGCAACATTTGTGCACAGAACGTTTGAGCATGAGACTTAACGCTTAATGTCAGTCTGCTGAATACTCAGTTGCACTCTCCAGGACCATGCAACATTTGTGCACAGAACGTTTGAGCATGAGGCTTAACGCTTAATGTCAGTCTGCTGAATACTCAGCTGCACTCTCCAGGACTATTTGTGCACAGAACGTCTTCAGTTTGACGATTCGTTCCACTGCATCTTCTCCTGGATAGACCTGGACAACTCGTGCCAAGAGAATATGCTGTAACATGTAGTAGTTTCTGCTAACTTGAATGTCTCTCATAGGCAATGAAGCATTTTTAACCTTGGATTGTCTTTACCAATGTGTAGTCTTGTTTTGTCTTCTTATTTCCCTCTTGTTCGCCTTGTGAATCTGCTCGCTCACATACACTCTTATCTGGCCAGACTGTTTGGGTTTATTGCAGGAAGGATGGTCCATGGGCCACAAATTGTCCAATGTTGCCGACTCTTACCCCTCTACATAGGCTGTCTGCTGGGTTGAGCTGTCTGCTGGGTTGAGCTGTGTAGTAACAAACTTCCATCTTTCCACAACCCACTCTGTCTGAATTTCGGCGATTTGAAAGGTTTAGTGGTTTTCACAAAGGACCGTGGGTGAATACTTGATGACCAGGTTAATTGATGATATGTACTGAAGGTCATACATTTGGCAATAGCTGATGTTTGAAGCAAACAAAGATTTAAAAAAAACGTGCATCCATCGTATCAGTTAAACTTTGGCACTTGTTTGTATCTGGTCAGTGATAGGCGACTGATACTTACCATATGTATCTGCTCATAATTGCTTTCATGATGACATTAAGGAGGCGAAGGAGAACTAACACTAAATTCATAGTACAACCATAGGCTTTTGACATGCTTAACATTTGTGAGAATTATTACTGTTAATTTGATGATCTATATTTCATTTATTCAATCTAAAGTAATAAGGTATAATCTTAACAGTGAGAGAAAGATGTTGCGCAAGAGATGTGAAAGAAGAGAAGTAGAAGCTTTGTGTTGAGAAAGGTATTTTAAGGCTAAAACATATTAAGAGGAATAAAGAGAGTTATATATAACTTTCATTTACACCTCTGTTATTTCTTTCTGTTGTAATAATAATTTCCTTTTATGAATGACGACTACAAAGGTATTATAACTGCAAGTAAATTGAATCGGAAAACGGGTGCAAAACTTGACTTGACTATTTAAATAACATGCTACAGATTGACAATGAATATTTACAGATGCACTTGCTTTCAGTGTGAAATGAGCATGGTCTGCACGTGCAGAATATGGTTCATGCCTCCTGTCCTCAAACGTTTGTTGACTTCATATATAAGAGGTTTATTAGACGCATATAAGATGTATACGAGACGTATATTTGACGTTTATTTGATGTTTATTAGACGCATATAAGGTGTATATGAGACGTACATGAGACGTTTATTTGATGTTTATTATAGAGGTTTATAAGACGCATATAAGATGTATATGAGACGTATATAAGACGTTTATTTAATGTTTATTATAGAGGTTTATAAGACGCATATAAGATGTATATGAGACGTATATAAGACGTTTATTTAATGTTTATTATAGAGGTTTATTAGACGCATATAAGATGTATATGAGACGTATATTAGACGTTTATTTGATGTTTATTATAGAGGTTTATTAGACGCATATAAGATGTACATGAGGCGTATATTAGACGTTTATTTGATGTTTATTATAGAGGTTTATTAGACGCATATAAGATGTATATGAGACGTATATTAGACGTTTATTTGATGTTTATTATAGAGGTTTATTAGACGCATATAATATGTATATGAGACGTATATTAGACGTTTATTTGATGTTTATTATAGAGGTTTATTAGACGCATATAAGATGTACATGAGGCGTATATTAGACGTTTATTTGATGTTTATTATAGAGGTTTATTAGACGCATATAAGATGTATATGAGACGTATATTAGACGTTTATTTGATGTTTATTATAGAGGTTTATTAGACGCATATAATATGTATATGAGACGTATATTAGACGTTATTTGATGTTTATTATAGAGGTTTATTAGACGCATATAATGTGTATATGAGACGTATATTAGACGTTTATTTGCTGTTTATTATAGAGGTTTATTAGACACATATAAGATGTATATGAGACGTATATTAGACGGTTATTTGATGTTTATTATAGAGGTTGATTAGACGCATATAATATGTATATGATACGTATATTAGACGTTTATTTGATGCTTATTATAGAGGTTTATTAGACGCATATAAGATGTATATGAGGCGTATATTTGACGTTTATTTGATGTTTATTATAGAGGTTTATTAGACGCATATAAGATGTATATGAGACGTACATGAGACGTTTATTTGATGTTTATTATAGAGGTTTATTAGACGCATATAATATGTATATGAGGCGTATATTAGACGTTTATTTGATGTTTATTATAGAGGTTTATTAGACGCATATAAGATGTACATGAGGCGTATATTTGACGTTTATTTGATGTTTATTATAGAGGTTTATTAGACGCATATAAGGTGTACATGAGGCGTATATTAGACGTTTATTTGATGTTTATTATAGAGGTTTATTAGACGCATATAAGATGTACATGAGGCGTATATTTGACGTTTATTTGATGTTTATTATAGAGGTTTATTAGACGCATATAAGGTGTACATGAGGCGTATATTAGACGTTTATTTGATGTTTATTATAGAGGTTTATTAGACGCATATAAGATGTACATGAGGCGTATATTTGACGTTTATTTGATGTTTATTATAGAGGTTTATTAGACGCATATAAGGTGTATATGAGACGTACATGAGACGTTTATTTGATGTTTATTATAGAGGTTTATAAGACGCATATAAGATGTATATGAGACGTATATTAGACGTTTATTTGATGTTTATTATAGAGGTTTATTAGACGCATATAAGGTGTATATGAGACGTACATGAGACGTTTATTTGATGTTTATTATAGAGGTTTATAAGACGCATATAAGATGTATATGAGACGTATATAAGACGTTTATTTAATGTTTATTATAGAGGTTTATTAGACGCATATAATATGTATATGATACGTATATTAGACGTTTATTTGATGTTTATTATAGAGGTTTATTAGACGCATATAAGATGTACATGAGGCGTATATTTGACGTTTATTTGATGTTTATTATAGAGGTTTATTAGACGCATATAAGATGTACATGAGGCGTATATTAGACGTTTATTTGATGTTTATTATAGAGGTTTATTAGACGCATATAAGATGTATATGAGACGTATATTAGACGTTTATTTGATGTTTATTAGACGCATATAAGGTGTATATGAGACGTACATGAGACGTTTATTTGATGTTTATTATAGAGGTTTATAAGACGCATATAAGATGTATATGAGACGTATATAAGACGTTTATTTAATGTTTATTATAGAGGTTTATTAGACGCATATAAGATGTACATGAGGCGTATATTAGACGTTTATTTAAAGTTTATTATAGAGGTTTATTAGACGCATATAAGATGTATATCAGACGTATATTAGACGTTTATTTGATGTTTATTATAGAGGTTTATTAGACGCATATAATATGTATATGAGACGTACATGAGACGTTTATTTGATGTTTATTATAGAGGTTTATAAGACGCATATAAGATGTATATGAGACGTATATAAGACGTTTATTTAATGTTTATTATAGAGGTTTATTAGACGCATATAAGATGTACATGAGGCGTATATTAGACGTTTATTTGATGTTTATTATAGAGGTTTATTAGACGCATATAAGATGTATATGAGACGTACATTAGACGTTTATTTGATGTTTATTATAGAGGTTTTTTAGACGCATATAATATGTATATGAGACGTATATTAGACGTTATTTGATGTTTATTATAGAGGTTTATTAGACGCATATAATGTGTATATGAGACGTATATTAGACGTTTATTTGCTGTTTATTATAGAGGTTTATTAGACGCATATAAGATGTATATGAGACGTATATTAGACGTTTATTTGATGTTTATTATAGAGGTTGATTAGACGCATATAAGATGTATATGAGACGTATATTAGACGGTTATTTGATGTTTATTATAGAGGTTGATTAGACGCATATAATATGTATATGATACGTATATTAGACGTTTATTTGATGCTTATTATAGAGGTTTATTAGACGCATATAAGATGTATATGAGGCGTATATTTGACGTTTATTTGATGTTTATTATAGAGGTTTATTAGACGCATATAAGATGTATATGAGACGTATATAAGACGTTTATTTAATGTTTATAATAGAGGTTTATTAGACGCATATAAGATGTATATGAGACGTATATTAGACGTTTATTTGATGTTTATTATAGAGGTTTATTAGACGCATATAAGGTGTACATGAGGCGTATATTAGACGTTTATTTGATGTTTATTATAGAGGTTTATTAGACGCATATAAGATGTATATGAGACGTATATTAGACGTTTATTTGATGTTTATTATAGAGGTTTATTAGACGCATATAATATGTATTTGAGACGTATATTAGACGTTTATTTGATGTTTATTATAGAGGTTTATTAGACGCATATAAGGTGTATATGAGACGTATATTAGACGTTATTTGATGTTTATTATAGAGGTTTATTAGACGCATATAAGATGTATATGAGGCGTATATTAGACGTTTATTTGATGTTTATTATAGAGGTTTATTAGACGCATATAAGATGTATATGAGACGTATATTAGACGTTTATTTGATGTTTATTATAGAGGTTTATTAGACGCATATAATATGTATATGAGACGTACATGAGACGTTTATTTGATGTTTATTATAGAGGTTTATAAGACGCATATAAGATGTATATGAGACGTATATAAGACGTTTACTTAATGTTTATTATAGAGGTTTATTAGACGCATATAAGATGTACATGAGGCGTATATTAGACGTTTATTTGATGTTTATTATAGAGGTTTATTAGACGCATATAAGATGTATATGAGACGTATATTAGACGTTTATTTGATGTTTATTATGGAGGTTAATTAGACGCATATAAGATGTATATGAGACGTATATTTGACGTTTATTTGATGTTTATTATAGAGGTTTATTAGACGCATATAAGATGTATATGAGACGTATATTAGACGTTATTTGATGTTTATTATAGAGGTTTATTAGACGCATATAAGATGTATATGAGACGTATATTAGACGTTTATTTGATGTTTATTATAGAGGTTTATTAGACGCATATAATATGTATATGAGACGTATATTAGACGTTATTTGATGTTTATTATAGAGGTTTATTAGACGCATATAATGTGTATATGAGACGTATATTAGACGTTTATTTGCTGTTTATTATAGAGGTTTATTAGACGCATATAAGATGTATATGAGACGTATATTAGACGTTTATTTGATGTTTATTATAGAGGTTTATTAGACGCATATAAGATGTATATGAGACGTATATTAGACGGTTATTTGATGTTTATTATAGAGGTTGATTAGACGCATATAATATGTATATGATACGTATATTAGACGTTTTTTTGATGCTTATTATAGAGGTTTATTAGACGCATATAAGATGTATATGAGGCGTATATTTGACGTTTATTTGATGTTTATTATAGAGGTTTATTAGACGCATATAAGATGTATATGAGACGTATATAAGACGTTTATTTAATGTTTATAATAGAGGTTTATTAGACGCATATAAGATGTATATGAGACGTATATTAGACGTTTATTTGATGTTTATTATAGAGGTTTATTAGACGCATATAAGGTGTACATGAGGCGTATATTAGACGTTTATTTGATGTTTATTATAGAGGTTTATTAGACGCATATAAGATGTATATGAGACGTATATTAGACGTTTATTTGATGTTTATTATAGAGGTTTATTAGACGCATATAATATGTATTTGAGACGTATATTAGACGTTTATTTGATGTTTATTATAGAGGTTTATTAGACGCATATAAGGTGTATATGAGACGTATATTAGACGTTATTTGATGTTTATTATAGAGGTTTATTAGACGCATATAAGATGTATATGAGGCGTATATTAGACGTTTATTTGATGTTTATTATAGAGGTTTATTAGACGCATATAAGATGTATATGAGACGTATATTAGACGTTTATTTGATGTTTAATATAGAGGTTTATTAGACGCATATAATATGTATATGAGACGTACATGAGACGTTTATTTGATGTTTATTATAGAGGTTTATAAGACGCATATAAGATGTATATGAGACGTATATAAGACGTTTATTTAATGTTTATTATAGAGGTTTATTAGACGCATATAAGATGTACATGAGGCGTATATTAGACGTTTATTTGATGTTTATTATAGAGGTTTATTAGACGCATATAAGATGTATATGAGACGTATATTAGACGTTTATTTGATGTTTAGTATAGAGGTTTATTAGACGCATATAATATGTATATGAGACGTATATTAGACGTTATTTGATGTTTATTATAGAGGTTTATTAGACGCATATAATGTGTATATGAGACGTATATTAGACGTTTATTTGCTGTTTATTATAGAGGTTTATTAGACGCATATAAGATGTATATGAGACGTATATTAGACGTTTATTTGATGTTTATTATAGAGGTTGATTAGACGCATATAAGATGTATATGAGACGTATATTAGACGGTTATTTGATGTTTATTATAGAGGTTTATTAGACGCATATAAGATGTATATGAGACGTATATAAGACGTTTATTTAATGTTTATAATAGAGGTTTATTAGACGCATATAATATGTATATGAGACGTATATTAGACGTTATTTGATGTTTATTATAGAGGTTTATTAGACGCATATAATATGTATTTGAGACGTATATTAGACGTTTATTTGATGTTTATTATAGAGGTTTATTAGACGCATATAAGGTGTATATGAGACGTATATTAGACGTTATTTGATGTTTATTATAGAGGTTTATTAGACGCATATAAGATGTATATGAGGCGTATATTAGACGTTTATTTGATGTTTATTATAGAGGTTTATTAGACGCATATAAGATGTATATGAGACGTATATTAGACGTTTATTTGATGTTTAATATAGAGGTTTATTAGACGCATATAATATGTATATGAGACGTACATGAGACGTTTATTTGATGTTTATTATAGAGGTTTATAAGACGCATATAAGATGTATATGAGACGTATATAAGACGTTTATTTAATGTTTATTATAGAGGTTTATTAGACGCATATAAGATGTACATGAGGCGTATATTAGACGTTTATTTGATGTTTATTATAGAGGTTTATTAGACGCATATAAGATGTATATGAGACGTATATTAGACGTTTATTTGATGTTTAGTATAGAGGTTTATTAGACGCATATAATATGTATATGAGACGTATATTAGACGTTATTTGATGTTTATTATAGAGGTTTATTAGACGCATATAATGTGTATATGAGACGTATATTAGACGTTTATTTGCTGTTTATTATAGAGGTTTATTAGACGCATATAAGATGTATATGAGACGTATATTAGACGTTTATTTGATGTTTATTATAGAGGTTGATTAGACGCATATAAGATGTATATGAGACGTATATTAGACGGTTATTTGATGTTTATTATAGAGGTTTATTAGACGCATATAAGATGTATATGAGACGTATATAAGACGTTTATTTAATGTTTATAATAGAGGTTTATTAGACGCATATAAGATGTATATGAGACGTATATTAGACGTTTATTTGATGTTTATTATAGAGGTTTATTAGACGCATATGTGGTGTACATGAGGCGTATATTAGACGTTTATTTGATGTTTATTATAGAGGTTTATTAGACGCATATAAGATGTATATGAGACGTATATTAGACGTTTATTTGATGTTTATTATAGAGGTTTATTAGACGCATATAATATGTATTTGAGACGTATATTAGACGTTTATTTGATGTTTATTATAGAGGTTTATTGGACGCATATAAGGTGTATATGAGACGTATATTAGACGTTATTTGATGTTTATTATAGAGGTTTATTAGACGCATATAAGATGTATATGAGGCGTATATTAGACGTTTATTTGATGTTTATTATGGAGGTTAATTAGACGCATATAAGATGTATATGAGACGTATATTTGACGTTTATTTGATGTTTATTATAGAGGTTTATTAGACGCATATAAGATGTATATGAGACGTATATTAGACGTTATTTGATGTTTATTATAGAGGTTTATTAGACGCATATAAGGTGTATATGAGGCGTATATTTGACGTTTATTTGAAGTTTATTATAGAGGTTCATTAGATGCATATAAGATGTATATGAGACGTATATTAGACATTTATTTGATGTTTATTATAGAGGTTTATTAGACGCATATAATATGTATATGAGACGTATATTAGACGTTTATTTGATGTTTATTATAGAGGTTTATTAGACGCATATAAGATGTATATGAGGCGTATATTAGACGTTTATTTGATGTTTATTATGGAGGTTTATTAAACCTATATAAGATGTATATGAGACGTATATTTGACGTTTATTTGATGTTTATTATAGAGGTTTATTAGACGCATATAAGATGTACATGAGACGTATATTAGACGTTATTTGATGTTTATTATAGAGGTTTATTAGACGCATATAATATGTATTTGAGACGTATATTAGACGTTTATTTGATGTTTATTATAGAGGTTTATTAGACGCATATAAGATGTATATGAGACGTATATTAGACGTTTATTTGATGTTTGTTATAGACCTGTACCAGATGTCTGTCCTTTGATGTCTTGATCCAAAGTATTGAGTGATGCAATGGAACGTTTTCGTGGCTTCAAAACAATTTAAAGATTTACTAAGTTAACTAAGACACAATTGCATATTTTGAGTAAAATAAGATTTATAGCAACAATTATTTTGGCAAATAAGGTGAGCAATGAATTAAACAAAAACATACATTCATAATGAATTACCATTTAATTTTGATTGATTGATTCTTTCCACCCTTAACCGAATTAACTTAACATTTTCAGGACAAGTAATATGCATTAGTGCCTTAGAAGAGTAAAAACAATTAAAACAATGTTCAAATAGATCAACTTTATATTAATTATCAAAATCAAATAACGTAGGCATTCCACGCATATTATAGCAAATGTACACATGTCAACTATTTTCACATTCTCTGGGCGTTTTACAACAAAATAAAATCTAAGGGTAACAATTTTATCTCAAGGTTGAAGTTACTGATTGATCTTAACGGCCTTTCAAAGTTTTTATGGTGGACATTAAGTTAAAAACCCCACATGATATCATGAACATGAACATATACCAGCTGGCATTGGTGAGAGTCGCAAAATCTAGTAGCATTCTTAGACTAGTAAATTGTTATGTTCGATATTTTGAAAAGATAACAGTCTGGTTATACATTGTGAACTTTTCTGGCCCTATTTGTTGTTTTAGCCCCCCAATTGTGTAATTAGTGCCCATTCATGGCTAATGTCTGTTTGAGTCTCAGTGTCAAATGCAGGTCCTCTAACATGCCACGCTGTCAGATTAACTTTTCCATTGAAAACATTCCTTGTTTGATAACGTCGTAGGATTCATTCCATACAAGGATTTTGCATGGTATATATTTGTTTAACAGGTAATTAATTTACCAGCTTTCATGTTAATAACTTGTTTGTTAGCTGTTATGCCGATTAGTGTTTTCACTCTGTTTATATCGATTGATTTTTTATGGTTGTATAACACATTGGAAAATGCAGAAAACAAGGATTTTATCAACATTGTAGTATTTTGGCAAAATGCGGGGTGAGACTTTGTTCAATTATGATTGCAATGCATTCTATGTTCAATGGCTCGTAGACGATGACAGATAAATTCTAGCCACTAGGTCAAGTAATTGATTATAAATTTGAATTTTCTATGCCGGTACGAATTGTATGTTCCTAAATCCTTTAAAAACACGTTTTATTATCAAAATTCATTTATGAATAAGAATATTATTCTCATGATTTAATAACCCCCAAACGATCTTAAGATGGGGGCGGATCCGCAGTTGGGATGATACAGTTATACATCAGTTATGCATTAGTTTATTATCTCTCACACCTTTCAATCATACCATGAAACATGAACGGGCAGCGTATGCAAGATGATCTGGTAATTAAACTATGAACAAAGCTATCCTCAGAGACACAATGCTATTCATTGCTCAACGTGATATGTATTGCCCATATCTATGCCTTGATCTGAGCAAAGGTTTACGTTAGACGGATACACTGTTACTGCCTTCTTGCCCTTATTATAATAAGAAACCTCTCTCTATATGTAATTACGTTTATTAGGGATTCTTATGTTGACAAGCTTTGATTCGTAATTCTTATACGTGATTTAAGTTGAAAAGGATTTACCTACATCATAATTTTCAGTACAAAATAATGAATTCGTATTTAAAAATGATACCCCGCTTTCTTCATTTCAGCCGCTTGACCTACCCCCTAATAGCTGTGATAACTCTTCTGAATTGTCCACTCTCTTTTGGACGATTTTTATCCACGTGTTTAACAAGTGAAATACTGTCGAAAGCGCGTTCCATCCCAACTCAATTTCTTGGAGGAAATGGTTTTACATTGGGACAGCTGCAACATTCCTCTATTTGAATAGTACAAAATGAATGCAGTGCTCTCATTGTTACAGAAATAGGAGTTTGTACTCTTGTAGATAGTGTTATCCACAATATTATACTTTTATATAACATTATAATATTATGTGATTTTGTAACAAAATTCAAACTGTAATGCATTTTGGGCCTGGCTAGCAGAGTATCAAATGTTCATGTCCCAGCCAACTAGTTCAAACTGAGAAGGATTGTTCAAAGTTCATATCGAATACGCAATTCATGTATCATGTGTCGTGTCATGTGGACTACCATGTGGTATATCATGTGGTATATCGTGTAGCATATCACATTGTATTGATTTTGAATAAAGAGATGATACTGATCACTAAGCTTGTATTTGATTATTTGATTGCACAACATTCACTTGCTGGAGGTGGAGGGAAAAGGACAACAAAGATAGATTTAAGACCTTGTCAGGCTTGGACAGTTGACTTTACAAACACAGGTAAGATTGTGGCTTACTAGTATCCATTGTTTGACATAGTATTGTCATATTAAAACAATTAGATAAAGTTTAATGGATGTGTCGTGTGCATCACTGTAAGTTTACCACAGTAAGTTATACAATAATGGGATGAAGAATAAAAATATTTGGAGATTAAGAGTAATTAATTGAATAAAAATAAAACAATTGAATGAGCGAGAGAGAGAGAGAGAGAGAGAGAGAGAGAGAGAGAGAGAGAGAGAGAGAGAGAGAGAGAGAGAGAGAGAGAGAGAGAGAGAGAGAGAGAGAGAGAGAGAGAGAGAGAGGGAAGTGGTGGATGGTTATGATAAATTGATAATGAAAGGAATAGTAAAAATAGACGAGAAAATGAGATTTGATTGAAATGGTTTGGACAGAAAAATAGAGAAATATGTTATAGGAGGGAGGTATATACTTAATAACCTTAAAATTTACTTACAGATACTAAAACTGTATTTGTCTTATTGAATATGAAGAGAACATAAATCAAAATGTTAGCAGTACGTAACGGTAAGAGGAATTATTATGAAACGATTTAGAATTATTTCAAACCCAGTGAATCGAATCAGGTTTCCATCCTCAAATGTTACGTTGCTTTCATGTTGTGTTGTAATCATTCCTGGTCCAGTTGACAGATTGATAGGTTGAGTGTCTGGTAATTGCATGAGCTGCATGCGATGTCTATTGCTTGTTAGTAAAGGGGCCTACGTAGACTCGTTTTGTCTTAGAGGTTTCTTTGTTAGGAATACGAATGTAAGTGAAAGGGTTAATTAGAGAGAGATAGATAGAGACAGAAAGAGTCAGACAGAGAGACATGTATATATATATATATATATATATATATATATATATATATATATATATAGGTAAAAAGGTGAAAGGTCGCACGTGAAGTAAATGTATATTTGAAAATAAAATACTTCAGACGACACTTGCTGTAGATATCATTTTAATGATGACTGGATGCGTCGCATTTCGACTTGATAACAAGTCTTTTCAACAGTGTGGAGTTTTCACAACAATGCAAATATATAGGTACACATGCTTAACAATGTAACAATATACAATAGACTTTGATTGATTAGCAAGTGACAAGTGGTTAGCTTGATTAGCTTACAATGCGCTATTTATGAGGGATTAAGAGTTGAGTTATTATGGTAGCTTCTTCCCGGTCTGTCCCAGTCCATCAATTGATCTTTTGTTTCAATCGCACCGGTGACAAGACCTGTATACATGTAATTTCTAGGAGTATATGTTTTCGCGTTTTTTGAGGAAATTCTTTTGATAAAATTTAATTTACTCCAGAAGCTTTTTGAAAGGGTGTTCATGGATGATGTTGATAAATTGTCATTTCTTCTCCCTTCCGATTGCGATACAGTTGAGTCCTCCCCCGCACTTGATAAAATTGTGTTGGATTGGTGAAAGTCCTCGGATGATGATAAGTCCTCAGATTGACTCAAGTCCTCTACAGTTAAGGATCCCTCTGATTGTAGGTTTATACTTGGGAATTGTTCCAAATTTTCCTCTCCATCAAATGGTGGGGGCGTTGTTCTGTCGTGTTTCGTCCCATCCTTTTGGACCCTGTTTTTACGAAGTTGATTGTGTCCTTTCTTTGAGGGTCTTTTCTTTTTATTTTTCTGCACATTAGAAGATGTAGTTGATGGTTGCTTTATCAGCCAGTTTTCTTTTTTCATCCATAGTTTCACACTTTTATTTTCCTCCCTAATTGTGTCATTATTCCATATTTCCAAAAGTTTATCTTGGATGTCTGTTTCATTGTATATTGTTAAATTGTTAAGCATGTGTACCTATATATTTGCCATGTTGTGAAAACTCCACACTGTTGAAAAGACTTGTTATCAAGTCGAAATGCGACGCATCCAGTCATCATTAAAATGATATCTACAGCAAGTGTCGTCTGAAGTATTTTATTTTCAAATATATATATATATATATATATATATATATATATATATATATATATATATATATATATATACGTACAATTATTACCTTTTTGACCATATAGCAAAATTGTTACCTTTTTGGCTCATTTTTTATTAGCTGCAAAATGACTTATTCAAGACAGTTGAAATATTAATTATCATTTAGCTAACAATAAAAAGTGGTTTTGAACAGTTAATTGTTATTTTTGAATTTTTTATGAGAATTATATTTTTTGTGAGCCAAAAAGGTGGAGCCAAAATTGTTAGGCATTTTTGTTCAAGCAAAATTTACAATTTTGGCTCTTGGCAAAATTATTACCTTTTTGGCACACCATGTTATCGCATATATATTACAGTTTTGGCACCATGTAAATAAGCACAATATAGTTATTCCAGTAGATTCTATTATTTCTTTCATATATAAATTGTTCTAAACCTAATTGTTTGCATAAAAATCTCAAAAATGTGCCGTTTTACATCCAACGGTAAAATATTCATCATTCTTTCTCTCCCCCCAAAAAATCTAGTGACATTCACCAAGTTAATACTCATTTAGGTAATAACCACCTATTCAAGAGTATTTCACTTATTCTTTGGCTGCTAATATTATTGGAGGGAGAAAGCCCACAACATCATGGTGGCCATGCAATGCGGTGATGCCTGTGAAACCTGCAAGCATCCTGCATCTGCTGGAACTAGCAAACCATTATTGGTAGTGCAGTGAAATTCAGTATTGCACCTAACTCAATGAGTGTAGAACAGTTCCCTACTGCAGACAAAACCTCTGGCAGGATTTGAATTCTTGAATTTCATACATTGACAGCCGGAAAGTCACTTTGCCATGAGCATATTTCCCTTTTCAATAATTGCTTAATCAAACTTAATACATCACAGATATGCCTTTTTTGGCTTAGCCTTATGCTTGATTGACCTTTATATATCTAAAGCCAATGATTTCAACAAATTTATGTAACAAAATGTTTTACTACTTCACAGACATGTTGAAACAGAAGACATAAATGATTTGATTATTTTTTATTGCAAACAGAAATCTGTATATTTTTTTTTACATGCATTTTGATGAGGCTCTTGTTGACAGAAGTATTGGAAAAGACAACCAATAACAAGAGCACAGGCCTTGATCGTTTCCACTGAAGTTGCCACTATGATCTCCTGAAACAGAAAATAAAGTTCCATCACAATGTCTCTGTAGCTCTGTAAATATCAAAGAGCTATAACTCAATAAACATGGCATGGAAGGACAAGCTTTACAAGCAATCCCAAATGGCAAATTATCATTTGAATATCAAGGAGAAAGCAGAAAAACTTTCACTTAAGCAGATGAAGACTGATTATATTTAAACGTTTTGATGTGGGGTCAAAAACAAATAAACAAAAAAATATTTCAATATTCACATTGATTTTTTTTTTATAACAATCTAGAACATTAAGTCTCATAACAAAGGTGTTATTCTGAACAAAACTTTCCACTACCAACATCCTGCTACATCAGCGTATTTGTCTCTGCCCACCTCCATCATATACCCTGATACCCTGATATCCTTTGGCCTAAAATGCTTGTATCGCTAAATATAGCAAGCCAATGAAATGACTCGCATTCAGCAATAGTGACTTCAAAGAAATGTCAATTTAGGCAATAAATAGCCATGAGTAACCAGCTGTAAGCAATACAAGTTTTATAGGCCGAAGGAAATCAGGGTACATGAGAGTCTCAGCTAGGCGGAGACAAAAACGCTGATGCAGCAGGATGCTTTACAAACTGGTCTTGGTTAACCATCCTATAGTTGCACCCCTGCAACACCCTTATCTGTTAAATCAGTGAAATTTCAGATCTTATCCAGAAGAGGTCTGTTCAAAATTATGCAATTTTACAATCTCTCAAAGTACAAAAGAAATTACAAATCAAAACTAGAAAAGGAATCATTGCTAGTATGACAAACTTCTAGCATATATATTACCATTTTGGTTCAATATGTATATATATTTCAGATGAGATCTGTTCCAACATTTTCCCTTTGACACTCTGAGTCTTCAAGTCCAAAGAAGCAGTTTATATTCTACAGATTAGTATCTTAGCTACAACAAGAGCCCAACTACAAGTAGATCTTACTTATTTATCTTACATATATATTACCATTTTGGCTCACAAGCCCTTAGGATTACATCTCAGATGAGATCTGTTCCGACTTTTGCCTTTTGACACTCTCTCCAAGTCCAAAGAGATCAGTTTACATTCTACAGATAAGTATCAAAACTACTACAAGATCTCAATTACAAGTAGTTCTTACTCCCTTATATATATATATTACCATTTTGGCTCACAAGCCCTTAGAAATACATCTAAGATGAGATCTGCTCAACCTTTTGCCTTTTGACACTCTCTCCTAGACCAAAGAAGCAGTTAATATTCTACAGATTAGTATCACAGCTACCACAAAAGCCCAATTATAAGTAGCTCTTACTTCTAGCATAAATATTACCATTTTGGCTCACAAGCCCTTAGGATTACATCTCAGATGAGATCTGTCCAAATAATGCCTTTTAACACTTTCTCCGAGTCCAAAGAAGCAGTTCATATTCTACAGATTAGTATCACAATTTCCATAAGAGCTCAATTACAAACAGGTCTTTCTTCTAGCATATATATTACCATTTTGGCTCACAAGCCCTTGGGATTACAACGCCTTACTTTTGCCTTTTGACACTCTCTCCCAGTCCAAAGAAACAGTTTATATTCTACAGATTCACTAAGTATCACAGCTACCAAAAAAGCCCATAATTACAAGTAGCTCTTACTTCTAGCAAATATATTACCATTTTGGCTCACAAGCCATTAGGATTCCATCTCAGATGAGATCTGTTCCAACTTTTGCCTTTTGACACTCGCTCCCAGTCCAAAGAAACAGTTTATATTCTACAGATTAGTATCACAGCTAACAAAAAAGCCCATAATTACAAGTAGCTCTTTTTTCTAGCATATATATAACCATTTTGGCTCACAAGCCCTTAGGATTACATCTCAGATGAGATCTGTTCCAAATAATGCCTTTTGACACTCTCTCCCAGTCCAAAGAAGCAGTTCATATTCTACAGATTAGTATCACAATTTCCATAAGAGCCCAGTTACAAGTAGCTCTTACTTCTAGCATATATATTACCATTTTGGCTCACAAGCCCTTAGGATTACAATGCAGATGAGACCTGTTCCAACTTTTGCCTTTTGACACTCTCTCCCAGTCCAAAGAAACAGTTTATATTTTACAGATTAGTATCACAGCTACCAAAAAAGCCCATAATTACAAGTAGCTCTTACTTCAAGCATATATATTACCACTTTGGCTCACAAGCCCTTAGGATTCCATCTCAGATGAGATCTGTTCCAACTTTTGCCTTTTGACACTCTCTCCCAGTCCAAAGGATCAGTTCATATGCTACAGATTAGTATCACAGCTACCACAAAAGCCCAATTACAAACAGGTCTTTCTTCTAGCATATATATTACCATTTTGGCTCACAAGCCCTTAGGATTACACCTTAGATGAGATCTGTTCCAACTTTTGCCTTTTGACACTCTCTCCCAGTCCAAAGGATCAGTTTATATTTTACAGAGTAGTATCACAACTTTCAAAAGAGCCCAGTTACAAGTAGCTCTTACTTCTAGCATATATATTACCATTTTGGCTCACAAGCCCTTAGGAGTACATTGCAGATGAGACCTGTTCCAACTTTTGCCTTTTGACACTCTCTCCCAGTCCAAAGAAACAGTTTATATTCTACAGATTAGTATCACAGATACCAAAAAAGCCCATAATTACAAGTAGGTCTTACTTCTAGCATATATATTACCATTTTGGCTCACAAGCCCTTAGGATTCCATCTCAGATGAGATCTGTTCCAACTTTTGCCTTTTGACACTCTCTCCCAGTCCAAAGAAACAGTTTATATTTTACAGATTAGTATCACAGCTACCAAAAAAGCCCATAATTACAAGTAGCTCTTACTTCTAGCATATATATAACCATTTTGGCTCACAAGCCTTTAAAATTTCATCTCAAATAAGACCTGTTCCAACTTTGGCCTTTTGACACTCTCTCCCAGTCCAAAGAAACAGTTCATATGCTACAGATTAGTATCACAGCTACCACAAAAGCCCAATTACAAGTAGGTCTTACTTATAGCATATATATTACCTTTTTGGCTCACAAGCCTTTAGGATTACATCTCAGATGAGATCTGTTCCAAATTTTGCCTTTTGACACTTTCTCCGAGTCCAAAGAAGCAGTTTATATTCTACAGATTAGTATCACAATTTCCATTAGAGCCCAGTTACAAACAGGTCTTTCTTCTAGCATATATATTACCATTTTGGCTCACAAGCCCTTAGGAGTACATCTCAGATGAGACCTGTTCCAAATTTTGCCTTTTGACACTCTCTCCCAGTCCAAAGAAACAGTTTATATTCTACAGATTAGTATCACAGCTACCAAAAAAGCCCAATTACAAGTAGCTCTTACTTCTAGCATATATATTACCATTTTGGCTCACAAGCCCTTAGGAGTACATCTCAGATGAGACCTGTTCCAAATTTTGCCTTTTGACACTTTCTCCCAGTCCAAAGAAACAGTTTACATTCTACAGATTAGTATCACAGCTACCAAAAAAGCCCATAATTACAAGTAGCTCTTACTTCTAGCATATATATTACCATTTTGGCTCACAAGCCCTTAGGAGGACATCTCAGATGAGACCTTTTCTAAGTTTTGCCTTTTGACACTCTCTCCCAGTCCAAAGAAACAGTTTATATTTTACAGATTAGTATCGCAGCTACCAAAAAATCCCATAATTACAAGTAGCTCTTACTTCTAGCATATATATTACCATTTTGGCTCACAAGCCCTTAGGAGTACATCTCAGATGAGACCTGTTCCAACTTTTGCCTTTTGACACTTTCTCCCTGTCCAAAGAAACAGTTCATATGCTACAGATTAGTATCACAGCTACCAAAAAAGCCCAATTACAAGTAGCTCTTACTTCTAGCATATATATTACCATTTTGGCTTACAAGCCCTTAGGATTCCATCTCAGATGAGATCTGTTCCAACTTTTGCCTTTTGACACTCTCTCCCTGTCCAAAGAAACAGTTCATATGCTACAGATTAGTATCACAGCTACCAAAAAAGCCCAATTACAAGTAGCTCTTACTTCTAGCATATATATTACCATTTTGGCTCACAAGCCCTTAGGAGTACATCTCAGATGAGACCTGTTCCAAGTTTTGCCTTTTGACACTCTCTCCCAGTCCAAAGAAACAGTTCATATGCTACAGATTAGTATCACAGCTACCAAAAAAGCCCATAATTACAAGTAGCTCTTACTTCTAGTATTTATATTACCATTTTGGCTCACAACCCCTTTGGAGTACATCTCAGATGAGACCTGTTCCAAGTTTTGCCTTTTGACACTCTCTCCCAGTCCAAAGAAACAGTTTATATTCTACAAATTAGTATCACAGCTACCAAAAAAGCCCATAATTACAAGTAGCTCTTACTTCTAGCATATATATTACCATTTTGGCTCACAAGCCCTTAGGAGTACATCTCAGATGAGACCTGTTCCAAGTTTTGCCTTTTGACACTTTCTCCCAGTCCAAAGAAACAGTTTATATTTTACAGATTAGTATCACAGCTACCAAAAAAGCCCATAATTACAAGTAGCTCTTACTTCTAGCATACATATTACCATTTTGGCTCACAAGCCCTTAAAATTTCATCACAAATAAGACCTGTTCCAACTTTTGCCTTTTGACACTCTCTCCCAGTCCAAAGAAACAGTTCATATGCTACAGATTAGTATCACAGCTACCAAAAAAGCCCATAATTACAAGTAGCTCTTACTTCTAGCATATATATTACCATTTTGGCTCACAAGCCCTTAAAATTTCATCACAAATAAGATCTGTTCCAACTTTTGCCTTTTGACAATCTCTCCCAGGCCAAAGAAACAGTTCATATGCTACAGATTAGTATCACAGCTACCAAAAAAGCCCAATTACAAGTAGCTCTTACTTCTAGCATATATATTACCATTTTGGCTTACAAGCCCTTAGGAGTACATCTCAGATGAGACCTGTTCCAAGTTTTGCCTTTTGACACTCTCTCCCAGTCCAAAGAAACAGTTCATATGCTACAGATTAGTATCACAGCTACCAAAAAAGCCCATAATTACAAGTAGCTCTTACTTCTAGCATATATATTACCATTTTGGCTCACAAGCCCTTAGGATTCCATCTCAGATGAGATCTGTTCCAAATTTTGCCTTTTGACACTCTCTCCCAGTCCAAAGAAACAGTTTATATTTTACAGATTAGTATCACAGCTACCAAAAAAGCCCATAATTACAAGTAGCTCTTACTTCTAGCATATATATTACCATTTTGGCTCACAAGCCCTTAGAATTACATCTCAGATGAGACCTGTTCCAACTTTTACCTTTTGACCCTCTCTCCCAGTCCAAACCAAATCACATATACTCTACTGATAAGTATCACAATTACCAAAAGAATTCAAAATTACAAGTAGGTCTTACTTATAGCATATATATTACCTTTTTGGCTCACAAGCCTTTAGGATTACATCTCAGATGAGATCTGTTCCAAATAATGCCTTTTGACACTTTCTCCCAGTCCAAAGAAACAGTTTATATTCTACAGATTAGTATCACAGCTACAAAAAAAAGCCCATAATTACAAGTAGCTCTTACTTCTAGCATATATATTACCATTTTGGCTCACAAGCCCTTAGGAGTACATCTCAGATGAGATCTGTTCCAACTTTTGCCTTTTGACACTCTCTCCCAGTCCAAAGAGACAGTTTATATTTTACAGATTAGTATCGCAGCTACCAAAAAAGCCCATAATTACAAGCAGCTCTTACTTCTAGCATATATATTACCATTTTGGCTCACAAGCCCTTAAAATTTCATCACAAATAAGACCTGTTCCAACTTTTGCCTTTTGACAATCTCTCCCAGTCCAAAGAAACAGTTCATATTCTACAGATTAGTATCACAGCTACCAAAAAAGCCCATAATTACAAGTAGGTCTTACTTCTAGCATATTTATTACCATTTTGGCTCACAAGCCCTAAGGATTATATCTCAGATGAGATCTGTTCCAACTTTTGCCTTTTGACACTCTCTCCCTGTCCAAACCAAATCACATATACTCTACTGATAAGTATCACAATTACCAGATTTTGTTCATTAATAATTCAATTACAGCAAAACTAAAATATTTTTTTTCAAATTATGCTCTCTTGGATAAGAAAATTCAGATATAAGTAAATCAAATCAAGTGACAAACGTGTTTACTTGAGTCAAGCAACTGAAACGTCAATCAAAGTCTAAGTCGACCTAGTGAAATAGCTGAAAGATTGCCGACACATTAAACCCAAACTCACTCACACCAAGCTTGAGGGATGGTCTATTATTGTGCGGGGTGACAAGACTTTAGACAGTGTTTGAAGGACAAATCCCTAAATCTTTATGATTCAGTTTTGATTAAAATTTTGTCACTCTATGATCCCTACATGAAAATGGACGTGTCCATCCATGCTGAGAGAGGGGACTGATGATGTGTCTTTGGATCAAGGGGTCACCGAACCTACAATTCAGAATCCCCATTGTCTAAGGAGTCTACACACAACTATCAAGCTATCAAGACCTTTTGGAACTGGAGAAGAAGATGAAAGTAGGATTTTAAGGTTTTGACCCCTGTGACCCCATTTGGGGTCAAGTGGTCACCAAACCTACAATTTAGAATCCCCAGTGTCCAAGGAGTCTTCACACAATTTTTCAGCTCTCTAGACCTTTTGGAACTTAGGGGAAAAAGATGAAAATAGGTTTTTCAGGTTTTGACCCCTCTGACCTCATTTGGGGTCATGGGGTCACAAAATCTACAATTAAGAATCCCCATTGGCCAAGAAGTCTACACACAACTTTTCAGCTCTCTGGACCTTTTGGAACTGGAGAAGAAGATTAAAATATATTTTTAAGGTTTTGACCCTTGTGACCCCATTTGGGGTCATGGGGTCAAGAAATCTACAATTTAGAATCCCCATTTGCCAAGGAGTATGCACATAAAATTTCAGCTCTCTAGAGTAATTGGTTCTGGAGAAGAAGTCGAAAAAGTGAAAAGTTTAAGGATGGACGGACGCCGGAAGCCATGCCATGCCATAAGCCCATCGGGTCTTTCAGACCTGATGAGCTAAAAATGTTAAAAGTTTACAGATGCGGGACAACATGCCGTGATGTAAACCATCGGCATAATCAATGTCTACATTGTTGCCAAGGAAACAGAAAAAAATAAAATTGAAATAGAACTTAAACCCACAAAAGGGGCATCTACATGAATAATAGGGAGAATACCAAATATAGTGAGGATGGGTCAAATGATGGTAATGATATGCTCCAGAAAAAAACCTGACCCTTCTGAGTCATGGCCTAGAAATTAAAACATCTTGGAATCATGTAAATCATGAAATTATGGTCGGATGCTAATACATTATGTCTCTCAAATTGCTTTTTTGGGAAAATTATCACTAATAAGTGTTACTATATCACGTAAATTCAAAACATATATCATATATATGATCATTTGTGAAGCCAAGCCCATTTGTCTTACTAGCCCATTGAAGACACAACTGAAACTAACAATGAAAATAATAGTAGATTTTTCTCCCAAACCTGCAATGTCACTTTGAAAGGGTGAAAGGAAGGCCAGGCCTGCAAGCAGTCACTAGAGGTCGAGTCCTTCTGCTCGCCCTTGACAAAATCGCCTAACTATAAAAATAATATAAGTTTGAAACAGTAAGTAACTAAACATCAATAGTAACAAACAGACTGAGTAAGCTGAAAATGTTGTGATATAAACTGATTATGATAATGAATTTTAATTTTCAACGTATCATTAATCACTCACACTTTTGCGTAAGAAATTGAAATATCAAAATTTGTCAATATACTCTGAAGCTGTCTTTACTTATATGTCATGTTACAACCATTTGTTACAACCATTTGAAACATTAACTGGAGTTGAAAGTAATCACTAAAGACATTAAAACAGCTGAAACATCTGAAAAACTATTTTTAAACTACCATACTGACAGTCATTTACATATTCTGATCCTTACAGACCTGAATTGGACAATGTGAACAAGATTTTATGCAAGGACATAAAATATGTAATTTACAAACTATACCGCGTCACGTATGACATAGATTCATTATTACTTGTTCAATGCATTACGTGCAAAAGTAACTTGTAAGTTGAAAAAGCTTGATGGTTAGATATGCTGTTGAATCTCTGTTTTCAGCTAAAAAGGTCTCTTGCTTCTGGAGAAGATGAAAATAGGCATTTGGGGCAGGGTCCCTGTGGCCTAAATAAAGGGTCACAGGGTCACCAAATTGATAAATTAGAATCCTATCAGCTAAGGAGTCTATAAACAAAGTTTCAGGCCTCTTGCTTCCAGAGAAAAAGATGAAAATAGGTTTTAGGGCATGACCCTAGTGGCACTTATTAGAGGTCACAGGATCACCAAATCTGTAAAGTAGAAACCTCATTAATCAAAGAGTCTGTAGCCAAGATCTCAGGTTGTTAAAAACTTACCCTGCTTGATCGTTTAAGATCTCATGCTTTCAGCCTGATAAAGACATCCTGATGACCTGTGGCCTGGAATAGACCCCAAATTACTCTGCACAGCGTTAGGTTATCATCCATGGGGACAAGCAACTCGTTCAGGTTTCATAAGATCTTCAGTTCACTTATTCACCATTGACCTGAAAAAAAGCAGAATGAAAGTTTAATAGAAAATACTTAATGTGGGTGAATTGGAGTCAAATATGTGCGCACACTGATTCAGTATTGTCACCACCTCTGGTGTGCAGTACACAACCAAAAGCACTTAAGAGAACCCACAAATCTATTGGTAAATGACTGTTGGTGGGCATATGAAAACATGCAAACACCTAGTTGGGAATACAGCAATAGCAGAATAATTGTTCAAAATCATGTGACAATGTGTCAATTCATCCAGCTTTGAATCGGTACATCGCAAAAATGTGCATGAAACTTGGACCTGGTGCATAAAGGTGCAAATGTTGCATGTACTCCATAAGAAGCTGATGTTGAAAAAATGTGTTTTTTAATGAAGGGTGATATCAAGTGATTGGGGAAAAAAAAAGCCTGTATGAGCAGCAACGCTTGATTTTGAAATTTTTTGGATTTTTATATATTTTAATGTTGATATGAAGATGTTGGTGAATTGTGTCTCCAAGCATTACTTGGAGAGAAATGAAATAAAGGTTCAAGGATGAACAATCTTCCCGTCTATTTGAGGGACAATCAAGAACAATTTACAAACTTTGTCTAAAAATGTGAGCTTCATATACCAGTTGGTTTCTTAATATGATCCCGTGAAAATAAATGCACAAAAATTGTGAAAAGTTTGACGGACAATGCCAAAAAGACCCCAGAAGATTGGCAATACCCTAAAACCACCTGGCTTTAGAGGCCAGACAGATAATAAACAAATAATAATAATACTGCACATTTGTATATTTTACATATAAAAATACATGCTGAAGACAATAATTTTAAAAAGTATCAATAAAAAGATTATGTCATTCTGAAAACTTCACCTTCTAAATAAATTTTGGTATAAAAGACCCAAAAAATCAATTTCAAGGAGCCAGGTGCAAATTTAATAAACCTAGAAAAATTTAGATTGCCTTGCTTCAAGTTCAAAGGATTCAAAACAATAAGCTCGTTAAGCCTTATGAGCCCAATGAGCACAAAATTAAATCATTTTCTCTTTAGATATACAGACTGTATAATATTTACTATAAAGCATCTAAATAAAAAATATCTGCCAACAGAAGTTAAACTGCCATATTGGTAATCATGTCCACAGTTCAGAGGCAAAGTTCCTGTTTGTTGTAGCCCTCATTGTGAGCCTCAGGGCCAACAAATATACAATTAATAGTCCTATGAAGCACTTCCTGCTTTTTGCTCTGAAGGTAAATAAATATATATAAGGAGGTGACACACTGGTCATTATAAGTGGCCGCATAGTCCCATATCATAAAATTGATTACCTTTATTGGATAAGTGACATCCACACAACATTAACACTTTCCAGGCCTCCACTTTCTGCAGCAAAATATTAAATAGATTTTAAAGGCTTTCATTCTACAATAGCTTTATCTAAGAAGTCTGTTTACATCCCTTCAGATCTATTAGTCTTTTTGTTCTGGGTAAAAAGGCAAATACAGCATAATCTCAAAGGATAGCAAAAGGTTTATTGATAATTGAACACTAGAATCAATGCCATTAGCCAATCATAAGATAAAATTTTATAGAATAAAATCATTACATTAGATATACTTTGACTTACCTGGAGAATAATAGTTTCACATTCATACAGCCAACACTAACATTTTCCCCCATGGCTTTTTTGACCGAGGTCAATGTAAGTCAGCTGCCAGTTAATTCCTGCAATGTTTCATAACTAGAATCAGAACAAGATATCTCATGGTACTCATACCAACCATCAAAAGACTTCTTTCATCTCCCCTCATCCAAAAAACCAACAAACACTTCTCCAATAAAATAACTACAGTCGGTGGCCAAAAGTCTGTTCGCACTGGTGATGTCACGGCTATTTTTAGAGTAGTCAACCCCAAAGTTTAAATGAGCATACCTATGTAAATATAAAATAGGTACTTACCCAGAAATTCAGAATTTAGAGATATGACCCTGAGCCCGAAGTACATCTCGTCTTCGTATCGGCAAACTGTCATAAAGACTTCGAATGTAGACTGGACTAAGCCCACTCCAAATGTCATTCACTACACGGAGAGATCCTGTCTCAAGTCAATGTCACCTAATCTTGCTTTCAGCTGATACTTCACAGTTTTCCATACATTCTCAATGATATTGAGATCTGAGCTTTGTGGTGGCCACGGCAAAGTAGGAATATGATTTTAGTGTTTCCAACGATTAGCCCAAATGGACACATGACAAGGAGCATTGTCTTCTTGAAAAATCCAGTTGCGATTAACAAAATGTCTGGCAACAACAGGCCATAAATGTAGTTGTCTGTGTTTATGTTGCCATCAACAACCGTTAAAGTTCAAACGCCAAATGCAGACACGCATCCCCAAAACATTACTGAAAACTTCGAATTTCGTTCATGATCGGCTCGAGTTCCCAAACAATCAGGCAAGCGCTCACTAGACTTCCTCCACACATAAACTTTTCTATATTTCCCAATCTGTATTTGAGTTTCATCAGCGAATTCAAAGTTAACCTAGCCCTCTAAACAATGGCAACGTAACATTGTTTGCGAACAGACTTTTGCCCAACGACTGTATATATAGAGATCCAATCATTGTGTGTTTCATGAAAAAACTGTACAACACAACTCTAGTTTTTACAACCATTTTACATTTTAAAAGTCTGAATAAATGAGGGATTTTTCAATTATTTTTAATTTTTCTCAAACCTGTCTTAGTAAAACAAATCAAAAGTTATCTTGAAAGAAAATGTGATGGTCTTTCTCTAAGATACCTAAATAAACCTTTTCATAAAATTTCTATAATTACCTTTTACTGCATTGTCATACATATAATTTTACTATATGGGTCAATCTTCACATATAGGCAATAAATATACCATTGAAATAAAAATCAAATGTTACCTTCGTTAAGACATTAATTCTTTTAGTCAAACTATAAGCAGTCGTTTAGAAAAATAAAATGTCAAATATTTACATTATAACTGAAAATGAAATTACTGACCAATAAGACTTACCATTGTGCTGTTTTACCATCAAATTTTTAAACTGAGGCCCAAACCTCCTTTTGTCCTGTTAAAAAACAAAAACATCAACATTATTATCGACGTCCATATGTATTTAAGCTTATCCAATTATTAAGTGTTAGAAATGTAAAAGAACTCTGTAACCTAGGGAAATATTTGTATAAAGCTAGTTGTTTAAGGAATGAACTGATTAAATTTGTTAGTGAATAATGAATTGCTGTACATTCTCCCCAAAATGATTTATTATACTCATTGTTTAGTCAGTATCCACCTGTACCAATTCCCGTCTTTATTATGTACTGATTATCTGTAAAGATAAAAGTAATAAAGAATCTGAATCTGAATCTGTGTTAAACAATGAAACCCAAATATATCAATAATATTCGTTTTTCCATATCTTTTCATAGGATATGGAGTGCTAAAAGAATTATCAACACTAAAATCCACATCTTTGGTCTTTATAGCTTGTCTTTGCTGACAAATTGAATTTGAGGGGGTTAATTCATCTGAGTAACAGTTAGAACTGAAACACTGTCTTTGTTACAAATATTTGTGATCATGGACTACAATGATCAATTCGATTTATGTCTTAAAGGTTTCTGATATAGAAGCAATGATGTTTTCAACAGGTTTGATATCTTATGGCATAAATCCTGCATCTGTATGTACACTCAAGTAACCTGTTTTCATGGTCACCTATTTCACAGTATTTACAAATGATTAAGTTATCCTCTTACTGGCCATGACCAGTCAGCAGTTATTTCATTGATGGGTTGTTCTTAGCTGCAGAGCTGTAACTATATTCTCTTTTCACAGTTTTTATCAAATTTATAAAAGGCAAAGTCAGGTTATCTATTAGCCTATTTTGGCTAGGCAACTGTAGCTATAGGTTCTTTTACATGGACCCAAGCAGGAAATGGTCATTTTTTCATCCATCAAATTCTTTTTAATAATTCTCTTCAGTGATGAAAATTAAATGAAATTTTATGCTTTTCATGTATTACTATTTTTGGAGAAAACTTATGTTTGATTCTAAAAGTAAAATCGCAATAAAGTTTTTTCAAATAATATTTTCCTGTAAAGCTATATTGATCTTATCCTGAAACACTTAATATTGGGGTGTAATCTGTTCTATTGATGAATAAGTGAAATCATAGAAAGCTTATTTCTTATATATATTTTGGTTATTAGTAGAATTTTCTTTTGCAAAGAAAGCAAGTTATTAATCAAACAGTTAAACATTGCTTGGATTGCTCACATTAAATCTTTAGCCGCATTAAATACAAGACATTTTGTGACTAAAAGGTTTCCTATGCCAAATTTACACTGAACAGAAGAATGACTTTTTTAACTTGACCAGAAATATGACATTTTATGTTCAATATTTGTGAAAATAAAATAATAATATGACTAAGTAAATACTTTCAAAATGTGTTAATGTTAAATTAAAAGCTATTTTTCACTATAAATCTGGCCTAAGAGTAATTTAGGGGTCCGAATGACGAGGTATCTAAAATGTCTATAAAATGCTACCTAGTCCTTGAAAATACTAAAAGCTGAAATAAGTGACTGTAACATATTGTATAATTAGGCATCCTGGCGTTCGGTTGCAAAAAGGAAAATCATCATGAAATCGAGTGATTTTCAAGTTTGGTTGCAGTCCCTTACAGGCAACTGCTACCACATTACTTTTTGTCAAATATTCATCATTTTTCATGTCTTGGCTAATAAAAATTTGGTTGCGGGTAATAAAAATTTGTTTTGGAAAGCTTACCAGATCAAATTGTTTGAAGCAGACTTCAAATTTACCTAACTTGAAAACGATCAAAACAACAGTTTCAGTTTGACATTTCCCTCTGACACAATGTGTCACGTAATGCCATGCACTACGTAATAGGTCTTTCAATTTGCTAATTCAGTATCAGACAGACCTTAACATTTTCTATAAAATTTTGATGTTCCTTTTTAATTATTCATGATTGATTTTGATCGTATTTTTTAGATATAAACTAGTCAATAAACTTACTTGCTGATGTTTATTTCCCATCAAAATTAGTTTGTAATCAGAGGCATCTGTTACAGCCAATGATAATTTAGTTGAGATTTTACTGCCATTCGAATTCGTCTTGGGGCCACATTGTAAAAACAACCGGCAATTTAGGAATAATTTGGTCAAGGAATGTCATAAATACTTACCAAGACATGATAAACTATATAGAATGTTAGATTCAAGGTTAGTAGAGAATATCCATCCACTTTCTCAGAAAAGACAGCAAAGCCAAGGACAACATGATCGAAAACTCGACTCGGTAGCTTAGAGCAAGTTGCCAATGTTGCATTAAAATGTAAATAAACAGCCAGGTAAAGTTCCAACAGTTGCCATATCATCATTTAGTTTCTCTCTGCAACCAGATTATGTTTAGTCAAGACTCTTCTGTTTTATGAAAACGAGTATTTTGATTTAATACCACGGAAACAGGTAACACTACGATACAACTGTGCCGAAGTGACACAAACAAGGCCAAAACGGTGATAAGATTGATTTACGACAGAGTCAAATCAGTGCTACTATCTTTTTTATTACTAAGATATTCAAATTTGAAAACATTAATTGGTATACTCACTGTGAATACATGAAACAGCAACGAAATGAAAGTCGGGCAGCCACTTGAAATGGAATGCTTGCGATGTTCACTTCCGGCGCGCTCAAATCGTGTTTACGATAAACTTTTCAGTATTTTGTTTATAGATGAATATACCAAAAGAAAAAAATACTCCTTTTGCATTTAAATTAGTAGCATGTACTAGAATGATATGCATTATATCTAATATATCGACTTAATTATTACTATTAGCATCATATATGGTTCTCCGAAATTGTTACGCTGCGCTGCGACTGGAGCCAAATGACAAGAATGGTCGGCGACCAACTCTGATTGTGCGGCTGGATGTATAAAATGGAAAAACTTATTTGAATATATAAACGATATGTTTTTGCATTTATTTTATCACGTAAATGAGCCTATCATATGCTAAAAGTTTGGATGTCATTATATACATTCAGTCTCGAGATTTAGCTGATCAAATATCGTGTGCCAAAAAGGTAAACCGAGATTATACATGAAAATATTTTCATGATTTTTACCAAAAAATATTTGTCAACAATTTTCATTTTCAATTCCATATACCTCTAACAATACCAAAAGAGTATATTAGTTAATAATAAGATGTTCAGAAGTGTTTGATTTATTTGAATAGCCCGATGTTATTTTGGCTCCTCAAATGTGAGCCAAAAAGGCAGATGAGCCAAAAAGGTTCATGTATAAAGCCCAAAATGGTAATGATTGTACTAATATATATATATATATATATATGTATATATATATTAAAAGAAAGAAGATGAAGTTGAATAACATTTGGCAAACGTGTTCGTACCTTCTTCATCAGGCCGTTTAATGCAGTAACTGACACTTAATACATAATACTATGACATCACAAAGGAACTAATGATGTCATAATGAACTTGACAACAACAAATTGTATTGTAAGCAACATTATCTTTTGCCATTTAATTTGGCGCATATTTACGAATGAAATATGATTCTTTCAAAAGTAAATCATTATCATTGTTATAATTGAGTTTATATATCGGGAAAAACTTGAACTTGCCATTACCAAATTTTTCTAAATGTTCACTGAGAGGGATAGTTCAATTTTGAGGCTGGTTAATGTGGGATCGATGAAGGTTCATTCTCCTCTTTAATTTTTGCTCTGTTTTCCCGATATATATCTCATTACATCCAGCACATATGATTACATAAATAACATTTTTGGTGTCATAATTCATGTTTTGTTTAACAACAAGTGTATCCTTTGGAGGCAGATTTCATAACAGGGAGGTGACTGACAATTCAAGAAAGACCACTTACATTGGTCGAGCCGTAAACAAGTATTTTTTAGGAAAAGGCAATGCAAGTCATGCGGGGGAGAAAACCTCTTCGAATAAGATAGCGAAGGAGCCCAAAATATTCAAAGTACTTTAAGTTCAGATGAAAATTAAACTACTTACTAAAGGCTTTCAATTTACCCCTACACCTAAAGCCAATGAAATTGAACTTAGATCGGACATCAAACACTTAACTCGTAAACTTAGACTATCAGAATACTTTGAAACGGAAGAAGAGGAAGTTTCGGACGCAGAGGAAAATATTGACAATGTAAATGTGCCGGTTCAGTCTTTACTGAAAAATAAATCAAACTTTGTTCCGCCTAGTGGCAGAGACAAACATTTAGATGAATACTGTGATTTACTTGAAAATATGCCCATACATGTAAAACAACCAAAACAAAACTTAACAGTGGGTGAGTGTAAAGCTTTACATGATTTAAGAAATAACAATGATATAGTTATTAAAGAGGCGGATAAAGGGGGCACAATTGTTATTATGGATAAGGCTTATGATTACAAAGATAAAGTAGTATCTATACTTCATAATGAAGCTTACTATAAAAAATCTAGTGCCAAAGAAGAAAAAGTTATATCAAACAAAATTTCCAGACTTTTGAATAAAAATACAAATGACATTTCGGATTCTGAAAGAGACTACCTAACTAATTTTGAGGTAAAAAACTGCGTATTTTTATGGGCTTCCTAAGATACACAAAAGTAAAACAATTCAAGATGCTATCTCTAATGAATGCGACACTGTTATATCTGTAAAAGACCCTGACTATGAAAATAATGTGTTTTATTTTGATGGATGTTTTTACTCTCAAAATAAAGGGGTAGCAATGGGCACAAAAGTGGCGCCAACTTATGCAACTTTAGTACTTGGCTATTTGAAAAGTTTATTTTATTCTAAAGTTGGGGAGATTTTTGACCTTTCAATTAAAGAGTACGTAGAAAATTCGTGGAAACGTTTTTTAGATGACTGCTTCATACCAAACGCAACATTCCCTATTGTTTAGCAAGAAGAGTTTGTACAATTGTTTCTGATGGTGATGTTAAAATCAATGATGAACTGAAAAGTAAACAAAACAAAACTATCCAGAAAAGTTGATAAGTGATAGTATATCTAAGGCTTTAAATACGGACCAGCAACAACTGAGATCTAAAGTGGAAAAGAATATCGATACTCAAAATAATCTTAATCTTGTATCCACTTTAAACCCTAATCATGATAATGCTATGTCTATCGTGAAACGTTATCTTCCTATTTTAAGTCCTAGTCAAAAAATGAAAAAGATTGTCGATAAATGCAATTTGATAAACAGCCGTAAGCAACCCAAAAACTTACGCAAAATTTTGACTACTTCTAGATTTGACTCATTTGAGGTTATTCCGAAAGTATTAAAGTGTGGAGATTCACGTTGCTTCACGTGTGAAAGTATTATTGAAGGATGTTCCATAAATATTTCACCAAAGGATACATTTGTTGTTAAACAAAACATGAATTGTGACACCAAAAATGTTATTTATGTAATCATATGTGCTGGATGTAATGAGAAATATATCGGGAAAACAGAGCAAAAATTAAAGAGGAGAATGAACCTTCATCGATCCTACATTAACCAGCCCCGAAATCGAACTATCCCTCTCGGTGAACATTTAGAAAAATGTGGTAATGGCAAGTTCAAGGTTTTCCCGATATATAAACTCAATTATAACAATGGTAATGATTTACTTTTGAAAGAATCATATTTCATTCGTAAATATGCGCCAAAATTGAATGGCAAAACATGATGTTGCTTACAATACAATTTATTGTTGTCAAGTTCATTATGACGTCATTAGTTCCTTTGTGACGTCATAGTATTATGTATTTAGTGTCAGTTACTGCATTAAACGGCCTGATGAAGCAGGTACATTCAGCACGAATGTACCTGCTGAAAACGTTTGCCAAATGTAATTCAACTTCATTATCTTCTTTTTAATATATACTACCATAGAGTTTGAACATTCTTTTTACTATTTTAATATATATATATATATATATATATATATATATATATTTCCAAAGTACTCTATAGTGCGACCACCGGTAGCACTATAGTACGTCTTTACGGCACGGACCTCTTTATCGCTACCGGATGCCGGTAGCAGCCAGTAGCGCTAACGTAAATCCATTTCTAATCTATGTAAACCTGACAGAAAGTTGAAAAATTGGGTTGCATTACGTTCTTAAGTATTTCTTTATCCTTTTCAGGAAGTTTGTTGAAGAATAAGCTTTAAATTCGTTTTTATTGTTGATTGAAAATTTACAATATATGGGTGCTATATCATGAATGCTCGATTTCCATGCTTAACCGCTACCATAGAAATAAATCAAAAATACTTATTTAAGAGACATATATCTTCCTAAAACTCTTGGTAGGACAAAGATTAAAGATATATGGGAGAAAAGATGTAAAAATACGTCAGAAGTTTCAAGTTCCACGAATAGTGTGATTTTGCTGAATTGCGGTGTGCGACTTTTTGTATGCCCGGATCCAATTTCGACTGCGGACTGCGCATGTCAATAACTTTTCCTGTGAAAGATGACAAGAGGATCATTACGGAATATCTAGGCCTAGATGTCAGGACATGATGAATAATGGCCAACTACATTCAAGGTAAACTCCAGTCTATTCATTTTTGGGATTTCCAGCTATGGTTGTTAATTGAACTACAATCAGTTTGTAATAACAGCTAGTTTCGACGATATCTTTTCTGACGACAGGCAATGTCGCGACGACAGGTGCTGAAGAGAAGATACAAATATGCCCTGTCAAAATAGTCCTAAATTCAGTAACCCACCAGCAACCATAGCAAATCAATAGCTTTACAAAAATAGTTACACATTTTTTTTGGACGCCTTTTTTGGCTTTGTTTTAAATGACAAAATGTCTAACAATGTAACAATCAGTTTGTGACGAAATGTCTCTGATCTAATTGTGAGAAATGGATTTTGATATTTGTTATTGTGGTTAATACTGCGATTATTTTAGTGTAAGGGTAGTTACAGTTTGAAGGGGTTCCCTATTTTCGTGGGTTTTATCATTTTACATGTATATTTTCATCCAAACTAGGCTAGTTCAATATTGACATAGTTAATTTTTTCAAATAACTGCACAATCTTCAAAAATATGTGAAAATTAAATTCTATAGGAGGAGAATATGTTTTCAGACATAAACTTGTGAAACTGATTGTCTAGCGAGAATTTTAACAGAAGTGTTATTTGGGCATAACTATTTTAATTCATGAATTCATCTCTGTGGACATTTAATCACATTAGGCCGAAGTAAAAACGTCATAGAGAAATTAAATGTAATGTTGGTTAATATTCAGATTTGATATAGGCCCTAAGCATTTGCAAAACAAGAAAAATAAATTTTATGGTACAAACGTGCCTTGCCTCAGTTTTAACGGACAGCCATTTTTAGCATGATCATCTGTAAACTTCAATGCATTTTCCATTTGTACATGTCTTCTCATTGACTATCCAATTGTTCACAAACAAAAGTAAAAGCTAAACAGACACTCTTTTAATAATATATAACATTTTTTTACCATTTAGGCACATAGTCATATTTCTAAAATGAAAATAAGACCAAAGACTCCTAATCAATGAAAATGTAATATTAACTGTTAAAGATACCTCTGGATTTTGTTTATTTATTTATCATGCCTTTTGCAAATATAGATATTCTTTGTCAACATTACAGACTGAAATAATTTTACCATGATAATTAATAGGGTTACCTTCATAATAGTGTCACAGGCCATAACTGTAACTAAAATGGATGAATAGTTAATATATCATTAACAATTTCTTCTCCTTTTCTGTTGTATCAGTTTGCAGTTCAGACAAAGACAATTGGAATTGTTTTTCCTCCATATTTATATAACATCTTATCGTGGATGAAATGAGGCTATATACTGGAACAGTTAATATTTATTCTTTCACAGAGCCCTTAGGTGACTGTAAGTCCCTAAGGTAACCTTAGCAATAGGACTTAAGGTTAACCATTGTTAAGGTTGATTCATGAAAGGAGGCCAAGGAATATCAGATAGGTAAAATAATTAAGGTAAAACTGTAATTTGTAAGTTTCTGTGGTTTGTAAATTGGTTTTAAATGATAATATTGTTGCCTTATAAATATATAATGCATGTCTATTGCTACATTTACATAATCATGATTTCTGGATTAAATTTCTTTTTTCAAGTCAGAGTGAGTAAGTTATTGTTTAACGTCGCTTGGGCAATATTTCAGCCATTAGCTACGAGTTCAAGACTGAAGACCAACCATTTAATCAGGGTGGTATAAAAGGCAGGTGCAAGTGGAAGTTATTTTCCAACAATTTTAATGTTTGGTTGGATATTTTAATATATTTTTCAAATATTTGACAAATACATCAATTGATAACCAACAAATATAAAAAATGGTCGTGAGCGAGCCAATCGTCCAAATACATTAGAAACTGAATGTCGCATTCGTGTAGAAATTGGACAATGGGCTCACTGGAGTGAAAAGCCAGGGGCCGGATGAGATCCAGAAATGGAGAACGCACCACTGAAAATGTCTCCCGTCCAGAATGAAGCGGAGGTACCTGCGATCCCGACAGGTAATCAGAATGTGCAGGTACGCACACTATGCAGTCGGAGCGCTCCAGAGATCGCATTACAGAGTGAAGAGTAAAGAGTCGAAAATATGGCAGCCGAATGATGTAGGAGCTGTTGAATACCTTTAAGTCGTGAATAAGCCACTATTTTCCCGAGTTCCTTTCAGGTATGACAAACACTGGAGTGTAAAACCCCGGCGTTAGATGCGGGGTCAGGACCTCCTGCACCTCCCCCTTGGAGATTAATATCTCCACCTGTTCCAACGTTAGTTGGAGCCGGTCGCGTGACAAGGGACGCTCCCTTGGGGCACAGGTAAGAGTAGGAGGAGACGAGACGGGAATGCGGAAGCCCTGACGCAGTATCCGACAACCGAACGGGTCTAACCCTAACTGCTCCGAGTTGCTGATACTGAGGCACTGAAGAAGGCCCCCACCGAGCCCTCCGACGACGGAAGGAGCGGAGGAGGAAGTTGAGGGGTGACCACAAGTCACTTCCTCCTCTTCCCCTTCTGAGGGGGACGGGGGGACTTGGGTGATTGCTGACTCGTGGATCCGCGGCCATGACCTCCCCGCCGAAAGTGCGTCCTGGATTTCTTAGGGGTAGATTAACCCTGCCCGTGACCCTGACCCTGAAGGTAGCTAGCCGCCAGTCGTTTAAGTGATTCGTGAGGTCTTGTTGTTTAGCCTCCTGTCGTGCTCTGAGTACCTCGGTGATAAGACCCCAAAAGAGAAATTCCGAGTTGGCCCGGGCCTGCCGGAGGAAAGATCTCTGGTCGGCGTTAAGGGCAGAACGATATAAGTAGTTGTCCCCACGCAGGACAGTAATCCCTGATGATATATGCAACGCCGATAGCATGATTGAAGAGCACCGGGTCACCCGACTCCATGTCTGCCTGCTTGGCACAGTTGAGCATCGCCTGACAGGTGAACGTCACGTGATTGCCCCATCCCTACACTGTGCGAGCCTCTCTGTCAGCCTGAGCTGTGCAACAGTAATGCGATTGGGTGCATCGGGGGAAATCAAGCGAGGGCGGGACGAGTTGAAAGGGAGCCGGATGCAGTGGTAACTGACGCAGGCGCTTGTCAGACACTACTAACGGTGGTAGCAGACGTTTAGGAGCAGCGGGCTAAATGACATGCTCCATATCCTCCGAGGCATCCAGCAGGAGGCTGTGAGGAGGAAGATCGAGTCGCACGGGGGCTGTGTCACAATCACCAGTAAAGGAAGCCTTCCTGGCTACCGACGAGCAAGGTCCCGACTGAGTGGTACCTCCGCGAACGAGGCCACGTCTGTCAACATGGCGATTGAGTCAGATTCAGATACGGTTACAAAGAGGGCCTCACGGCTATCCGAGTCTGGAGAGGAGTCACGAGTCGGTGACACCCCATGACACAATGCGTGGGGGTGTGAGAGGGACGTGAAGACGAAGCCAACCCGGAGGCCCTCAAGGGAGCATAACGTGAGTCATGTGACACACCACGACCTCCCCGCCGAAAGTGCGTCCTGGATTTCTTAGGGGTAGATTGGCCCTGCCCGTGACCCTGACCCTGAAGGTAGCTAGCCGCCAGCCGTTTGAGCGATTCGTGAGGTCTTGTTGTTTAGCCTCCTGTCGTGCTCTGAGTACCTCGGGGATAAGACCCCAAAAGAGAAATTCACAGTTGGCCGGGGCCTGCCGGAGGAAAGATCTCTGGTCGGGGTTAAGGGCAGAACGATATAACTAGTTGTCCCCACGCAGGCCACTAATCCCTGATGATATATGCGACGCCGATAGCATGATTGAAGAGCACCGGGTCACCCGACTCCATGTCTGCCTGCTTGGCACAGTTGAGCATCGCCTGACAGGTGAACGTCACGTGATTGCCCCACCCCTACATTGTGCGAGCCTCTCTGTAAGCCTGAGCTGCGCAACAGTAATGCGATTGGGTGCATCGGGGGAAATCAAGCGAGGGCGGGACGAGTTGAAAGGGAGCCGGATGCAGTGGTAACTGACGCAGGCGCTTGTCAGACACTACTAACGGTGGTAGCAGACGTTTAGGAGCAGCGGGCTAAATGACATGCTCCATATCCTCCGAGGCATCCAGCAGGAGGCTGTGAGGAGGAAGATCGAGTCGCACGGGGGCTGTGTCCCAATCACCAGTAAAGGAAGCCTTCCTGGCTACCGACGAGCAAGGTCCTGACTTAGTGGTACCTCCGCGAACGAGGCCACGTCTGTCAACATGGCGACTGAGTCAGAATCAGATACGGTTACAAAGAGGGCCTCACGGCTATCCGAGTCTGGAGAGGAGTCACGAGTCGGTTTCACCCCATGACACAATGCATGGGGGTGTGAGAGGGACGCGAAGACGAAGCCAACCCGGAGGCTCTCAAGGGAGCATAACTTGAGTCAAGTGACACGCTTTCTCGACCTACAGTAGCAGCGGGGGCGGTATGGCTGGGTAAACCCAACAGACCCAACCGAGCGCCCCGCAGAGAAGATACCTTGTCCTTAACGGACGCAAGAAGAAGCTCTGGTTTGAACTTGTCAAACATGGCTTTCTTCTTATTCTTCTTTTTCTTACTCTTGGGAGTGGATGGTTCGACGACTTTAAGCCTCAGCCTCCAGCTCTCACCCTCCCGAGACGAAAGGGGGACAGAGAGCGACGAGCCCCAGAGCGAGAGCGCGAAGAACCATATAAGTTAGGAGGGTGTCCCTCGAACCCCTACCGGAATCTGACAATTCCGGAGACTCCTGATCAAACTCATCCGTACTTTCAGATAGTACTACATCCACTCTCTGCTGTTGGAGAGGGGTGACGTAGACCTTGAAGTCTGAAGACGAGACAGGGGCACACTCGTTGCATTGAGAACCTTCCTCACACAAGTCCTTGCACTTCATACACAGCAAGTGCTGGTCCTTGCTTCATTAACCAATTCTTCGCTTCTGCCTTAGTGACCTTTGCAGCATTGGCGAGGTTATCTACAGCTGTTAGGCCTTTCCAATATCCCTTGGGACTATAATAAATCTTGTCTATCTTCTTCGAAGAAGCCATCTCTTATATACGTAGGATTATGTTTTTAAATACCCATATACGTATGTATTCACACCATCATCGGCAATCCATCTTTTCGTATCTAATGGAGATAATGATGTCTTTTTAAGTCGCATTGCGTACATGTTATGTCCTTCACTTCTCGAAGTATTCATTTCATGTTTAAAAGTCTTCTTATCGAATAATGCCTCTTTATACCGCTCAAGGTTGATATGATTCTTTACTACATACCTTTTAATTCCTTTATCTTTCTTAATTTCTGTTTCAGATTTTTTAATACAATACATCCTCGGTCTTAATCCAACGTATTCAGAAATAGGAACACCCGAACATTCGTTCTTAAATTTACCTAAAACCTTCTTTTTTTTTTAAGCTGTGCAATGGGTGATCTTTATCACTATTATCGTACAAGCCAATGTTTTCTTTCATGTCTTTGTAAACATCATCGGTTTGTATCTCTTATAACAAAGAATCCGTATCGGTATATAAAACTTCGCATCTATTTCCATATTGTTTCTTCATCTCATTATAATAAAAGTCATACATTAAGTGTTTTGATAAGTCTAATATACTCATACCAACGTATATTGGTTTGTTCAATTTTACTTTTGCCTAATTATATGAACAGCAGCTAAATCTAATCAAAGATTCTAAATTCGTTAAAAGCAGGATTAGCAATAGCCTTTCTTAATGATTCTTCTTCTTTATCATTTGTCCTGAATAATCTAACGTTTATTCTATTCCTTACATTTTCCATAGTTTTACCGTATACAGAATTATTCATTAATTTGTAAAGGTTTTTCTCAAAATCACTAGTAGCTTTCTTCCTCAATTCTGTATTCAATCTAATATACGGCTCCATCCAAGGGCTCTGATCGAATTCTAGAATTCTGTGTATTTTAGTTAACTTCATACCCAATGAAAGATATAATTGGAGATTTCTGTAATGAATTACGTATTTATTTTTACAGTACACCAATAAATAAACATACCCCGTATCTAGAAACACACTAGAAACACACTAGATACGCACTAGATACGCACTAGAAACTTTCTAGAACGTATCTAGAAACTTTCTAGAACGTATCTAGAAACTTTCTCGAAATTTCTAGAAATTTCGAGTTTTCAATCTTTTCAAAATATTCAAATATTATAATCTAATTTAAAATCCTCATGTTTTCTTTGCCTATTGTGAAATTTTGAACGAGATTGCATCAACAGAAAGAGAGATAATTAATATTGAACTTTAAATCTTCCTCGTTTTAACGCGTCTCTTTCCGCTGCATAAGGGGCAGTCTATTTATAGTGCACTTCCTTTATTAGCTTCACAATGATCGGCGCTAATTAGATGGCTCGTTTTCAAGATGTTCCGACGCATGTAGTTTGTTTTAGTTGTCGTTATATTATAACAATTTTATGTTATATATAACTTTACAATAAAGCATTAATAAAAGAAGTAATTATAGTTGACATAACGTATAGACATTGCGATTGCCTTTTTATAAATAATTTATGCGAGCTTATGAAGAAAGAGGCTTTGGGGACATGTTTAAATCTGTCACTACATGAATTATATCGTGGTTTAAACATATTTTATTTCATTATATAGCGCTTCTTAACAAACAAAATATTACATAAAAAAGTGACGTACATATGGATGAATGAAGACATACATACAGTTAACAGGACCCAATAGATGCATGATTGTGTTGGACACTTTTCAATGAAACAATTAATGTTTACAAACTTATTTCATACCGAGGAAAACTACATGTTGTTTGATATGTGCAGGGCACATAGGAAAACGATTGATGAATTCCGAAAATCTCTTTGATAAAGTGATAAAATTATTAACAGATTTCAGTAGTCCTTGGTTAGCCTCTTGTGATGAGCCCGGGTGACCAAATTGAATTGACTTCAGATTAAACCTTTTTTGAAAGAAATATGACTTATGTCTTATGTCATTAACATTTGACAGGTGATGAAGGAATTTAAGGCCTAAATTAAATAAATTAAAGTCCTAAAGCCTAAAGAAAACTGCTTAACATATATTGTTTTTATCATTCAATACTAAATGGAAAATGCTTACGCTAACCAACTTATAAATGCGAGGTTTTGTAAAAGATCATGAAATGCAAGTGTGCTTACAAAAATCTTTTTTTTTTATGAAATGTGCGAAGTAGAACAATCGTTCCTAAATATAACATTATCACTTGATGGATAAACATTTAATAACATATAAAAACGGCATAAGAATGGTGAACATGCTTGTTACAATATCAAAACATCTCTCAAGACAATGTACTGCAAGTGGCCAAATCAAAACAGTGACGTAAATGATGTTAGCTATTACGCTAAATTAATAATGTTTATGTTATGTCAACAACATAAAGGCGTACATATATACAAAGTTATCTTTAAAGGTCTGGTTCAGTGTGCCTTACAACGCTGTGTATAAAATCGCATTTAAGTTAACTATTTGTCTGTGAAATTTTAAGGACATTCTTATGATGATACAATCGGAGATTGATTTAAAATTTTCATCATTTCATTACTTTCGACAAGGGATTCACCTCGCGCGACATGCGTTCCGATATGGGTTTCTGATCATCAATGGATAGGAATCAGAATGACTTGAAAAATGATATTCACAAACCTGGCAGTGCCGGTTAACGTAATTACCACTCTAACAGACAAAGGGACACCAACGTTCTGTGCCATCATTAATGAAAGATATACTCCAGTAAAAGTACAATAAACATTATCTCGTCCTAATATTTGATTGACTTATCGTTATTCATTTTTTCCCGTCAATTCAAAGTAGGTGGATACATGCTTTTGACATTAAAAATATAATGAAATTAAAATATATAGTTGGATTAAGATTGAACATAATGAAAACAGCATAATTTACATTTTGTCATAGATACGGTATCATATTCCACCTAGTTTATCAGACGCTATACCTTGCATGAACGAACCGGTTAACTTCATTCAACAATGATGTTATCTAATTAATCAACCAGCCAGCGAGGCATACAACAATAAAACAAAGCTGTCTCGGAACGGGAAATGATAATAAAGATATTATGTAAGAGATCGCCGACATACGTAGTTTATAGCACTTCAGGGAAGTTATTTTGAATTTGGAAAGTCTGGTCAAAATAGTAACTGTAATCTCGCTCTTCTCCTGTGTCTTCAGTCAGGGATCGTATAGACATGTGCGGTGGAGCGTGACCTGCTAATGAGCGAGACGAGTTGTGTAACCCCCGTGTAGTAGTAATGTAGTACAGTCAGTTATTTGTTTCATATCCCTGTGTATACGATCCCTGCTTCAGTTGACGAGCTGGAATAAACATTGTCAATACACTTCCTCTCTAAGTCTGTTTTATTTGTTTATGAGTGTATGAGGAGAACTTTTAGGTGCCCAGTTAAGAAATAACATCTTCTCACAACCAGCTTACCGCTCGTTATTGAACTAAGCTTTTCCCAGTGTTTATGTATTCCACCGATCGGCACAAAATCACACGTGCAATTCGATGGATCGCCAAACAGTATTTATGAACAAACTTATTAAAACCTGTCGGAACGTAGACATGTCTAAATTGACAAAAGTAAGAATAATCCCGCGCCTGAATATCAATGAAACATTCTACCTACAACACCTAAAAATAACGACAAACTCGGAGAAAATTCATCCGTCCGAACAGATAGAATGTAGGACAGCGTTATATGCAAGAACGTTTTACCTGACACAATAAAACTTTGGAAGTATTTAACTCCTGACATGCAGAGTATTGATACATTATCCGGTTTAAAAAATTCGATTCAAGGACCTGGCAATAAAATTGTTATTTTAAATTTAAATTATGTCCATGAATTTGCTAGATTATCCACTCTCACGCAAACACATCATTATATACAAATATATTACATCGGTAAAATAGGTATAACGGGGTATAAAACATTATTGGTGAAGATTACGCTTATACATCTTGTATAGAGTGGCGGCAAGAGATTGGGAAGAAAGGCCATTTAACATTATATAAGTTAGCTTATCAATCGATGACATGGACAGAAAGTTGGTTCAAAATTGGCTATTTTAGAGAAGAGGTCATACCTTAAATCGGAGTAAAATGGACAAGTAATTAAAGAGTGACATTCATCCTCAACAACATTAAAACTACAGTGTGTTCATATACGGTTTAAAAGAGGGGGTAGTTGGACGGGTAAAGCGGCCAAGTTCGATTTGTAGGGGCATGGTACCACAGCGAAATTTAGCTAAAATACTACGATGTTCCCTTGGGGAGATACATTTAACATATTTTTCAGTGAATGGTGCAAGTTTAAAAGTGCGATATGTGCGTAACTTATTTCCGTTATGGTTGCCGTTGTCATTCTATGAAACCATTTTGTGTTATCATATTTTACCAGCATATCTTTGACAACGGCAAAACTAAACTTGTTATCGGTGATATCAATATTAGCACGTACAAAAAGAGCTTTTACACGTTTAACCCAAGAATTGGGGATTGAGGATGACCAGTTGAAAATTGCATTTGAAATGTTTCGATTTGGGGGGGGGGGGGGGGGAAGCTTTAAGCCTGCGCCACACGCGCGCAATTTCGACTTGTTGTTTATAAAAAACATGAAGACCAGCCCATATCCCCCCTTGTAGCCAAATTATGATAGTTGTGTTTAAAACTGCAGCCTCTACCGTCCCATGGTAATAAACATGTCCCCTTTCGTTGACTGAATTGCGTAACATGTCGTCTTCAGCAAAAGTTGAGCATTCCCGTCTATGTCTGGACAGCCCGGTTGTGTATTGTAGAATACACTGTTAATTCAAACTGAAACCTTTGAAATTCCGACATATTCTTTCCGGGTTACGCTTCTCCGTACACTTGCCTGTTCAGGAGATACGGTTCACTGAGTAAATTGCACGTAAAACAATAATTCTTATTGCAGTTACTCGTCATCATTCCTTTTAGAACCTTTCGTATTTGAAAGAGTGAACGAGATAGCAAGCTTTGATAAGCATTATACGACTTGACATGATTGTTTCTTTGCCATAACTTACACAGTCGAACAAAGTTTTAACTCACAATTACATGATAGTACTGACGCTATGTCTTGTTGATTTCTTTTTTTGGTTAAAGGGGCACAAAAATGTTGTTGGAGTCAAATATGTCAAACTTTATAAATGATGTTATTTTCATCGAAAAGTAGTGGTGGTTTATGAAATTCAGCACCCCGAATTTTAACAGTTAAGTATAGCGACAATAAGCAATTTTCAGTCGTTATGTGTGATAAAAAAAACGGACAATGGCGTGCGACATTGAGCAAAACGTTATTTTGGAAACTTAATTACAGCAGACAAAAATAGAAATATGGGTTTGTAGTGTTTAATAAGTGTTGAGTAATGAACATGTAAATGTGACCAAAAAGTTTTAACTTTTAAACATACATGGCCGTTTCCAAATTTAAAACAGGAAAACATGTTTAGGGAGACGATTAGAACCTCACTAAGGACCCATGGTCTTTGAGCTATTATCTGTGTAATATGAAAAATCACAATGCATACTCTGTGTCACTTTAAAATGACTGTTTGAAAACTTACAAAACATGTCATATTCAAATGATGATTTCTAACACCGACGTTACCAGTAAATGAAATCGTAAGGGGAAAAGGAATCTCATTTCTACTTTGTTCCTATCAATTTGTTGAAACCATCAACAGTAATTGGATTATATCTATGTTGTTTTCTTACATCATTAAATGCATACAAAAATATGTGAATAACATAACATTGCGTACATGTCATTATGACTGAGTTGTTACTAAATTATGATACAAATTGATAGGTATCTTTCAACACATGGACAAAAATCCCACTATAGTTGAAAACATCAACATCAATTAGGAAATGGTTATTAAATGGGTACCTGTTATCAATGTCAGATGGTAATTAAATAGGTTTTCCCTAAAAAAAATTGATTCAATTTACTGTGAAAATCACAAAGCCCCCGTGAGCAACAAAGGTTATATTTATATGTATTAGCGCATTAGGTTATTAAGATTACATTTCAGACTGATTGCGGGCGTCATGTTAAACTTACTGAACTATTTGTCAAAACTCATTAAATACTGGACTATCTTCACGGCTCAACGCCTGGTCACTCACAAGGCCACACTCACAAGCGGTGTCGAAACAGAAGTTGCTTGCCAATTAACACCACTCAGGCTGTGGGGATGAGGAACGAACGGAAATATTCTAGCAATGTCAAGAACTATAACGTCTTCATCGTTTTATTGTTTCATAAAGGTCAAATAGGAAATAAAGGTGAACGATAATGATCATTTACAGGACGTTACATAAGTAATTTGTTTCATTCAGTTTTGTATCTCTCTGTTTGGTATAGTTCCAAATTCAGAACTGTAAAACGTAGAACAGTAAAAGGGCCACAGAGTATGTTGTTAGAGTCAAATATGCCAAACTTCATATATAGTGTTATTTTATCAAGATGGTTGTTTAAAACAATTAGGATCTTAGTGCTTATGAGTTCAGTAAAGTGACAAAGAAAACCGAACAGTGACGAGCGTCAATGACTCAAACGTAATTTTTAAAACCTCTTTACATCAAGCACAAATGTAAATATTGATTGGCAGGATTAATTAGGACTCTTAACCAGTACACATGTAAAATGTATGCAGAATTTTGACGTCCTAACATTAAAATGTCCGTTTCTCATGTATCAATGGAAAATAAAAATAGCAATCCGATACTGCTCAGTATTACTAACAAAAATGTACTGCATAGAGAAAATCTGATATATCGTTTCTCAAGAAAAAGTTTATGAAGCAAACACACTTCTGGAATAAAAATATATTTAAACCTTTAAACCATACCATGGAGGATGAAACTATTTAACATTATTTTGATCGAATCTTGACTATGTTGTCACAGTGTTTTACTACTCAGTATATAAACACACACCTTGGAGAATTACTGTGAAGCTCTACTCACTGTGTGAGTGGACATCAGCATGACTCTTTTAATTATGTTGTCAAATAATACGACGCGTACGTTCATCTTCCACAAATTAAAAAATACATCCTAAGATTATCCAAGAAAGACATACACATAATTTGTTTGTAATTTTGTCAACCCCAATTAAGCCGATAAATTGAACAAATAAGTAAATGTGTTTCAACAGTCTGTATAAAGATCGAGTATACTAGTGTCACGCCAAAGGCATTGTAGTCGTACATGTAGTAAGCGCGAACACTATAAACAAAGATGACGGCGAGGGAAATGAAAAGCTTAAGACTAACTAGAACGGCGACAAGTTGGTGTGAACGACGACAATTGCTAAGTTAAAACTGCAAATACTTTCATGATTGAATTAAACGTCAAATGATTGATTACACCTAGAAAACACTTTTGTGTGTGTCTGTGTATATTATTTGCGGTTAAGTTTGCTGTTTAGGTACTGTTGTTTAGGTACAAGTAAGAGAAATTGTCTCTCATAACATTTTGACATATATAAAAGGTGCGATATCTATTGCAGTTTACATGTCAATTTTATTTGGTGAGACAATGGAAACAATTTCAATACTAGTATTTATCTCTCTCTCTCTCTCTCTCTCTCTCTCTCTCTCTCTCTCTCTCTCTCTCTCTCTCTCTTTGAGTATATTTTTATGAATTGAAATCTGACAAACCGCAAAGCATAAACTCAACGGTGAAATATCACATGTTATATTCCTGTAAAGTATCAATATACAGCACCTGCATCTATCTTCATGAAACTATAAAACAATCAAGACTTTATGGCACAAGGCTAGACAGTTTCCGTTTAAAAGCTGTCGCGAAAAGAGCGGTGCTCGAGCTAATTGGTCTCACTACAGCGAGCAGCGTCTGTGGTCAGTGGCCCAGGCGTTGAGCCTTGAAGCTGCCTCGGCGTTAATGAGTTAAGTTCATCCCATAAGTTATATTTACGCATGTCTACAACTGGTTTGGTAATCCTTCAATGGTCATTTGCACGTTATTAATTTTAGGATTGTAAAATGATTCAGTTATTCTATCAAACCCTGAGGTGGGCTCTTTAAATAACATCAAAACTCCTTTCATAGACTTGGCCGGTACATTGATATTAATATTCCACACCGTATCACTTTTATTCAAAGGCATCATACGATGCCGAAGTATACGATCGTAGTACATTGGTATGGGACTATTACACATCAAATGGATTTCGCTGGCTAATTCTGACTCCTTGACTTTATCAAATTCCAAAGCAATATTCTTAATTCGTACTTCCTGTTGGACTCTCCTATAATTACATTCTTATACTCATTAAATGTCAGCTCATATTCTAATCTATCTCCCAATGCAGCTTGATAGAAAGGCATGTGAGTCTCTAACAATTCAAAATCTAGAGGAATATAAAAACGATTTCATAGGTTATCGGCTATGGCTTTGTCTTCTACAATGGAAGCATTCCCAAGACCCGACCCCATTCTTAACCTGGTAACATTTTGGTTTACGGATGTGTCAATACCTTGGTAATGTAAACTGTTTCTTTCTCGTGTAGTTCTCCAAAGATCTACGTAAGTGTAATATATATCGCTATCATCTGTAGACAATACTTCATTACTACTTATCTTAACGGTTGTTTTTGTTCACAACGGAACGACCAATATTCTGTACAATGCTACTGTTTATCTTTATCACCATCCGATCTTAGGAATAAATCAAAAGCCAATCTGACCGTACCCGGGACTATGACATCATGACTTCCAAGATTAGGAAAACGAACTAATAGTTGTTCATTCTGATCAATAGTACTCGGATTGTTACTTACCCTAACACTGGACCTTTCTCCTTTTATACGAAAAGGCTCTTTAAAATTACGTGATGGATTTAGTTTCTGACCGTAGTGCGACATTTTATTAATACATAATTTTATGTTTAAAGGAAAAACATATATTTATAAAATGGACAACTTACGTCATTTTGATGATGTCCCCAGAGATGAATCTTATGAAATGGACAATCTCGATGAAAGCATTTCTTCTGAAAGTTCAATCCCAAGACAGGGATTATCACCTAATGTGACTAGTGTACGAGATGAACTAAAACTAAGTCAAAAAGCAAGATTGCTTAAATTAGCTGTGAATAATTTTTATGATAAAGTCGGTGAACCTAGGGGTGGCAGAGATTATTCTAAGTTTATGGTAGATGATGATGATGGAAGGCTTAACTTTAAAAGTCATCCTAAAGTGTACTTATATTATCATAAAGGTGAGGATAAAAAAGGTAAGGTAAAGCCTCTAGAAAATTTAGGACTAAAGGTAGATGCTATTCTTGAAGAATTAGGGTTTACGGATTATACGACTGGACAAAAAGTTCCACTTCCCGAAAGGACTCGAATAGGACTTCATAGCCAAGTGGCACAGGTGGGTGAAGCAGAAACCTCCTTCAGCGAACAACCAATACAAGCCACTAATGAAGCTATTATTGCAATAAACAAAGCCATACAAACCATAGATGACCCACCTTTAAATACTGAGGGATTAGAACTTAATATAAGAGACTTGAGGGGGCTTGATCGAGCTATGAAAACTCAAAAAGGGGAACTATTTAATAACATATCTAGACTAACACGCCTGGATAGAGAACTAGAACACAAAAAAACTAAATTAACTCAAGCGAAAGGTCAAAGACAAACTGAGCTCATTGAAGGAAGAAAAAGGGATTGGGGACTCGAATGGTCAGCTAGGTTAGAAGCTGTATCAATAAATAAACAAGCTATACGTTCACAAATTCAAAGTATAAAACAGACTATTAGACAACTCTTCGACAAAGACGAATCGTTAGGTGAACGTCTTAGGACATTATTCTGAGAACAGGGCATAACAATAGCTTCTATTATAACAGAGTTAGGGTTTATAATTTCAACATTGGTTCTCTCCGTAACAGGAGTTGGGCCAGTGCCCCCTAATAAGAAACCAAGCAAAAAAAAGGAGAGGTTACCGTATATAGGTCGGACATTATCAAAATTAACGGTGAAGGCTGCAGCGGCTTTACCAGGAATAATAGGAAGTATTTTATCGTGGCTTTTAACCTTCTTGTGTAAAACAGCGACTTGGTTAAGTCAAAATATATGGGCAATAATGGTAGGTATCGGATGTATAATAATTGTGTTTCCTAAAAAAAAGGTTATAAATACTAGAATCGCCAAATAATGACTAACCCAACTGCTATCCCACCGAGTATAATTAAAGTTTTAGTATAAACATTCTGTTGATTAATGTCTGAATTACTGGCAATAGTATCTATAATTGGAGGCTGATTGATCTCAACATTCGTACCCAAACTTCTACCAGCACTTGCGATGACAACTTTATTATTATAACCTTTCACTTAGCCTACCTTAAGTTTCATTTCACTTGGGGCCATATATAAGCCTATCGCGAAAACATAATCTACCTTCGAACTGGCATATTGTGATACGTTTTGATATCTTTTTATAGAACGGGGAATATCTACTGGTCTGGAAATGGCGTCTTCTATATTGGCAATGAACTGTTTCTCGGCATCGAATGAGGTTCCAATAGCCTTGTTATTAGTTCAGTTTGCGTTTGAGCACCTAGTAAAGCCCATACATACGTTCTAATAGAATCATTCAATCTTTGAACACCCGGTTTAGTGAACCCACTCGATGTATCCAAAACAAAGGATTGCCAATGCTCGTGAGTTTGTTGTATTTTTACGACTTGACGTTTATCGGGATAAATGTATTAATTTTTAATATGCTTAATTAATCCTCCGTACTTCATGGCATACGCATCCCTTATATTGAATTTTAATTTAGGTTTTGGTTGTGGTGAAAAGGACCATTTAGAGGGTGAATAAACATCAGAAACGTACGAGGTATGATTAGGATCATTATCAAAACCTATGCTGTGCACAAATATGTGCCCCATCCCATTATTCTTTCCACGTGAGCGCCAATCAGTAGTCGTTGAGACGTTAAATTCATTACAGATACGCTCGTGTACTCTCACATTGTATGGGTTATTATTGGCTTCCCATGCTTTATCTTGAGGTAAGGGTACCTCCATCACGCTTAAAATACGCCTAACTTGATAATATACATGAAATAAAAATACTGCCTTCGTTAACCCTCTTTTTTAAGAGAGATGATCTTTATGAGATACCCCGCACCCTGTCGTAGCACACCACACAGCAAAATGCAGTTGGTTTTGCCAAAATTGCATGGGTTTATCCTTTCATTTTTCTATTTCAGTTTCATTAGAAATAGTAACCTCATAATTTTCGAATATATCGGGAAATTTTGCCGTGAAATTAGACCCCTTAGCATCTACCCATATTGATTGAGTTATACGGTTTATTTCTCTTTTAGTTTTGGTAAATTCGGGTTTAGGCATAACTACGTTGAATTATTTTACCACCTGGACTACAGGAATCGTATACGCCACCTGCTTTATAATTTGCCTTATCGTTTTACTTGTAGGCTGCCATTTTTATCATTATTTAAGGATTAAACGTTTAGATAATAAAATGTCCTCTTCGAAGTCCTCTTCGAAGTCCTCTTCGAAGCCAGAAATGTCGAAGCCAGAAATGCACTTAACTATCCCCAACTTTGAGAATGGGCAAACGTTTGAACTTACTAGAGCTATAGACAATACTAATGGAGAGATGCGAGTAGGATTATGTGAAATTTTATACTATCCTAAATGGTATAATATAAGTGAGGGGAAGAATGAGTTTATAAAGGGGAAAATATCAGTCACTATCCCGGATTGTATCACGGTTGTAAAGTATCAATTAATACGGCTAATGGAAAACTAAATAGAAAAGATTGGAAGTGAGGAAATTACATTACCAACACCATTAGCTAAAACTTTTGGGTTTGATTCTTTGATAGATATTACTGGCATTCATCATGCAAACTCTTTACCTAAATTGGTACTATACAAAGAACTTTGCACTGTATAAGCACTAGCGATAATATTTTCGGAGAAAAACCTTCGTCCATATTGAAAATTATTCCGGTGGGAAATGAAATTTTAAACAGCGTAAAATAAGTTTCATTTACTAAACTTCAGTATAAAAGACTTAAGCTCGGGCAAATACCTAACTTGACAATCTCAATATTAGACACAGAAAACCAACTAATAAATATGGGTTACATGACTCTAGCATTGCATTTCTTGGGTTGAATAAATGAATTTAAGAGAACAAATAATTAATAATAAAGATGACAGATTCTGGTGGACCTAGACATGAAAGTTGTACGAAAGTAGTTTCCAGCACAAATCTTTTTAGTGATGCGGGGAATGAAAACTATAAATTCATTATTCAATATAAAGATGGAGAATATAAACTGATTGAAAAAGATAGAGAAGAAAAACTTCGTGAATTAAGGGATGTTATAATTACGGATAAAATAGTGAATCCTATGGGAATGTATGGTGAGTGGGTATATACAATTTATAGAAAACCAGACGAACAGGTATGCATGATTAGCAATAATATTTCCAGAGAAAAACCTTCGTCCATATTGAGAATTGTACCTGTGGAGAATGAAACTTTAAACAGTGGAAAGTACGTTTCATTTACTAATCTTCAGTATAAAAGACTTAAGCTTGGGCAAATACCTAACCTGGCAATCTCAATATTAGACACAGAAAACCAACTAATAAATATGGGCTACATGACTCTAACATTGCATTTCTTGGGTTAAAAGAATAAATAATAAATAACAAAGATGACGGATTCTGGCGGACCTAGAAATAAAAGTTGTAAAAAAGTAGTTTCCAGCACAAATCGTTTTAATGATGCTGGGAAAGAAAACACTAAATACATTATTCAATATAAAGATGGAGAATATAAACTGGTCGAAAATGAAAACAGAGGAGAAAAACTTAGTGAATTAGAGGATGTTATAATTACAAATCATGGGCAGTTTAGTGATACAACTTATAGTGATGGGGTATATACAATTTATAAAATAAACCTCCCATACGAGCCGCATTACAAGATTAGCTACTTACCTAGGTGGTTTTTAAACATTAGGGTTACTCCGAGGAATACAATACTGGCTACAAAACAACATTGCCTAAGGAAGATTACAAATGAAGGCCTAGCGATGGTATCATATAAACTCACAATTTCGAGAAGTGCTGTAGCTAATCCTCGAAGGAACTCCTTTCGTACAAATATTGGAGAGAAGTAACAAACTTAATTTTAATTGCCTAGTTTTTCTATCTATTGTAGACGAATTTGAAGAATCATGAAAACGGGTTTTTGGATTTGTTACCAATGTTTTACTAGAATTATTTTTAAAAGAGGAACCTGAGGATTTGTTAAAGTTTTACCCGAAATAAAAATAAAATGGAAACAAACATGATATTATTGGATTTATATAGTATATGATATGGACCACCTGTTCACCAAACGGCAGGTTAACTTTGATTGGTACGACTATATACGTGCTAATGTCCTCGTTAACTCATTAACGCCGAGGCAGCTTCACGGCTCAACGCCTGGGCCACTGACCACAGACGCTGCTCGTTGTAGCGAGACCAATTAGCTCAAGCACCGCTCTTTTCGCGACAGCTTTTGAACGGAAACTGTCTAGCATTGTGCCATAAAGTCTTGATTGTTTTATAAGTAAGACGACGGTGTGGGCTCACCGCGGAAAATAGGTATCTGATTTGCCTTAAGAGTGACCGGTTTCGTTCCAGGAGTGGAACTCATCAGACTGAAGGGATTGGGATGTGTACATCCCTTATATACTTGTACAGGCGGTGTTTGGCGGAGTTTGCAGTAGTACTGTGACGTGATAGCGCAAAGGTCGTGGGCGTCGAGTCATTGTGACGTCATGACGATTGTGTCATGTTTTGGCACGCTGCCAGGGCGGTGTTAGGTCCCCACCGCCGCTAGTATGGCTAAACTTGGTAATTACCTTAATAGCTATGTGCTAAGACGTTTGTGAATCTCAATTAAGGATAATTGAGTAATGGGTGAGTGAACTTTGTCCTTATTAAGAATATAATTAGAACTTAATAGAGAACTGATTCGTAGATTACAGATTGCCGTAATAAGATTGTAGTCACTCAATAAAGTCAGATTTTAACATGGAATTAAAAAAGTTAATTTTTGTTTTTTTGTACGTAAGAGGGAGGGCTCTGAGTTATTAGAGACTCGGGGTCCCCTTCCACAGATCCGGCAGAAGAGGAATAAAATGCAAAACTCAACATTTGATACAAGTTCTATAATGTAAAAAAATATAGATTCTTTACAGTGAAGGGGTCAAGTTAGCCCTTGGGTGAAGTTATGTTCACACACACAGGAATAGTTTATTCACTGCTACATAAGAACCATGTATAGTTCAAAGTTAGAGGTTAGAGTCACAGGGTGTTGTGAGGCTCAAGATGATAGATGTTCTGACGATGTCTTCATGGGTGGCACCGGGTATTAATTCCTGGTAGTCCAAGAGGATTTTGTCTAATTCCTCTTGGACCCCTCGGAATGGAGATGTAGCCCGGCTCTCCGGGTTGGAGGCGATTTGGTACATCTTCTCTCGTTTGGTGTCGGTAAACTGGTCATGGTTTTGTGGACAGAAATTCGGTGTCAGAATGGTTCCAGTTAAGGAGAGGAGGGAACGGGACTGTTCCCCAGTAAACAGCGGTAATTTGCTGGTGTAGTAGGTTGGAATTTCTAAAGGATTACACCTGCATTGGCGGTGGTGATTGTAGCATGGTAGACACTGGCGGCGTGGGCCCTGTGTTGTTATTGCTGTCTCCGTGGGTGGTAACGGCAGGGACCGTTGCGGCAGCAGTTGCTACCGCAAGAGAACGTTGCTGATTGGTGTAGTTCTTTCTCACACGAAGGGTACTTCCCGTGGATTTCTTATAGTAAGTCAGAGTCTAATGAGAGAAATCAAACTCTTAAAGATCACCTAGTTAGAGCTTCTCTAATCTATCCTAAAATCTTACCACAAATCAGTGGTAACATTGTCAAATTCATTGACAAAGTTTGTGATAAACACAACTGCAAAATTTGCAAAATGACCAATGCCTCAGACAAATTCACTAGCTCTGTTACGGACCAGGTATTCCGCAAATGCATGTACAGTTCTCAATCACGCAACGTCGTATACCTACTCACTTGAAACATCTGCAAAAAAACAATATGTGGGTGAAACAAAAAGATGTTTCACAATTAGACTCTCAGAACACTTTGCCGACATCAGTCATAAGAGAGATAAACCAGTCTCTCAGCACTTCAATTCCGAAGGCCATGGCAAAAAAGACCTACACTATGAGATCATAGCACAACTCAGGTAAGATCCTGAAATTGTTGCTACCACGGCAAGGCGCAGGGCCTTAGAACTAAGGTGGATTTTTAAGCTTATAAGATTATAGGCTGAAGTATCCACCCTGGTCTTCCCTATTTGATTTGATTGAGAGAGAGAGAGAGAGAGAGAGAGAGAGAGAGAGAGAGAGAGAGAGAGAGAGAGAGAGAGAGAGACAGACAGACAAACAGACAGACAGACAGACACACATACAGACACACAGACAGACACACAGACAGACACAGACAGACACACAGAGACAGACAGAGAGAGAGAGGTATATAGTGAAATCTTTTTCATTGTATCACCAAATAAAATTAACAAGTAAACTGCATTAGATATTGCACCTTTTATATATGTCAACATGTTATGAGCGACAATTTCTCTTACTTGTACCTAAACAACAGTACTTAAACAGCAAACTTAACAGCAAATAATATACACAGACACACACTTACATATTATAATATATATTTAGCATATACATAACCAAATATCACTTATAAGCATTTGTCGATCTTCATTTTAAATTTTCTTTCTCAATCTACCACTACAGTGATTTGATGGCGGCATATTGTACACACCTTTGCAAGTACTAACACATAAACACGTAACGTACCTAATATGTTCACATATGTTGATTAACATGCATTTCAATTTGTAAATACAAATACTGCATATCTACACACCATGTTGAGTAGATACAGTGTGTCAGTATCTCAACCATCTGAATAATAATTGAGAATTTATGGAAATGATATCCCGATTTAAGAGATAGCACTTAAAATCAACGAATGTAATGAATATTCATATTGACCAAGTGATCTTTTCCGTTGTCAACTCTAATTATAATTTAACATGTGTATGTATCCATTCAATGGCAGAAAGGGCCGTGGATCTATGAAGCATATTGTCGAATTAAAAGAAAACAAGTACATGCTTAACCTATTATTGTTACAGGACCGCTACTGTCTGTGCTTGATATAGGATGCGCTCAGCTAGTTCCGTAAAGTAATATTCGAACAAACTCTTATATCAATAATTCACAGAAGAACAACACTGGCGTTCAAAATATTAATTACATGCAATTATCAAATTGATAGTTCATGACGTGACATTCCCAAAGTGATGCATTCAAGAAGTAAAGTTACAATCAAAGTGTCACTTTCAATAGCCTCAAATTCTTAACAAATTATTTATGAATACATGTACATAAATGTTTATAAATTGGTAACTTCACAAAGACTCCAATCGTTTCATCTGAATTGATAAACCTTTTTTTATAAGTATTTATTTTCCCTTCCAAGATCAACATAATCAAAATGTTTTCTTTTACCAAATGTAGTATATTTTTACACACAGAGCAACGATTTTCATTTATTATTGCTTTCCTGAGGAAATGGTTATCTACATTAAAGAATGCTAAACTGATTTAAAAAATAAGTTCATTGTTATACTATACGACGGACGCACATACGCGTCTCTCGCTGAATAAGAGGTGCTTTCAATTAACGCACATAAGCGTCTCTCGCTGCGAGAAACTGCTAATTAACGGACGCTTATATGCGGCTCTCACTGTGTGGATCTCATTATTTTGATGCGTATACGTGGCTCTCGGCGTTAATGAGTTAACTTTGAATACAAAATAGTTGGAGAGGTGATTACGTTTGATAAAATTTATTTACATAATAATGTATCAGACTTTGAGGGAATGAAACGATGTTGATATTACAGCTCTCAATACGTTGATTGAACCAAAGAAGGTAATACAATATTACACCAATAATAAAAAAAAACTTACATATATCGTAGAAACAAAATGTGAATTAGATATTTATTCAAACCCCGGGAATACAATAATTGGAAGACTTCCTCAATAAAATCATAAACAGTGGAAGTGCATTAGCATTTTATTCACCAAACAGAAAGAATAGCGTCAAAGTTGTTAATGATGATGGGGAGTTTGGTTTAGCTAGAAATGATGAAATGAAACCTCATGTTCCGTTTTTTCTATTAATTTTTGAAGAATTTACTGAAAAGAATTACGGTGAATATGTTTATATAGCGATGCTTTTAGGGACTGTACCCAATGATTTTGTAACGATATTACCCGGACTGAACATTAAATGGACTGTTCCAAATAAGTCTCTGTATATGCGTATAACACCCGATGAGATAACTCATAATTTAGAAGGTTAGATTACAATAGAACTCCCTAGTGGGAGTAGGATCAAAGTTAGTAAGATACCTATGCATAATAATGCAGTTTTTAAAAGATTAATGTCTACTTCTCAATCAACTTCAAAAGACTATCTACGGACCTTTAAGGATTAGTTCCTAATATAATAAAATGCGTTCCGTATTAATAAACGACGTCAACAAATTTCGCTTGAATAGAATAAGCAAGATAAAAGGTGAGATTATTAAAGAGTACGACTTTCACACGGCTAAAAGTAAGTCCACTAAGAAAACTTTAAATGTAATGGAAGCACTGGATACATTACTAATTACTTGTAGTATCGCATTAGGAGCTAGGTGTTTTAGCAACTGTTATTATGGCACCAGTTAGTAACGGAATTACTACTGCTGCAACCATCACTGGTCTCCTTTGAACAACGATGAAGGTTGCATCCAGGAGGTTACGTTCTAAACTTTAAAAAAACCATGAAGATATATGTATTGTCGCGAATTCAAAATTAAATACCATGTCTAGCCTTATTTCTAAAGCTTTAGATGATGACTGCATCTCTAATGAGGAATTTAATCTTATTACGGCTGAACATTCAAACTTTTATGAAATGGTAGGAAAAATTAAATCCCAAAAGATCAACAAAGAAAATAGTATAGAAATCTTCGAGAAAAACTAAACCTTGTATACAATGATTCATATTCAAAGTTGAATATGAATTGCTGCATAAAAGACTTGTTATTGATTGGCCCCCACTCATTGCCCCAGCTGCCACATACAGCCTCTCCCAGGCGAGAAGTAACCTATTCACTATATGCATACAGGCCTCCCTAACTAGGTCGGGCCGTAGCATTTGATTATCTCCCTTTGTGTAATGGCACCTGGATTGGAAGCTGGTGCGAATTTTCTAGGATTATTATTAAAAGTCAGTTCATGAAAGATAAGGTCTATATATCACAAATATGATGTAATCATAGAGAATAACAATTTAAATGACATGTGGTTTTAAATTTGGAATCGGCTTTATTATTATGGTATCAATCATGTCGCCACACCCAATTTGAAAATTTCTACACAATCTACTGTATATAAGCAGCTGAAAGCATAGAGTAAGTGGGCCCAGGTCCATGTCAGGCCGTATTTGACACACTATCTTAATGGTGGTTGGTCATTCACTGCAAGGGGGGGTAACCGTTGAAGTTGCGCTCTAAAAAAACTAGTTGTACAACGGTTATCTCTCTTGCAGTGTTGTGATCAATAATCCCGCCAATGGTGTATTCTCACATTTCGATGGTTTGGTGAGAATAGCTCCTGTAAGGCGTTAGAGACGATGGTGATTCCTCCCCACACTTCCAGTAAGTATTCTCACATTTCGATGGTTTGGTGAGAATACTGAAGATAGGGAGTGAGTTGGGATAATAAGTCGAATACGGTTGGGACCAAGCTGGTGTGTACCTTCTCTGGGAGTAGAGCGCTGTAAAACTAGTTACTCCCAGAGGAGGTACACAGGAGGATATTTTGCAAAATTTTTAAATAAAAATGGGTAAAAAAAATTTTGGATCCAGAAACCCCCGTGAGAGATGGGGTGTTTTTTAATGTATTGTACACGTTAAAAATACGTTTGGTCTAGAACCCCCCTTTTACAGTATTTTTTAATGTATTTCATACATAAAAATAAAAGTGTGTCTAAAACCCCCCTTTTTAATGTATGAAATACATTAACAATACATTAAAAACTTCCCGTTGATCCAGAAACCCCCTTTTACATCTTCTTGGCCACAGGGGCAACACCCTAAAAACCTATTTCCGACTCTTTATCCAGAATGAAATTGTCAGAAAGCTAAAACTTGTGTATAGATTGCTTAGCTCAAAGGAAATTAGAAAATATATTATTGATTCCCTGGTGACCATTTGTGAAATAGATAAAAGGGAACCTAATGAGCTACAGAGCCAATGGTTCTTTTTTTTGTTCTTGTGCCATGTCATGTGACAGCTATGTCGATTATATCTCAGCTATGACAAAGTCAGGGGTAGCATTCGCATCTCTGTCAATGAGGCTGGACTCATTCTGGGACATTACTTGAATACTACGACTTCGAAACTTTAATTAGGTGTAAATGTTACCTTAGGATGGTGAAGAGTCTCTTAGGGGTTAACGTGGCAAATCTTTTATAAATTTTAACCAAAACAGGCAATTGTTTATGACCGTGTTTCTTTTTTGGAGCATTACTCAAAAACTATTGTCTTTGAAATTTAAGTTTTATTATATCTGATACCTATGTGCCAAATATGTTACATCACCTTCTTCCTTTGAATGTGATCCTTAATCATTGATATGATTGACTACATTTGTTTTTCAAATGACTTATATTGCATAAAGGCGATCAAACTATAAGCGGGGTATGTAAGCTTAACAATATAACAAAGAAACGCTTTATAACTCGTTGATCAATTAAGCATTTAAGCATTTTAATCGATACTTTGAAACAAAAAGGCAATAGAACTAAATGAAACAGTGTTTGCATTGGGGCCCATGAATTCATCAAACACCTTTTGTACATGTTTTAACTGGGAAACACTGTAATTTAATGAGGGAAATTGTTATGTATCAGTTATGTTTAGGAATACACAGTTATGTGTAGGAATACACGACAGTACACATTCTATTTATCATCATAAGATAAGCCGATTTATACTGAGGTAAAAATTTCCTGTGCTGCAATCCAGTCATTTGTATTTTGAAAATTTACATGTGTAGGTTGAGAGTCAATAGAAAAAACAGCACGGTAGCAATAAAAAGTCACCATCAGTTGCTGTATTTAGTACAAATTTGGCCTAAAAATTAAAGCAAATGAAAACAACACAGATTATTTTGAAAAGCCTGCATCATTGTCATACCAACTCCCTGTACAGTGATAAGGTTATGTCCTACTACCTACTGTACAGTGCTTGTGCAACAATCGTTACAGCGTTCAGTCATTATTTGGGCTCATTTCTTACTCTGCAACCATTGAGACATTACACGGAACTTTACTTTATTCCATAACTAACAAAAAACCCTTTCTTGCCATCATCTAGGTAATAAAATAAGTTAAACCGACTCTTTTGGGATCTCGTCAATCAAGCAGCCAAAATTGGCATTAATAAAAATAATTCAACAATTATTGCTCACGTTATAGATATATGTTGAGATTAGCTTTACAATATCATGTTACATATTTCAGCTGTTACAGTTTGACAATAATCAAACTGAAAGTTAACATTTAGCAAGATGTCTCTCTATGAAGAGGGAAATGGGTAGTTGCGAAAGTACAACTACCAGTTTACATGTCCTGTGGTATTAGTTTGAAAATTACAATTCATCAGAGCCTTCATTTGAAATTTATTTGTTCAAATGGTAAGACCATTACAGAAAATCATTAAAAATGTTGCCTAACATAATAAGGCTGATGTCTGAAAAGTTTTAATATGGTTCCTTTCATGTGTCTATTTTTTGTAGTTTCAGATGGACCAACCAGTTGAATGACTTGTCTTGTCAGAGAAGATTGTGACGTGTTTTTTTATTAAAACGGTAAATGATAGTGTAGGTAAATTTCTTTGCCCTGTCAGTCTATTCACCAGTAATTTCTTTTCTGAAGAGATCGCCGAAACTGTTCATCATTACTATTTGTTTTTAAACTTCATGTGAAACTGTTGAATAAGCAATATTTGAAATAAAAAGATGTTTTGCCAAGTGACTGTTTTGTCATTATTTCTGTTGCTATTTAATACGCATCAACCTTTTATCATCTGTGTTATGATAACATGTTTTAACCATTATTATTCATATATTTTATACATATCTCCCAAATACCAAAAATAACATGTTTGTATATTTTCATCAGCTGAAAGCTTATTACCTATTTGTTTGCACATCCAGCTTGTTGTCTAATCAGCTTGGGCTTTGATTTTAATTAGTAGCTTATCGCTTCAACACTGAAGCTGCAAGCTCCAATTACTTCCATAGCTAAACATTTAACATTTAGTATAAAAACCCTGTAATTTATCATTTCTGGGAGAATTCGTTTTGGACCTTACCTTACCCTTTGGATATCTGAATTGGATATTTGTGCATTTATTCTGAAATTGGATTTATTTGTGCTAACTGCAAGGAACTATGTGACTCGGAACAATAAGGTACCATGTCTGATCTTGCTTGGTAATTGTGACTGTCAAACTGCCATATTATACCAATTTACTCTTGTATTAAACCTGGTATTATTTACTGCTGGTCTTTTCTTTGTTTATGAGCGGGTTTAACTCTATCACCTGAATCCACTCGTAACAATCTGTCACACTGTTATGTATCCCCTCAAACATTGTGGTTGGATGTATTGAATTGGGCTTCTTCACTCTGCCAGAGGTTTGGTCACAAGGTCGATATAGCCTGAATCCGTTAGCCGGATCCCTTGCCGGATCCTCCAGATCCTATTAAAAATGGTATACTGGGATCCGAAGCCGGATCCCTCATCGGATCCGACGGACACCACCGGATTCTCTACCGGATCCTAACTAGATAAAAATACTAGGATCCAGAGACGGATACCGGATCCCCTCCTGGTGGCAAGAGTAGGCAAGAATGGAAGAATGCAAGGTTAATGATCTTATGGTGAATCTTCTTAGCACCTTCAAGAATAAACAACTATGAAGATTTTCATCAAAAAAGTAATACATCATACTAGTATCTTTGATACTTTCTACTATCATATTCCTGAAATGACATTGTCACTTTACTATTAACATTATTATATATATTGATATCAAATGTTTGTTTTAACATGTAGCTTTGAAAGTATTTGTTTTAGAATTAGAAGGGAATTTTCTAAACAGGCTGTTTTAATTTTATTGAAGTAAGGTTCAATATTATACACTGTAACGCTTGAACGCACACACTTAATCATTACATCTGTCAGCGTATTCACATTTCACTTAGACTCATTTAGGTCTTATTGCTGCAACAGATGATATAAGATTATACATGTATTCGAAGCATGTGTTCAATTACCGTTCAGTAACTTTCTTTCACTGATTTTTCAAAACAAAATAGAGAAACTTAAATAAAGTGGCAAGCGGCAATAACAGGATTTAGAACTGTAACTAAACATGCACATTAGAAAAAACATACATCTTATATCTCTTCATGTAAGGGCAGTAAGTATAAAGTTAAAGCTGTTTAATACTTCTATTTTTTCTTATAATACAGTTTCAGAATGGTTACAAGTGTTTGAATATAAAATAATAGGACAAAAATAATGAATAACGTGAAACTTGAAATATTTTATGTTACCAAACAGTTTCTGAATTATCAAAGTTACCCTTTTGATAAGGCAGGAAATTGAAAATTTTAATTCGATTGTTAACGATTGAAGTAGGATAATATGCATTTATATTCTATTTTCAATATGATATGTAAAGACGAGGTAAACTAAATAAAACAATCATTTCACCTGAAGCCAAATATAGCACTTTTTTTGACGATAACAGGAATATATATACAGGATTAAGGAACAGAAAAGGTGTACAAAAGTTTAGGAACTGACTTAAAGGGGATACGATATATACAGAATAAGTAACAATTTATAAAAATACTTCTATACCGAAGCCGTCTTCAACGGGGCAGAAGCAAATTATTTCAATGGGATTATTAACCAAAATTTCACAAATAAACATTTACTTATGCCAAATGTACTATCTTAAGAGGTCAAACATCTCGTTACTAAACCCGATCCTCTGTAGTAGTCTAGTCGAAGAAATTATCAAGAATCAAGCAAACACCACTAGCAACAATTTGTCTTTTACCACGTTCTAATCTTTCAGGGGAGGTAATGGATTGGCATAGTTAAACTACACATGCAAAGATAGTGCTACTTTTGACTGGAAAGCTTGTTCGTGTAATTTGTCAAATTTATTTTCCTTCACCATAAGAACAATGAAACTTATCGCCTTTATTTAGAATAAGGAATTTCAAGGATTATTACACCATTTGCGCAAGAGATAAAATTAATATGTAGGGTCTTACTTGTACTAAACCCTCTCGAAGTCCTTCCCCCCTCTCTCTCTCTCTCTCTCTCTCTCTCTCTCTCTCTCTCTCTCTCTCTCTCTCTCTCTCTCTCTCTCTCTCTCTCTCTCTCTCTCTCTCTTTGCAAGCCTTTAATCATTCAGAACTTGAAATAAGTTCTCTCTGGCTTTTCTCATTTTCAAAGTTTTGAAACGTATTGTTCCTTAAGATGGTTGAATAATTCTTCAGTCTAGGAAAATTTTGCGAATTTTGTGAATCCAGGCATTGGCTGCACGCAGCCGTTAAACTGCTATCATGAACTTATTCAACATCTATACAAAGGAGTAAACACATTATCCTCTTTAGGAGAAATTACGTTCGGAAATCATAATTTAAGGGGATATAGTTACTAGAAGGCTTATTTGAGTATGACATTGCGAATTGTGACCTTTCATGTCAACGTAGCCCATCTAGGACACGTTTTCATTGTTGCTATCATCTAAAAAGTACTGGATGTTGTAACATTGATGAGCACATTTTTGCTTATTATTATTGAATCATGTTTGCAACAGTACAGCCGCATGAATTCGGTATTTCAATTGAAGGGAACAACAACTAACTAAACCCATTCTATAATAAAGCAAATTATAAAATCTGAAAAAAAATCAGATAAATAATAAAAATTGAGCCAGTGTACTTCAAATTGAGATTTCTCGCTGGTATCTTGGAAGTCGGGTATAGCCTTCAGTGTGAAATTCTGTTTTAAAAAGTTTAAAAGTTCTTAGCTTTGCCGTGGATTGAAGCTGTCTTTCCATCGCTGTTTGTCAATAAAACCCAGTTTTGTTAAAATATTGTTTAAAACCCACGTGGACGATTTGTCAGTAGTTAAACGTATTTCTTTAAGTTCAAGATCACTGTAGATTCGTTCTCTTTCCAAGACGTTCCTCTTGTAAGTGACCACTGATGAATTATGTAGGTCAATCTGTTAGGGGGCATTCACTGTCGTCTACACCAGAGTCTTGCAGCTTCCAGATAAAGTTTAAACTGACAGTCGAGCCATCCCATATCTCCTCGTGCAGCAGTGTTACAAGTGTTTCTAGAAACTCCAAGGAAGACACGACATGCTCTGTTTTGTATAGTGTAGACTTCCTTATACTTGTTAACTCCCCACAGGCCAGAACAATAGGCTAAAGCAGGTTGAACAATACTTTCGTACAGTTTAGTAAAAACATCATAATGCATATCTCCGCAAGTGTAATATTTGTGGCAGAGATATCCTAAAGCACGTGAAGCAGATTTAACTAGTTCTTTAACACCGTAGCGCAAGTTACAATGCACATGTAGCCACAACCCGAGATAACGGTAGCCGTCTGCAAAATCGAGTGTCACACGTCCACAATGGAAAGTCTCGTTATGTTAAAGCACGCTTTTCGATCTGAAATGTACAACTTTCGTCTTGCTTGCGTTTATGCTGACTCGCCATTTCCTTGTCCATAGATAGTGTATGTTCAATAAAACTTGAAGGCTTTCTGGGTCAGGGCAAAGTAAAACTATATCGTCTTCATACAATAGAACTCGACTGTCACTCACTTAATCTAGCTTACACGCGACAGTGACTCGACTATCACTCACCTTGTCTAGCTAACGCGCGTCAGTGACTCGACTGTCAGTCATCTGTTCTAGCTTAAACGCGTCGTTGACTCCGGTCTTCACTCGCTTGTCTCGCCTTTTTCCTCGTATCTACTACCTCCGTATTTGCTTCGCTATGTACTCAGCGTTTTGTACACAATGCGGAGGCAGGAAGTCTGCTAACAAGGACCAGCACTAGTCTTGCTGTGTATAAAAAATAAACAATGACAATAAAAAAAATTTCTTTGTCAGTTTACTGTCGAATGTATCAATATCACTTCGTTTTTCAGCCTCAATGAAACAGCTGATTTGTCAGCGTAAGTCTCTCTAACGCAGCTTTCGTCATTCGCCGAGTTTTGTTTATATTTTGCTGCCGTGACTTTCGAAAGGTGGCCTCAATCTACATCAGTACAAGTGTATGAAAAAAACATTTGAACAATCGGTGAAGTTAAATTTGTTGTACTGGGGATTTTGAGTAAATTACAAAATCATATCTATGATATGAACAAAGATAATTTGTTATTGATATTAGAATTTTCTAAAGGGTGAAAAATTACCAGATGACACCATTTACATTTTAGTCTTTGAACTCTAAATTTCAAAATGATATATACTTTAATTATTTCAACATTTTTTGTAAATGAACTATAAAATTAATACAAAGCAAAATAAAGTGAATCAAATAAATGTTATTATTATTTAAACAGAAGGGATTTATAAAATTTAATTTATCAAATATTGCTTAAAGTATTCTCCCTAATCAGGAAATTAAATATATTTTTTTGCAAAGCTTGGAAATTATGTAAAGCCCAATTATTCTGTGTGCCAAACTTGACTTTCAAAATAAGGTCAATCATCTCAATGCATTTCCTCCCCCTCATCCTCCCCCCCTAATTTCGAATAACATAAGATTAAGACTGACATACAAAAATATATGGTTTATTCTACTTTTTGTAATAAGAATCTTATTACATGCATTTATAGTCTTTTTTAAAATTAAATTGTCAAAATAGTAATCACTTGAGCAGTTTTTTAATGCTGTGACAGAATGATGATCTACAGTTTAGGACATTTGCAGTGGAGTGTCTGGAAACAAAAACGCTTTTTGTACACAGAAGATGTCTTTAGATGACTGAACAATTTTTTTTCTTTATTGAATATGCAATATCATTAGTTAAATGTCTTGGTTATAGGCATCAATGCATGAATTTATTCAGCATCCATAGCAGTTTATTTTATTGTATAATGCAATGCTTAGTTAAAGTTAATATTTGGAAGAAAAATAGCAATTAAAGCAAACAAGAGAATTTTGTGTGCTGGTAATATGCAAGTTAATAACATCCCAAAAAAACACTGTGCTTAAGCATTCTTATTTATTATTTGTAAACTTTATATTATAATTTATCTATTTTTGTTGCAACACCAAAAAAGAAAGAAAATTTGATTGCACCAATTTTTGGAACATTATTGCACTGTAGTTCTGTTGTCAATACATTGTTTGTAATATCAAATATTTTGATAGACTTATTTTAATCTTTTTTTTATCCTAATTCCTAGTGAATAGGTGAAGGGCGATTGATCAGCTTATTTCCTATTCCAACAAAGGTAATATGAAAAATGGAAGAAAGAATGAAAGGAGGTTCAGAATATTTGATAATTTTGTGTTTGGTCAGAAAAAAATAAAGACTGGTCATGGATTTTACAACATGGAAAGTTTACAATAAAAGTTCCATATCGAACATCAGCCATGCACAAATAAATCATTTAGTGAAATCAGCAAATAATTGAAAAAAATTGCCAGATTCAACCACCACAAGTTACTATGATTTTACTATGCATTCATTAAATGTTATCATAATTTTCAATTTTATAATAAATAAAAAGTATGCAGCTGGTAATTTCATTTTGAATTTGTCCACGAAACATTGAATTATTTCACACACGTGTAAGTTGACTAACGTAAGGAGCGGCATTTCGCCATTTTAAACGACAAAAATACAGTTACACAACATACCTATGTTTGAATCATCATTGTCCTTACATTGGCAAGGGCATATGTAAAAACACGTACGTTACCCAATGTCTTTTCGACCGAAATTAGTAATGTTTTGACGTTCGAGTTCAACATATGAAGAGACTCACTTCCGGGTTATGTGATGGACATTTATTCAACTTAATCGTCATTTTTATTTTATTTCCTTTTTACTATTGCGTCAGAAGTTCATAAGGAGATATCTTGCCAATTTTTATATGAATTGGTCGACTGGTATTGCTGCTACAATCCGCGCTATTTCATTGTCTGACAGTGTAAAGATACGACAGAGGCCATCTGGTGACGTCACACATTCCATACGACGAAATCGAGGTTTTCCCGGTGTTTATCATAAAGTAAGATGGCCGACACGTCAAAACAGCGACGTAAGTTTTCAACTTCTTTTACAATTTTCTAAAAACATCCTTCATCCGAATAGCTAAGGTATTTGTGATATTGATGACTTTTAAGTAATGAATGTAATTTCACGTCTATTAGATGTACATGCGAAGCAAAGTGTATATAGACGGAAAATTTTAGAGCAAAATCACCCGGGAGTTGCACTTTAAAACACGACGGGAGGCTCAACAACAAGACCTCACGAATCGCTCAAACGTCTGGCGGTTAACTACCGTCAGGGTCAGGGGTCAGGGTCAGGGTCACGGGCAGGGTCAATCTACCTCTAAGAAAGCTAGGACGGACTTTCGGCGGGGAGGTCGTGGCCGCGGATCCACGAGTCAGCAATCACCCAAGTCCCCCCGTCCTGGTGCCGAGGGCCGTATCCTCAGAAGGGGAAGCGGAGGAAGTGACTCGTGGTCACCCCCTCAGCTTCCTCCTCCGCTCGTTTCGTCGTCGGAGAGCTCGGTGGGGGCCGGTTTCAGTGCCTCAGTGTCAGCAACTGGGAGCAGTTAGGGTTAGACCCGTTCGGTTTTCGGATACTGCGTCAGGGTGTCCGCATACCCGTCTCATCTCCTCCTTCTCTTTTCTGTGCTCCAAGGGAGCGTCCCTTGTCACGGGAACAGGTGGAGTTATTAATCTCCACGGGGGAGGTGCAGGAGGTCCTGACGCCGCATCTAACGCCGGGGTTTTACTCCCCAGTGTTTGTCATACCGGAAAGGAACTCGGAAAAATGGTGGCTTATTCACGACTTGAAGGTATTCGACAGCTCCTATATCATTCGGCCGCCATATTTTCGACTGCATGGTGTGCGTACCTGCACATTCCCATTACCTGTCGGGATCGCAGGTACCTCCGCTTCATTCTGGACGGGAGACATTTTCAGTGGTGCGTTCTCCCTTTTAAGATCTCATCCGGCCCCTGGCTATTTACTCCAGTGAGCTTATCGTCCAATTTCTACAAGAATGCGACATTCAATTTCTAATGTATTTGGACGATTGGCTCGCTCACGACCATTTACCGTCGTTCTCGAGGTACAGCTCAGGTTCACAATGGATTTGTTTCGTCGTCTAGAATGGTTACTGGACTAAGAGAAGTCGGACCGGGTCCCGGCGACTCGTCAAATGTTTTAGGGGGTATTCTAGACACTCAGCTGTTCCTAGGATTTGTAATGAGGGAACGGAGGCTCGTTATGATCGGTTAATGGATCGCGCTCTCGATGCTTCACTCTCCCTACGTCAGTGGCAGAGAGTGTTGGGGTTTTAAAAAAAAAATTTATTTCAATATACAGTTTATCCGAAATCCACAAAAGATTTTGATTGGGCAGTCTATGAATGAGTAGATATTTCCAGTTAGATGAATTACTAAGTAATCTTTGAACCCATTTTGATATTTGCGAAGATATAACATTTTTGATAATTGGAACTTTTAATTCCCCATGTCCCGGATTAAGAATAATGGTATCTCTTTTAACTTTGTCTGGTTTATTTCTCCATATAGATGGAAAACACTGCTTTTGGAATTTGTCAATAACAGATTCAGGTGGGCGGGGTAGGGCGGAGAAAAGGTGGTTTAACTTGGGCAGTAGCAGGTACTTTAGAACTGTGTTTCTTCCGTAGGGTGTAAGATTTCTATCAAGCCAAATGTTCATTAAATGTTTGATTTGTAAAAACTTTTCTTCATAATTAATTTGGCTCATGTGGTTAATATCAATGGAAAAGTTTATTCCTAAGAGTTTAAAATCTCCCTGGGACCAATCACAGTTTCAATCTTTACATAACTTGATACGAGGTCTTTTTTTGGAACCTATCCATAAGAATCTAGTTTTCTCTACATTAACCTTTAAACCAGAAAAACGTGCAAAGAATTATAGAGTTTGTAATACAGCATATAGACATTGTTCTGACCCATATAGTGTTAAATAAGTATCATCGGCGAACTGTGACAATAGATATTCAACATTTCCAATGTTTATCCCTTTTATATTAGCGTTGTTTCTAACAAGAATGCCTAAAATTTTGACGAAGAGAATGAATAGATATGGTGCTACCGGGTCGCCTTGACGACAACCTCTTTCTATTTTAAAGGGGGAGAATGGAAACCCATTAACCAAAACTCGTGATTCGATGTCATTATAGAAAGTAGCAATCCAATCAATAAATTTAAAGTTTTTGCCAAAGTTGAAGAATTTAAGGACACTGCATAGATAATTTCTATCGATAGAGTCGAAAGCCTTTTCAAAATCCATTAATAGTAGTAATCCTGGAATTTGAAAGGATTCAGTGTGTTCCAAAATGTCGTAAATTAACCTGGTTATCTCACCTATGTATCTATCTTTTACAAACCTTTTTGATCTTCATGTATTATAAATGGGAGTATGTTTTTCTTCACTCTCCCTACGTCAGTGGCAGAGAGTGTTGGGGTTGCTGACATCAGCTCAGTACCTGACCCGCAGGGGGAGGTTTTGCCTCCGCCCGTTACAGGTGTCCATTAGCCCCCACATCAGGGAGGTGCGTTGCGTCACGCCATAGCTCTGACCCAAGATCTGCATTTCTTCCTAGCTTGGTGGCGGTTAGACAAGAGTGTTTTCTCCGGGTTTCCACTCCGGCCTCGTTCCCCCTCAGCTCACCTTTTCGTAGACGCCTCCACTCAGGGGTCACGAGGAGGGGTAGTCTGGTCTCGGTCAGAGAAGAACTCGATTTGGACGCAGTCCGCCTAGCCATTCAACACTTGCAAATCCCCTTGCGAGGCCAGTGCCTACTAGTCCACAGGGACAGTTCGGCGGCTGCTGGCTCGAAAAAAATTATCTTCGTTCAGATAGTGTTTTTTGATTATTTTTTTCATATAATAGGTTATGGCTTGTCCCGCAAACTGCTCCACATATTGATCTTAAAGCGTCTAGATTAATTTTTTCCAGTAAACTGCATTGTTCCTGAGTACAATTATCCCAAATGTGATCGCAATAATAAAAAATTGGTAAGACGATATTTCAGGCTTTCTAAGCAATTTATCAGAGGCCTAACTTTCTTGATCATAGAATTTATATGGACATCCCATGACAAGTATTTTGTCGAAATAGTAGATGAGAAGGAAACAGTTAATACCAATGTAATTATGTTGTTATAGGTAACAAATGTTCCTTTGATGTTGGTTTAAACATATTTTATTCATTTCAATGAAATGGATTGGGAAATAAGCTTCCAGCTTATATTAATGCCGCTCCAATACAAAATTATATTTTTAAACCATCAAACATGTAACACAGAGTTATCTGAAACTGTATTATAAGAATTGTTTTTATTAAAACTTAACATAATCCTTATCACGACGTCATAGTGGTTAACTGTTACAGTCATCCATTTGCTGCATAGGGTACTGGGGTCTTTGTTTGCTATTCGAACAAGAATAAAACCTCCTATGAGAGATACGATATTTACATTTGTACTACGTACTATGTTTTAAACATATTTTATTCAGTAGAAAGGGATTGGTAAACAAGCCATGTGGCTTATATCAATACCGCTCCCAAAGTACATTTTCAAAACATTCCACGAGTATGGCTTCCACAATGTACAAGAATATCAAACATATAGAAAACAATGATGAGAAGATGTAAACGTAATGAATACTACTGAATGAATGTACTGTGTACTATGACAAAACCTTTTCATGAACATGCAGTATAAGGTTAATCTTTGTTAATAGTTTAATTTATTTTCAAAACTAAGAGGCAAAATCTCCGAAATCTTCGAAAGCTACCTTAAGGATAGATCTCAACGCGACATGATCAACGGCTATAGCTCCGATTTAAAATCTGTCTCTGCCGGTGTCCCTAAAAGTTCCTTCTCGGACCACTGCTTTTCTTGATCTATATCAATGACATTGTTGACGATATTCACAGCAATATACGGTTATTTGCCGACGATACATCGTATTAATTAATGACCCCAATGTTACCACTCAGAGCCTTAATAATGACCTCTCCGTCATTAACACCTGGGCTAACGAATGGCAAGTTGATTTTAATCCAAGTAAAACCGTCTCAATTCAATTCAGCCGTAAGCATGCTCCGACTTTCAAACCAGTTTTATCTATGAATAATACACCTATAAATGACGTTTCATCTCATAGACATCTAGGATTAATTCTACAACAGGATTGCATGTGGCATAACCATATTGACTATTGACAGTATTATCAAAAAGGTAAGTCCAATGATAAATTGCCTTAGAAGTTTTAAATACTGCCTTAATCTTAAAACCCTTCAGACCATGTATAAATCATTTATATTACCAGTTTTCCATTATTCATGCCACATCTGGGATAATTTTACAAAAGAGCAATCTTTACTTCTAGAAAAACTTAATCTGGACGCAATTAGAACTATTTGTGTGCCTTCGCGGCACAAGTCATGAAAAGTTATACTCAGAAACTAACATTACTTCATTAGAGAAGCGTAGATATCTCCAGAAACTGTATGTCTTTTATAAGATGGTTTATAAACTAGTACCTGAATAATTACCAAACCTAATACCCGACGCTGTGTCCGACGCAAGTCGGTACAATTTAAGAAACTATTCCGACCTTCAAAGCATAAAACACAAGTAATTACTCAAAATCGTTTCTACCAGACACGGTCAATATCTGGAATTCCCTCCCCCTGGACGTGGTCAACTCCAGCTCACTTGCAGAATTCAAAAGGAAATTAAAAGACACCAATATCAACCCGATTCATGATAATTTATTTCATGGGTCAAGATTCTGCCAGATAATCCACTCCCGTCTTTGGCTTGGCTGCAGTGACTTAAACGGTTATAAATTCATCAGATTTTTATCCAATACCCCTAACCTAAGGTTATAATCTACATCTATCCTTTACGTCAACTCTGGCTCTACTGATCAACATAATAACAAACTCTTAAAATCCGTCCATAATTTCATACTTTCCTCTAAAAGATTTTCAGATTTGTCTTAACCAACTTACATTACCTTCTTCAATTGCCTTGCGAAATTTTAAAAGAATTTATCTCTTAATCACAGTATGTAAGCCTGCAAATGTACATGCATATTTGATCTGTTCTTCAATGTTTTGTGAAAGTCATCATTTCATGAAAGTTTATGTTTGTATATTGTCGGGAGAGGCATTCATATAAACAAATATTTTGCTTGTTTGCCATTCCCATCAGTTTTTCTCTGAATAAATATGTTAACACCAAAATCTACTATACAGACGAGTTCATTTTTGTCGGAACCTTTACAATGTGCATATCGCTAGGGAAAAGAGTTCAGAATAAAAATTGTCATGTTATACTGGATTGATAGCAAGTAAATTTTAGATTGATAGATAAAACTAAGAGGCAAAATCTCCAAATTAATTGAATTAAAAGATAAATAGTTGCATTTGTAACATTTTCCGGGATTCATTGTTATTCAACACCCGCAAATTTAGTTTAAAACCGACGGCGTTGGAAAATGACTCTTGACCAGGATATTTTAAATTTGTGATTAGTGATAAGCTTAATGCATATACTAATTACAGACATTTATCTAGCTTTAGACAAACTCTTTCTTATCTAGCCATTTGATACATTGTGAATTTTATGTATTATGGTAACATTGTGTGAAAGCATCTTAATGCATAACGTTACACAAATATGTTTTTAAGATATGGGGTTGGTAAAAAATATCATGCAATCAATTATGGTGCTGATATTTTATTCAAACCTTGACATCAAATATTGCAACTTTATTTATCAATAACATCAATATTTCTATCGTGTTTTATACCAGTATACTATACATAATCAACGTTAAAATGTGAAATGTACTTACCCAATATTATGGAAATATGGATAATTGTGAATTCCTTTAATTCATGAAATTTGAGAAATGTATGTATATGTTGGATTATATCAAAAGAAAGATACCAAACTATTTAAATAATCTAATTTATTTCAATGAGATGGTATTTATTTGTTTATTTACATAAACGTTATTGTTTTGATATCTTGTTACAATGGTTTGATCCTGATGTACATCAAGATGAAATGAATACATGTTGAACAATGTACATATGTTTTTGTTATTGTTTACTATTCATCTATTATTCAATACTAAGAATAACTTTTATTAATCATAAGTTATGATGCGCCGTCTTGTCGGTTAAAGCATACCCACTTACCGCAGAATTACTTGCACTTCCACCTGTTGCAGCAATAAGACACAAATGAGTCTAGGTGAATGTGTATACCCTGACAGGTGTATTGATCAAGTGTGTGCGTTCAAGCGTAACAGTCTAGAATATTGAACCTTACTTCGATAAAATTAAAGCAGCCTGTTGAAAACATTCCTTTCTCATTGTATTTAAAGTAACATATCATTTGAATGTTGCGATGAAGTCTTATAGTAAATGAAACTTCAAAGAAAAAGTTTTTAAAGTGGTATTGCTGGGTAATATTGACTTTCTAAAATTTTAAATTCTAATGTCAACTGAAAAGAAAAGTTAAGACTTGATAGTTTTAATTTAGAGAAGTTGTTTTCAAGCAATAGGGTTCTGTTAATCCCGACTTTGTCCACTCTGGATAACACAATTACACAAACAAATATTTTAAAAGCTATATGTTAAAACAAACACTTAATAGGCATTTATATAATAATGTTAATAGTTAAGTGACAATATCATTTCAGGAATATGTTAGTAGAAGGTATCAAAGATACTAGTATGATACTAGTATGAAGGTTCTCAGAATATTAATCATGAGATGATAAACCTTTTTTACATTCTTGCCTACTCTTACCACCTGGAGAGGATCCGGTAAGGTATACGTCTCCGGATCCTAGTATTCTTATCTACTTAGGATCCGGAAGAGAATCCGGTGGTGTCCGTACGGATCTAGGATCAGGTGAGGGATCCGGTATTCTTATCTACTGGGGATCCGGCAAGGGATGCAGCTACCGGATTCAGGGTATATCCACCCTGTGCTTGTCTTCATTCAAATTCTATATTTGAAATAATTATTTAGTCAAAGTAGCGCGCGTGATATTGTCAATAGATTTTATGATAAAAATTTTGTTGAAAGTCGAGCAGAGGGTGATTTTTAAAAACAAATGCCATGATGAAGGTAAAAGAGTGAGATTTCACTTGAAGTCTCACTGCACCTGCGTTTTTTTAATGTTGATATTGCTATTTCAATAACAAAAAGTTATCGTTTTTTCCCTGGTGACCCCCATTTTTTTCTTCGAATTTCATTTTCATAAAATGTCATGTACATAATATAAAAGTTTTGAAAAATTCGAAATTTTAGAAAGTTATTTGTTACGAAAATGCATAAAAACTTTATGCTAAGAATAAAATATTGATTGACAAAAAAAGCTCAAAAATAATAGTTTTAATAATATTTTTGAAATATTTTTGGAACGATGATTGAAAACTTTTCATTAACTAAATTAAGCGATCAAGTTTTGCATTTCACTTTATTAGGAAATTATGAGAAAAAAAAGATATTAATATTTTTTATTTTTTTTACACACAAAATGGCATTTTTTGACACAGTTCTACTCAATAACGAGCATGATGTCCCCTATTTTTTATTTGATTTTTTTTTAATTCGGCACACTCACTTCTACATCTATTGATATATTGATTTTGAAATATATTTTTAATGTTGTGAAAAAATGATTTTCGAAGATATTTTTACTAACAGAAAACAGTCGCACCCTATTCATGTTTGAAAAAATATTCTTATTGCGTTCGCAGCAAAAATTAAACAAGGAACTTAACCTCGTTGTATTGTTTGTCGAACAAAATGGCGTCTGGAACGATAAGCATAGAGTAGTGAATAAACGACGCTCTGTAATTGGTTGGCCATAGGTTATTTTGGATTTAGAAAAGGACTTTCTACAGATGATGTACATCATCCTACAATCAGCTACTCATTGACGTTTTCAATATCGTAGTTGGTAAAAAAAAGGGGAAGTCATGCCACCTCTTTTGTTCTCATTATTCCTGGAGGATCTGGAACAAGAACTTCAGGAAACGATTGAACCATGACTCATTCTGTAAATCTCTTTTCAATCTTTTTTGATGACCATTAGGTCCTTTATCTCGTTCCGCTGAGGGCTTACAAAATCTTAAAAATAGTTTGAACACATGATGTAAAAAGTTGCATTTAGCATCATTGAAAAGACAACTTATATAATAACCGCGGTTATAAAGTACCTGTTTGAATGTGTATTATATGATTTAAATTTATATGCATCTATGTTCTCTCATTGTCTGGCAATAAACTCAAAATTTCTCACATCTTCTCATATCTAATGTCCAACAGTTAAATAATAACAGTAAAGTGATAAAGTTATAATGCAGAACGATTTCTCTGCTTTCCAAGCTTCTATATCTAGTCAAGCATAATCAATTTTCTAATAAGTAACAACAGAATGAGGAAAATAAATGTGTTCTTTAGCTGATATTTAACAGTGTGTGCTATATTTTGAATACAGTCTAAAGAGGTTTACTTAAACGTAAAGGAGCCAAATTTGCATAATGAAACCAATATATATTCAAACGTTTTATGAAGCTCAGTTTAATTATTTATGTTCCTTTTTAGAGACCCCTGATTTCAAACCACTGAGTGATGAGAGATAATGAGATATGAATCCTGTCCAAAACTTTGATGGTAACCATTACAATATTTTTCAGTAAACAAATATCATCAAATAGTAAATGAGATCGTTATTGTAGTGAAATTTCTAAATAAGAAGCTACGATTTTTACTTTTTAAATAGTCATATTCATAGTCAATTGTATCCATGCAATAAAGCGTGATCAAAGCGATGAAAGTCTATTGTTTTAGAAAAAAACCAGTTCTGAATAAATGGGCCTTTAGTGTTTTTCTGAATGTCTGGTAGCACTGGCACTTCCGTATTTCGATGGTTTTTTTGTTCCATTCCACTGCTGCAAAATAGGCAAATGATCTAATAATGATGAAATAATGTTTCTTTGAACACAAAGTATATAAGTTAAATTGCACATTTTTTTTCTTCATATTTAGTGATGGAAATCATTATTATTTTTAATAAAAGTAGCTCTTCTCTTTTCAGATTGCCAAAAATGTGTTACAATTCGACAGAAAACTGACGATCTCCCATTTGTCGAAACCAATTTTCAGGTGTGCCATGCGCCCGTGTCACTGATCAACAAGCCTAAAACGGTCATCAACGATGATCAATTGAAGATAGAAAGAGGCATATTTTGCCAAAAACTGAAAGTTTTTGTGTCAGCCTTGAGGAACTCTGGAGGTGGAGTGCTTCTCGTCCATATTGATAGCCTGGAGAAGACTGATAGCTGTCTGCATCACTTCCATGAACTGGTGGATCCCCGGTTGAATGAGCTTATAGAAGATGGTAGTCTCTTTGTTAATGTCTACAGAAAAGACTTTTTAAACAGCTTTGTGCAGGAGGGTCAAGTGGATCGAGATGTCCTGGAACTGTATTCTGTATTTGTTGCTATTGTAGTGTTACCCTCATATAACCTTGTTACCGCTGACCTCAATACAAAGGTCCCTCTAGACTTTTCCGTTGTTAATCCCACCTCTGAGGGGATAGTTAGTTACCTGAGGGCAGCAAATAACTTTCGGAATACCAAGCCTCAACTACGCGGTTTGGATATATTGCCTGAGAATCGTAACATTCAGCACAAATGTTTTGCCCAAAAAAAAAAAAATTCAAATAAAGACCCAGAGACCTTTGCAAAATACATTTGGCAAACATTAAAACTTGGCCATTACGTCTCAGCATTCTCAAAGGTTGAAGGTGGTGGATCATTTTACCTTGGGGTTGCGGAAAGTGAGAAGGAATTTACTAATTATAAAACAACACAGTTTGTTCCTAAAGGTTTTGAATTAAACAACCCGAACAATCTGTTGGTTTGCTTAAGGCAAGAAATTAAGAAAAATACTGTGGTTCTCTTCTTTGATGGTACACGTCCTGCTGCGTTGTCTAAAGAGCATGTGTCAATCGAGTTTTATGAATTACCCGGTAATCCAGGTTTCTTTGTTTGTGAAGTTGCTATTTCTGCTGTGAATGGGCTGGTATTTCACACCAAAAATGGTCCTGAAGCCTATGATCTTAATAGGTCCAATGTACCGTCTGAATTAAATGTACAAGATTGGAAGATGCGTTTGCTGAGGGAAGTTTGAGAAAGACTAATACCTAAAGGAGACAATAATAAATGTGCAACAAACGTAAATTCTACTGTGGCATGTGATAAAAAACATTTGCAGCTGATTAACTGTCAAAAGCTATAAGCTTTCACGACTGAAAACTCAAAACTTAGCTAATTGAGGGATTGAAAAAGCAACATGAATCCAGTTCCGAAGTTAAGTGAATTACGAGGTACATAAGAAAAGTACATATTCTTTTTAGAAATATTGAACGCTGAAGATCAGTTCTTCATTTTTTTACATAAATGCAAAACTAAATAATTCAAGGGCTTGGATGAGATAAATGATTTATGTTCAGACATTGATAGATTTGAATACATACTTTGGTGGGCAGGTTTATTAAATGTTTATAAGAAGTAGGAATCATCACATATGTTCAAGTTTACTCCCAATTTTACCTGTTCCAGCCCCATGAAAGTTTATGGATGGACGGACTAACTAAAGACGCCATAAACCCATTAGCAAATTCTACTTCATCACTAAATCCCATTATTTGTGGTATGTTTGGTGACTTTTAGACATGTGTGACAGAGAATATAAATGGTTTTATATGTGTTATGTTTTAGGTGTCATCAATCTCTCATCACATCCGAAAGTTTTTTTCAAGTCCTTTGATCAGAGACAAAAGCAGGTTTATCAGATCAATACGAGTTTGGAAAATATAAGAGACTACATGTACAATGAAGGTTGGTATTTGACCGAGTTGAAACTAGTTTTCGTAATAAAAAGTTCTGTTATGTGTACACATATGCGTGAGCTTGTATGTGCAGCATACTCGTACTATATCACCATTCATTAAAATTGTAATATTTCTAAACTGGTTTCAGAATGAAAAGCTTCCATTGGGAAACATATTTAGAGGCTAACATAACAACAGAATTTGAATGTGCGTACACATGCGATAACCTTTTTATATTCAGAACCCATTTTGCAATGATTTACCAACGAACTCACAGACACCACAGCGTCTAATTCAGGGAAGTGCCAAACACATATGCTATTTGAGATTATGATGAATAAATGAACAAAGTCATGTATAATCAATCTATTTTTTTATTTACAATAAGTTATATATCATTACATTGATGGTAACTTCAAAGAACATGTGAACATTAAAACATTTAATTTAAAAAGGTTATTTTGAATTCAGAAAAACTTTGCCTCTTCCCACGTATTGGTGACGATACTGGTCCTATCAGAACAGCTTTACATGCCAGGATTAAGAGTCTATTTTCTGAAGGATTTGTCTTCATGTCTACATCCATGGCATCAGCAGCAAACCTTGACAGTTCAGGATCATGTTCCTCTGCATCACTAGAGGACGCCTTTCTGCTTACACCCGATGGTCCAGGCTGTTTCTTCTCAGTTGTGGACGATGATACTGATCAACGAGGACGTCAACAAACTTTGAAGCATGTTGTCTCCCTTTCCAGGGGCATTGTACAAAACATGAGGCGATTTTGTGATGTTCAGTTCAGTTTAGTTTATGGCATCATAACAAACAAAGACTTATCCAGTGATGATACCTTCAAAAGAGCAATGGAGAGGCTTGTTGACAAAACATCACGATTGAGTGTCCCCGTGGCTCTCTCAATGCATGTGGAAAAGTATTCGAAAATTGTGCAAGCCTTTATTCTATCAATAAGCATCGCCAAATGTTTATCAAACGCTGCGAACAAACATTTTGAATGTCTGACCCTTGGTCAGTTTAGGATAATCCAGGAAAACCTCCTTGAGAAAAAGGTCGATGTCAAGGTCATGCCTCACAGTGGTCAGAAAGTCCTCATGCTTGAGGTTTTTGCACGACTGGACAAGAAAGGCGATACAATCCTAGTGTCTGAAGATGACAAACTTAGGCGAATGGCTGAGTGAGTGTTTGTATTTTTACACTGGTTTGTTTTACACAAACCGTATAACTGCCAATTAAACCCGGTTTCAATATCTGCTTTCACATAGTTCCATTTTTTAAATAAATACTTTCGACTAGATACTGGAGATGTTTTTATTGAATGATTGTAAGTTTGAATATAACAGTGTTCTTGGATTCAGTAAGAGTTTACCTTGCCACGTAGTATTAACACGTATACAGAAAACTATTAAGCACGTTTGACACTTGAAATATCAAAACATTTTTTTGTATCAAAAACTGTGTAATTCTTTCAGAAAACAAGGATTTTCTACGCAGATCCTAAATCGAAATGAGTTTGTCAAAAGGAAAGGAGTCATCAATGTTGTCACTGACTATGGAAAAGAAACATTTGATGTGAAAGGGAAAGTATGGACATTCTTCAAGCAGACAGGTAATTTCCGTTAAATTAGCGTCACAAACTGTTGTAAATTCTGATTTTAAAAGCAAATTTAAACTAATTTAAGTCACATACATTTTTATGATTATTTCGGTCAGTATGAAGACAAAACATACTCATTCACATGCAATTTGCTTGAAAACTTTGTAGGAGAGGACTGGTAACATTGAGTCATAGTTACTTGTCCGTATCAGAAGATTCATCAAAATTTGAAATTCGTTAAGAGGCCTCTTGAATTCATGAGGACTGAAAGGCCCTGTCGGCATATATGGCATGACATGGCGTCGGTTATCCATCCTGTAGTCTGTCCACAAAACATCTGTTTTTCATTAAACGTATTTTTGTACATAACATCAGCCAAACAGTTCCCAAAACCATGGCGGTGACCATAACGCCAAGGGCAGGTAACTCTCATCTCAAAACTAATCAATCTATCTAGTGGGGAGACACATCTTTATTCACTTCGACTTGTGTAGATTTCGAAGTTGTACTCTATGGAAACGAAAGAGATTGTTTGTTTGGTAAACGTTTTCTTCTTTCATAGTAGAAAAAGGTTCGCACATGGACAAACATGTCAACATCTCGAAAGATTTCTTTCCTGAGTAGATGAAATGTCCAATTCTGTTGTATAGAATTCGTTTCTTGTTTGACACATGTGGTTATTTATAATTAGATATGCATATTTGTACGTTCGTATCAATCTTTTCTGCTTTGTTGTAACCGGCGGGAACCCATCCTGGGCATTATTAAGTTATTAGTTATTCGTTTTCAAATAACAAAAAATTAACTGGTTAGTTCGGTAGGGGTTGGACATGTATCACAGCTTGAATTCACTTTTATATAATATTATCAGTTACTTGCAGAAAATCAACTTTTCCCTGCACCCGGCTGCCTGCAAAACACGCTACCCCGACAACGTCCACCCAAACTAACTGGCAGTTTTGAAAAACGAATAACTAAGTGGATAGTTATTCAATATTGAAATAATGAATAACTCGCTGACTGTTTGGAATAACGAATAACTTACCAGTTCAAATTATGAATGACCATATTGTCTGTTTTGAATAACGAGTTAGTTATTCAATATTTAAGTTAGGAATGAATAACTGGCTTTTTTGAATATCCAATATTATCGAATATATTATCGAACTGGTTATTGAAATATCATGTCAGTTAGTAATTCATTATCGATACTCTACATGATAGTATGAATATACATCAGATTGTAACGTCTGTGAATACCAAAAGTAGTGTGATTGAGGCGGTATATGAACATAATTATGTCTCACTCTGTCTTGAGTAGCCAATATTATATTTTCAGCTTCATTAATACAATTGACAACTAGTTTACGCAGATGTACATGGAGACATGCTAGTGTTTAGATAGTTACTAACATACGTAAATAGCTTGTATTTCCGAACGGTTTCTAAAAGTGTGTCACAAATACTATGTTACGCTGGTGCTCCAATTTTAATGTTGCCATTTGTGCACATCATAAAGGATGAGTTACGTTGATTTTTGCAGAGTCTACAAAAGAATGAAAATTTATTAATATAAATTCATATTTATCCATTTAAATATGCATATACATATGCTTGCAATGACATTGGGAAGTTGGTTCGACTGGGGTGTTTTATAATGTGGTTCCGGAAAGCAAAGTTGCTTCACCACGGGTTAGTTGGAGTACTTGTCATTATTGAGACACGTGTGATCTGTGTCCGAACTGACCCTCCATGGAAAAGCTATGCATGCTCATCTTCAAGGTGTACAATTTAAATAGGGAATATGTCAGTTACCAATTCAAAACACGAATAACTAACCATCTAGTTATTCAAAACAGTCAGCAAGTTAGTCAATATTTGAATATTGAATAAGTAATCAGTTTGTTATTCGTTATTCAAGACTGCCAGTTAGTTATTCATTATTTCAATATCGAATAACTAACCACTTAGTTATTTGTTGGTTAGTTATTAGTTCTTCGTTATTCAAAACTGCCAGTTAGTTATTCATTATTTCAATATCAAATAACTAACCACTTAGTTATTTACTGGTTTGTTATTAGTTTTTCGTTATTCAAAACTGCCAGTTAGTTTGTCATTACATGTACTTTCTACATATGTTCATGTTCATTGTAGACATTGCATTAAATGGGATTAAATGTTACATATTTTGGTTTGGGATGGAAGTTGTTCAGGGAAGCATGTTTTGGAGGGGGCGGCTGGTGGTAAAAGTCGTTTCTCTACAAGTAGCTGTTAATCCTTTTTGGACATGAGAAAGCTGTGATACATGTCCGACCCCTCCCTTACCACTGGAAGTTACCAATGCTTAACGTTCAGATGCACAAATGAACCAAGATATGAATCATTTGTACCTTTTAAAAAAAACCCACGAATAATAAGCTAGTTAGTTATTCATTATATCGAATATCGAACCAGAGTTATTCGTTATTCAAAACTGCCAGTTAGTTATTCATTATTTGAATAGCGAATAACTAATAACTTAAAACTTGCTCGCTTCAGCCTGCCCATCCCGGCTATCTTGTAGGCACATTTCCCATACTGGTTACATATAAGTCTACATTTACGATTGTATGATTGAAGTGTTGCTTTAATTGTGGAGTAACCATACCCTAAGCTGACCCACATGAACTCTGCCCCACCTGCCTGTTGGAAGATAACCATGATGAATTGGCCTGTTCTACCCGCACCAGTTTATCTAAACGAATCCGGCGACAAGGTCCTTCAACGAAGCTTATCTACGACGCATTATGGAGTCAGGGGATGATATTAGAGCCTGCACCCCGTCCTCAAAACATAAGAGACAAAGGGGGTAAAGGTAAAGCATTTGAGTGTCGACTCGGACTCGTGGGTCCGGCTGGCTTCTGCTAGGGTAAGACCACTAACAGCCTCACTTGATTCCAAAAATCCCATCATCAATGGGCAGATGAAGGGCTTGATGGGTGAGCTGATGTTGGAGCTCTGCAAGGAGTTCCACGTTTTGGCCACACCATCTTGCCCTGATGCCAAGATGCCATGATGCCACTGGTACCGTAGCTTATGCCAACGTTGGCAATAACCAAGGCCTCGTCCAGGATCAAGTTAAGGCGGTTGGTGCTTCAGGGCCGTGTTCCTACCGTGCCTCTGGGAGCAACCCTACACAACTTCCCTGGTCCTCTACCTGCCCGCCTTGTATGTGGGTTGAGCCTGATTCCTGAAAGAGACCCGGTCCTTGTTCCTGTTGGAAAATTGGAAAGAGTTACTTTCAACCCCTGTGTTCTGTCCACGCCCAGGGATTGGACATGCCGCGCTTGGATCATGGGCTGCCCTCTTTTTTCCTTCTTCCTCTTCACCAAGAAGGTTGGAGGCTTCCGGCCGAAGTTCCTGTATAAAATGGTACCATCATACTTCAAGAGGTCGCGGAGGTCGGTTATACTATATGTTGAGGAGGGGATTTGCGTACCTCCATGTTCCAATTCTTCCCCAGTTCAAGCAATTGCTATGGTTTGCATTCGACAGCATATGTTACAACTTTCATGTCTTCATGGAGGGTGTTTACCAAGGTGATATTGTTTTCCGCTAAGGTTACAAGGTTATAGGGAAGGTGCTGTCACGTGTACGTAGACAACTGGTTTATCAGAACTTTTTTTGTTCCTTCCCAAACTTCTTGGTCAGGCGATTTGTCTAGAGATGGACAACCAGACGGCCATGACCTATATTCTCTTTGGGGAAGATTACAGGTGTATACAGGTGATTCCAGTGTATTTCCCAGGCGTGGACAATATCCAAGCAGATGCATTGTCATGATGCTATGTTGCTATTTAATAGTGGATGCTCCATCGATAATCGGCACTATCTCCCATTCGAACAGGTTGTTCCAGGTTGACCTGTTTGCATCCACAGTGACTAAACAGACACTGGTGTACTGCGCCAGGATTCCAAATCCGTTAGCTCTGGCAGCTGATGTCTTCATGATAGATTGGACCATCATTTGGCCTCTTGTATCATAACCAGTAATGCCGGATCTTCTCACCACACCAGAATCCAAGGAATTCACGGGTGACCCAGCCTCTTTATGGAAAAGCTTCCAGGACAGCGGTATTCCTACACGAATTGCGGATACACTACTGTCTTCAAGGAGGGATTCTACAAAAATTGAGTATTAGAAAAGATGGGCTGGTGTCGGAATCGAGGGAAACACGATCCCTTTTCTACCACTCAAGTGCCATGTGGCGGGATCCCATGTGTGCAAGACGATATCAAGATGACCATCAATCTAAATGGGACATGTCCATAAAGGGCAAGAAACCCCCAAGGAATTGATATTTCATTCACTCAGGGCGGTAGCGGCCTCTTAGGCTTATGCTGCGGCCCTGCCCATTGAAGAGATCTTCTCTGCATCTATATTGAGCCGACAGAGCACATTTATCAGGCATTATCAACTCAACAAGCAGTCTATCAAGCGCGCTCGGTTTCTCTCCAAACTGATTTAACTGTCTGATTGATATGTTTTATACATGTTGGACAGGATAATATTACCCAACTAATCTAATTTATTTACGTGTGTAACGGGGGCTTGTTTTATTTAATATATTTAATTATATTTGGGGTAACTTACGGGTATATAGAGTATAAGGGGCAAAGGGGATAGTATTTATTTACCTGTTCCATGCGGTAAAGGGGCTTCCCGGTTACTTTGGCCTTCGCTAGGCAGCGGTGATTGGATGAACGTGCTGGGTCATTCCACTTAGGTAGGGGTGTTTTACACATAATGGGACCTTCCTGGATGGGTATAAAAGGCAGCGCGCACGGTTGAACAATCGTCCAGTTGCATAACTAGCTTTAGGTGAGACTTGTTCTGGTCAGAACAGCCGACCCCTTGCAGTGTTTATTGCAGCGCTTGTCCAGTGATTGGCCAGTTCTTGTCTCGGCATGAGACAGATTACCCTTCCCCCATAACGTGTTAGCTGTAGTATTTAGATTAGATAAGTAACGGGTGGTGCGAGGGGAAGATTTAACATGGAAATTAATTGGTAATTATTAGACTTTAATTGGGTTAATTAGCACTTAGCCACGGGTTGGGCGGGAGGCTTATATTTATATATCTACTGCGTTCACCGCGTTAGAGACATAGAGACATTTAAAGGCAGGGTTTAATTTTTCATTTTCTTTAATAAGGCTACTCCCAGTAATTTTTTAGTTTGTATTTTGTAAAGTTAATTTTTGTTATATTTAATATTTGAAGGTAACTTACTGGTGTGTTATTTATCTCAAAAGCTTCATCTCGAATCTGGGAAACTGCGTCGACATTGGTTCACAACGCAAAGTCTTGGAAAGCTTACAGTTATACAAATATCCACGTCTGTTACAGTTTGGTGCCGTGACCCGGATGTAGTTCCCTTGTGATAGATCGCATACATTTATCAGTATAATTTTCTAGTATTTATATTTTATAGTAAAATAATGTATGGTCCAAGTTTAAAAAGGTACACATTTATGTTTTGTCTTCCTTAAGTTGTTCAGCGTAGGACTCTAGTGGTTTAAAATTTGGGATTTTTATTAGTTGTATAAATTTGGAAATATTCTAGTTGTAGTGTATTTCAGAAATAATTCGTAACAGGAAATGGCCTGTTTGTCTCCTTCTCTTTTTCAAAATCAGGCATTGTACGATTCTCCTTTGGTTGGTGCAAATTATGATATCCCTATTTTCCACCTTCTAATGTTACCCCTCAGTCACTTCTAGTAGATTTGGATTTACAGCATTCGCAGGTTGAAGGCCATTCTCATGTTGATCACGTCAGAACTAGGACTGAGAGTGTTCTGACCATGGCGTTCGTCAACCTGACCATAGTTTGGGCCTGGGTCAGAGTTCAAATCAGAGTCGGGGACTAGGTCAAGGTCAGGGCATTTGTAGGGATCGTTCTGTTAGATTTGAGCCTTCTTTACAAAATAGCACCAATTTGCAATTTGCAGATTCTTTCTCAAACAGGATGAATTTTTCTCTTCCCGGTTCAGTTGGGGTAGGAAGTCTTCTAAGGCCAATATTTCCTAGAGATTCAGGTCAAAATCGGGGACGTATGACTGATAGATCTTTTCGGAGAGATATTCAACCTGATACTTTTGATAGGAGGTCTACCAATTGGCGTGATTACATAGTTGATTTTGAACAGGTCGCAGCTTGGAATGGCTGGAGTGATTTAGAAAGGGCTCAACAACTTAGCATGAATCTTTGTGGTACTGCTCAGACATTGCTTAGTAGCCTTACTGTTGACCAGCTTAGCAGTTACATGGCTTTGAAAAACATTTTGACTCAGAGGTTTAGTCCCGGGGAAAGGAGTGTAGCTTATCGTTGTGAATTCAGGAACAGACGGCAGGAAAAAGATGAATATGTCTCGGATTATGGGTATCACCTCAGAAATTTAGCTCGTTTTGCTTACCCCGAGGTACCTTATTGTTCTCTTGAGATGCAAATCATTGATCAATTTGTGACTGGTTTGAGTGATTTTGAGATGAGAAAGCGGGTTACCTTTAGCCATCAACAGACCAAAACAGGCTATCTCTTTTGCTGTTGAGTATGAGGCCATTGAGGGTAGTAGATATCGGAAACCTACTGAACTAGCAATAAGGTCTGTGCTGCTGTTAAAGAGTCTGTTAGCCAGGAATAAGGTTTAAACAGTTTAAACAGTCCGTCTCAAGGCAAAAGATGGGTAGTGGTTATAGAAATGTGGAGTGTTTTTCTGCAGAGGTCAGGGTCATATGGCTCGGGAATGTCCTCAACTAGCTGAGCTAGCTTCTAGATCTGAGACCAAGGAGTCGGTAAACTAGACGGGGCTGAGGCTGAGGCCGCGTCTCAAGTCCCTATTTGCCAGAGATACGTAGTTGTGGTTCGGATAGGGAGCCGGAGGTGAACGCTGGTACTGAATTGGAGGGATCATCTTTCAGTGGTACCAAAATAACCTATCGAGTTCGCAATATTCAGGGTGATAACAGTTGTCTCTTTACAAATATCCAGGTGGAGGAACAGCAGTGTGAGATACTTATTGATACGGGGTCGCCAATTTCCTTGCTGTCCATTGAAAAATTTTCCAGATTAGCACTAGGTGCCGAGGGTTTGGCACAGGCTGATCTCAATTTGGTTACTGTTGATGGTCGACAGTTAGAGGTACAGGGTTAGGCTATGATTGACTTTAGGGTCAATGGATGGTGTTTCGGACACAGTTTTGTCATAGCAGATTTTGATGGGCTATCTGGAATTTTCGGCATGGATTTCTTCGAAACTTATAAGTGCGATGTACTCAATCCAAAGAGTATTCTCAGAACTAATCGTGGTAAGATTAGGTTGTACAAGAGGTCAACTCGCAACTGCGTAAGGATTAGACTGGTTGATAAGGTTAAGATACCTGCTCAGTCGGAGCAAATAGTTCTTTGTGAAACTGAGGGTCTAGTTCCGAATGGTCTTAGTATTTAAGAGCCAAACAGACATTGGCAGAGTCAGGGATTACTTGTTGCTAGAAGCTTAGTAGATCCTAAACTTCACAAGGTGGTCATCTCTGTACTTAACATCACTGATAAGAGTATCAGTCTTGGTCCATCTTCAGTCATTGGTACAGTAGAAACTGTAGACAAATGTGTAGAGGTCGATGACTCCGGTCAGTCTAAGGTGAAGGTCGAACTTCCTCCTCATCTTTTACCCTTGATTGAGAATGGCTCACCTGAATTATCGGTCGATCAAAAACAGCCTTTGTCAGATCTCGTGGCTGAATATCAGGATATTTTTGTGGATAAAGATGGCAATGTTGGGCTCACTGATCTTATTACCCACGATATAGATACATGCGATGCTGTTCCCATTAAGATACCACCACGTAGAGTGCCCTTGGCTCGTAAAACAGTAGTGGAAGAAGAAGTCAATAAGATGCTAAATGGTATAATTGAGCCTAGCAATAGCCCTTGGTCTGCTCCGGTCTGTTTGGTCACTAAAAAAGATGGTTCTGTTAGGTTCTGCATAGACTATAGAAAACTCAACTCTGTCTCTCGTCGTGACGCATTCCAAATTTCCAGAAAGGACGATATGCTAGAAACCTTAGGAGGGGCTAGTTGGTTTAGTACACCTGACCTTGCAAGTGGATACTGGCAAGTTAGAATGGACCCAAAAGATAAAAGTAAAACTGCTTTTTCCACCCACATAGGCCTCTCCCATTTCAATGTCATGCCCTTTGGTTTAACAAATGCTCCCCACGTTTGAACGGCTTATGAATACAATCTTTGGCTCTTGAAATGGAAAAGTGCCTTTGCTATTTGGACGATGTCATAGTGTTCGGGTCAGATTTTTCCAGTGCTCTACACAAGATCAGACTAGTGTTCTCGCAATTCAGGGTAGCAAATCTTAAGTTGAAGCCTTAGAAATGTGTTCTTTTTCAAACTGAGGTTTCTTTTCTTGGCCATATTGTTTCAAAGGATGGGATATGTTGTGATCAGGCAAAATGTCAGGCTGTCAAAGATTGGCCAGTACCAAAAAATAAAGCTGAGGTCCGTAGCTTTCTTGGCCTTGTGGGCTTTGTTGAAAATTTCTCCACGATAGCTTCCCCTTTGACACGTCTTACTCGTAAGAAGGTCACGTTCTTTTGGGATACAGATTGTCAGCATGCTTTCCAACAACTTAAGAACAGTTTAGTTACAGCCCCTGTTCTGTCTTTCCCTAACGATGAGGGACAGTTTATTCTAGATACAGATGCTAGTGCTTCTGGGATAGGTGCTGTGTTATCCCAAATTCAGGGTGGTGAGGAAAAGTCATAGCGTATGTTAGTAGGTCATTGAATCGGGCCCAGGAGAACTATTGTACCACAAGAAGGGAACTTTTGGAGGTAGTTACGTTTCTTAGACATTTCAAGCACTTCCTGTTTGGTCGCAAATTCGTGGTTTGAAATGACCACGCTCCCTCGATTTGGTTACATTATTTCAAAGATTCCGAAGTCATGCTGGCACGTTGGCTGAGCGTCATTGAGACGTTTGACTTTGAAATTCAATACAGCCAGGTACTACACATTTGAACGCTGACACTTTGTCTCGAAAACCTTCTAGAAAGTGTGGCAGGGATAGTTGTCCTGATTCTTATGTCCCGATAGAGTCCCCCATGTTTGACACTCCAGTTGAGGCTGGTTCTGTCCAGGATGACAGTATTGCACAAGAAAATGTGCATAACTGGCTTCCAGTTTGGACGAGGAATGAACTTTTATACATGCAGGATAGTAGTATTGGCCCTATCAGGGAAAAACTCATTTCATCATCTGTAAAACCTTCATTGCCTGAGATTGTAAATCTTTGCAGTGAGGCTAAGGCCTTATGGGGCCAGTGGGACAGTTTAGTGATGGAAAATCATTTGTTGTCCCGGAAACATCTCCTTGATCAAGGGGAGGTTTATCAAATAATTGCTCCTGCAGATGTGAGGGATACCATTTTTGACCATTTGCACCGCAATAAGACTGCCGGACATTTCGGTAGGGATAAGATGCTTTGGGCGATAAAACAGAGGTTTTATTGGCCAGGCATGTCTGAGGCGGTCAAGCGTTGGTGTAGACAGTGTGATCTTTGCGCAAAGAGTAGGCTTGGTCCTGGTAAAGATAAAGCCCCAATAAAGCAGTTTGTTGTCAGGTCCTCCATGGAGTGTATTGCAATTGACATTGTTGGTCCTTTGCTTGTGACATGTAATGGGAATGAGTACATTATGGTAGTCGGTGACTACTTTACAAAATGGAAGGAGGCCTTCGCTATTCCCAATCATACCGCGTTAACAGTTGCTGACAAACTCGTTACAGAGGTTATCGGTCGTCTTGGGTGTCCTGCACAAATTCATACCGATCAGGGACGGGAGTTTGATTCCAAGTTATTTTCCACTGTTTGTCATAGGTTAGGCATAAACAAGTCACGTACTTCTCCGAGAGAAGCCGGAGGTTTTAAACGCTTAAGTTTGTGCGCGTTGAATACGATGAATCCCGGAAATTTTACAAATGCAACTATTTATCGATATTGTAACATGACCGTTAGTTATTAGAAGTTTAAGAGCGATAACGTCTTACTAATGTGAATTCACGGCATTATTTACATTACAAACGTCTTTGTGATATTATCAAATAGTTGCATTCGTAACAGCGAGACCTTACAAATTACTTGTTTAATTCGAGACCGAAATCATCAATTATAAAGCTCGTAGAAAAATATCGTAATACCCCGAGTACAAAAGTCTTGAACTAGCCCAATACTATTGTGACAGTGACGCAAACATTGTGACGTCAAAACGGTTGGCCTTTGTGATGTCATACCATAGAAACGGCATTCGAAAGAAGGCGGCCACATGAAACTTTGCGGCAAACTTGGACTAAGAAAGCCAGTTGAAAATAGTTTCGTTCTTCAAAAATAAATCATATTAAAGTGTATTTGTGATATCTACCGGTAGACACAATAATATGTTATGTACTAAAACACGTTTTATGCCCCTTAACTTATTTTAAGTTAAGGTAATATTCAAGTGAAACTAAAGATAAATTCACTATTTACTCAATAACATTTTCAGAATTTTCAAATTATGTTGAATATTTGTTTCAGAATGTCTCACACCGCACCCGAGCGACGATAAGCTAAAGGTATGTACCTTATCTCTACATGCACAAACAAATGCATGTATAAGAATGTCTTTATCGGTTTGAAGCTGCTTGTCAGTGTGTTGTCTTTGCTTTATATATGTAAAATACTTTTCTATTATGTTTCGTGCTGCAAGTGGTCACAGGGACATTTCTATCACATCAGATATAATTGGAGGTTGGGGTTGTCCTGCCCCAGATGGATATGTAGACTTTTTGAGAGGTAAACTGGATTTGTGAAAATTGGACAAACACATGGTCGACTAGAAGGCCCATTAGAAAGCTAAAATCATATGTACAGACTATTTGCCTACTTGAGATTATAATTTACATATTTGCTAACACAGTGATCAATATGGTGTACTCAAGGTGTCATGCTTAGAAAATAAAGACCTTGAAAGTTGAAATCTTGTGCACAGATATTTAGATGATGGGGTTACACTTTATACATTAGATTAGCCTTTTGACACTCATAAAAGTGATAGGGACCAGGTCCCATAAACTTACTTTCTTCTTTGTCTCTCCAAACCTGAAATCAAAATCGACTCCTTGATTAATGGGATTAGTGATTTCATATTTTGTGACCAAAGCGCCCCTTACAATGTACTTCATGAACCAAATGTTTACCTTGTTAACCTCAGGATCTCCCTTGCTTTTGATTGCATGTTTCTGATATGTCATAACTTGTGTTGTAATAATTAATGATTAACTTATCAGAAGCATATTATGACATGGATACTTCTTTCATCTATGTATTCTACAGAAATAATTAAGTATATCACCAGCTATGATACACATATTTCATTTCTTTAATATTTTTTTCAGGCTAGACCATCTAAAAAAATGGCTTCCACGTCAACCACTGAATTCACAGTTTTAAACATAAATCCAGGACAAAGAGACACCATGGAAAATGAACAACAATGGAGAGCAGCTATTGACAGTATTCTGACTGCTCAACGTCCAAACATCGTATTTGTTCAAGGTACAACATGGCAAGGACAAGAATACGAGACCTTGGTTATATCGGAATATTATGACTATTTTGGAAACAAACATTCTGGATTTATCTATGATAAAACGAACATAGAGTTTGAGCAATTGCAGTATGAATACTCAGCAAAATGTCGTTTCAAGAATCGGCTTTGCCTTGGTAAGATGAAAATGAAAAATACCTCCACCTCTGAATTACTGTGTGTTTCCTGGTTTGGATGCGATATATTCTTGGAAAGAACAAGAAAAAAGCACCTGCGTTCGATATTTCAGAATTTGTGTTTCAATGATAAACATAAAGGAATGCCTTTATTGATAGGTGGTAAATTTAATCTACCGTCAAGCACGGTTGATAAAATAGGCAAAGATTTCAATCTGTCAACTTCATCCCAGTCTCCATTATCAGGCTACCAAGACTATATGTGGGCCCATAGCAACAACTTTGACAAAATGTTGGTAACTTATCCAGCTTTGGTACACTCTGTCTTGATGTACATCCAAATATCAATGATCGAACTTTAACTTTCTGCTATTGACAAAGTTATGGCCTTGAGCTCAGATGATAGCTAGCTTGCCAACCTTAAGACAGACGTCAGAGTTCTTGTGACAACTGATGACAACGAACATGGGACGCAGAGAAATGGACCCAATTGAGTTTTTTGACTTTGCAAAAAGTTGGCAAAAACTTTACAACATTTACAGATGCACTTCTATTGACATGTGTATGGATATTCTAATTCGGAAGCTTTATGGCGCTAGACTTTGAGTGAGGAAAACGTTTTTCCTGACTGGACTCTTGAAGCTTCAGCAAGGCTTATCTGCTATAACCCTCTATTTCTTACTTTATGAAAGTCGATATCCTGTTGGATAGGGTATTGAACGCTTTTTATTTTGCAAGGCTTTACTGATGATGTAGATAGTGATACTGATAGTAGATGATGCAGTTGAAAATATGACGAAATACAGCTCGTACTTTAACAAAGCCATCATGACGACCGGTTGTCCTTTATGTGTACAATAATCACATGTGAACAGATTTTGTCTTGCTAGCGGTTTAAAAAGGAATGTCTTTAAGAAAATTCAATGATAATTCTATGAAAGACAGACACTTGAGACCAAATTTGTATGTATATAAAATGTATTGCAATAATATTTGCCTATGTTTTTGTGTTGATACATTTGTATTGTTTAGATTTTTCAAAATTACTAGTGGTTGGTTAAAGCCTGTATATAGTTCATTTCTTTCTTACACTTTTATATTTAATATTTTTTATCGGTTATATTGTACTGGTGTTGGGAATAATCTAAAACAAGAATACTTTGTTTTCATACATTTTTCAGTTCTCAAAACAATTTTATTTTATAAAATGTTATATCAACTACTAGTGTTGTAAAAATATTTATAATTGTTAATTTTCTGAGGTTATTCAATCTTTTGTATCATTGATGTATTACAGAGAGGAAATTTCGAAAATATAGATTTTAAAGTAATTCTATTTTCTGTTCAGATAGCTTCATCAATAAGATACTTTCAATTGAACAATTTCAATAGTCTCATATACTTGTAGAAGTGACTTTTTTTCGAATAAAAATGTAACAGAATGTATTTGAATGGACACTTGAAGCTTCTGCAATGCTTATCTGCTATAATCCTATATTTCTTACTTTATGAAAATCGATATCCTGTTGGATAGGGTAATGAACGCTTTTTGTCTTGCAAGCCTTTACAGATGTATTATAACGTAAGATTATATGAGAAATATGAATTAACTGTGACACAGGTTACTTGGAGAAAAATTTATTTTGAGATAAGATGTACAAAATGTATTGTCACAATCCCAAAATATTGCCATGATAGGTGTTGGTTTTGTGTCTGGTTGGATAAGCAAAAAGGTTAATTTCATCTTGTTTTGTCTGCAAGCATTGGGCATCTTTATTAAACTATGCAGTTCAAGGGAAAGCTTTACTTTATTGTAAAACACATGAAAGTTGGCGCTACTCTTTTCCTTGATTTTCTGAGAATTGAGAGCAACTGTACATAAGTTATTTGAAATTGGTCAAATTGTAACATCCGTAATTGATCATTTTCTTAAATCTCTATATATAAATTACTTCTCCTTATGACCATAAATCACTAAACTCCTGAAATCGTGTGTGATATACATTGCAAAGCAGACTATAACTGTTTGTAATATTTTATATCATTCTAAAAACCTTTCAGATATATAATCGCCATCTAAGATAATAGATGATGCAGTTGAAAATATGACAAAATACAGCTCGTACTTAAGCAAACTCATCATGACGACTGGTGGTCCTTTATGTGTACAATAATCACACGTGAACAGATTTTGTCTTGCTAGCGTTTTATAAAGGAATGTCCTTAAGAAAATTCAATGACAATCCTATGAAAGACAGACACTTAAGACCAAATTTGTATGTATGTAAAATGTATTACAATAATATTTGCCTATGTTTTTGAATATTTTTGTGTTGATACATTTGTATTGTTTACATTTTTCAAAATTACTAGTAGTTGGTTAAAGCTTGTATATAGTTAATTACTGTCTTACCCTTTTAAATTTATTATTTTTATCGGTTATATTGTAATGTTGGTGGGAATAATCTAACACAAGAATACTTTGTTTTCATACATTTTTCAGTTCTCAAAACAATTTTATTTTATAAATTGTTATATCAACTACTAGTGTTGTATAAATATTTATAATTGTTCATTTTCTGAGGTTATTCAATCTTTTGTATCATTGATGTATTACAGAGAGGAACTTTCGAAAATATAGTTTTTAAAGTAATTCTATTTTCTGTTCAGACAGCTTCATCGATAAGAAACTTGCAATTGAACAATTTCAATAGTCTCATATACTTGTAGAAATGACTTTTTGTCGAATAAAAAAATGTAACAGAATTTATTTGAATGGACACTTGAAGCTTCTGCAACGCTTATCTGCTATAATCCTATATTTCTTACTTTATGAAAGTCGATATCCTGTTGGATAGGGTATTGAAAGCTTTTTGTTTTGCAAGCCTTTACTGATGTATTATAATGTAAGATTATATGAGAAATATGAATTTTCTGTGACAGAGGTTACGTTGAAAGAAATTGATTGTGAGATAATATGTACAAAATGTATTGTCACAATCCCAAAAGTGGCCATGATAGGTGTTGGTTTTGTGTCGGGTTGGATAAGTAAAAAGGTTAATTTCATCTTTTTTTGTCTGCAAGCATTGGGCATCTTTATTAAACTATGCAGTTCAAGGGATAGCTTTACTTAATTGTAAAACAGATGAAAGTTGACGCTACTCTTTTCCTTGATTTTCTGAGAATTGAGAGCAACTGTACATAAGTTATTACAAATTAGTCATATTGTAACATCCCTACGTGATCATCCTCCTAAATCTATGTATATATATATATTACTTCTACTTATATCCATAAATCACTAAACTCCTGAAATTGTGTGTGATATACATTGCAAAGGTGAATATAACTGTTTGTAACATTTTGTTGCATTCTAAAAACCTTTCAGATATAATATCACCATCTAAGATAATATATGATGCAGTTGAAAATATGACGAAATACAGCTCGTACCTTTAGTGAAGCCATCATGACGACTGATGGTCCTTTATGTGTGCAATAATCACACGTGAACAGATTTTGTCTTGAAAGCTTTTATAAAGGAATGTCCTTAAGAAAATTCAATGATAATTCTATGAAAGACAGACACTTGAGACCAAATTTGTACGTATGTAAAATGTATTGCAATAATAGTTGCCTGTGTTTGTGGACATTTTTGTGTTGATACATTTGTATTGTTTACATTTTTATAAATTACTAGTGGTTGGTTAAAGTTTGTATATAGTTCATTTCTCTCTTACACTTTTATATTTAACATTTTTTATCGGTCATATTGTACTGGTGGTGGGAACAACCTAACACAAGAATACTTTGTTTTTAAACATTTTTCAGTTCTCAAAACAATTTTATTTTAAATGTTTTTATATCAACTACTGTTGTTGTATAAATATTCTGAAATATTTTCTGAGGTTATTCAATCTTTTGTATCGTTGATGTATTACAGAGAGGAAATTTCGAAAATATAGTTTTTAAGGTAATTCTATTTTCTGTTCAGACAGCTTCATCGACAAGAAACTTGCAATTGAACAATTTCAATAGTCTCTTATACTTGTAGAAGTGACTTTTTGTCGAATAAAAAAATGTAACAAAATTTATTTGTTTTTCATTTTAGAAATATTTCATTTTTAGAAATAACATTTAAATAATAAAAGCGGAGGAAAATGTATGCAAATACTTTTTTTATAAAGAAATTTATCATGCCTGAAATGACGCACTCAATCCAGAAAGATCAGTGAAGTTCCTGAAGCCTGAAGATGCTATAAACTCAAGGGCGAGTTCAAAACACTCGTAAAAAGATGGAACAGCTCATTGATTACGGTCCTCCAAATTCTTTTACTCATGATTAAATAACTGAATATACTCATGTAAACTGCATCAGTGTCACCATTTTTGTCTGAATAATAGCCAGAGGGCTTTCAAAATGATTTCAACTTATTCTTCTTGGGTCTGTATAGGTCTAATCCTTACTTGCAATAAAATTTGCTAATTGTTTATTTTTTAATTCTTTCATTTCTATAATTGGAGCCTTAATTCAAGGGTACATTGTATAATTATTTTTTCTTAGCTGGACACGTGCAAAAAATGCTCCAATAACAAAGTATATAATTGCAGTTTAACATAATAAATTACCGGGTAATGTAGATTATTACTGGGTTGTCCCCTTCCACCAAGTAAAAGGGTACTCATTCACACGAAAGAATTACATGTAATTCCAATTATGCTGAAGTGGCAAACTCATCAAGCATTATTACAAACACAATATAGGATATGGTAGGATTGTCTCCCTTCAGCTAGATTCATGCGCATGTTTTGAAAATGCATATGATAAATATAGACTCCAACAATGCTGGTTTTAATTTTCATGACAGATTACTCTTCAAACATTGAAAAAAAACCAATGTGGAATAATGTTGAGTTATTTCCCTTGCATCGATGGACTGATTCATCGATAAATACTATTTTTTGCAGTTTCCGTTGAAACATTACTAATAACTTTATGTCATCAGTCATCTTATAAAATTATATTTGAGCTGTATGTTCTTTTTTTCGTTTGGAGTTTTCATTTTGGGATATTTTTAAATAAGAATATCGAACTTGCAACGTCAAACAATCACATTGTGTAGATTACATTTATCACATGCGATTTTCGAAACTCAAAAAGAAGATAGTGAAGATTGGTTGCTTAATCTTAGCTGTTGTTCTATACAATCTCAGTATTTCCAAACGCTTAGGCTGAAACAAAACTCTTTGAAATGTTTTTATGTAAGCTGTAATGGTGGTTGTTTTTTGGTTTTTCAAAAGTATAATCAAACTGAATAAAGAGGTAAACTTTTTTAAGAACAACCGAGAAAGGGACTAAATGACACTGATTCATGATTTTTGTTTTCTTTATTGTTTATTGTTATTCTTAATTGTTTAGTCATCTTTAATAAATACGAATAAAGGTAATTTAAGAATGACATGCATAACATTTTTGGTTTTGAAACTTAATTCATGTTACTAGCAAATGCTAATGGAAAGTAATTGAAATCAATGTTAAAGAAATACAGTTTTAAAAATCTCTCTTTGTTGACCCTGACCTTTTCCTTTTAGCACAATTCATAGAAGAGCTATTGACTGGTGACTATCCATGAGTTATGAAAACTAAAAATATGTTAATATGTGATCATGCATCTGTCACATAAGGAATTCCATGGTGTATCTACAAAACCAAATCAGTAGTGAAGTGGACTGGTAAATGTAAAATTGGTCTGTTATACTATCATATATACATAGAGAACAAAGTTAAGTATCCCCTTATTTTCAAAATTGCAAAATGCATCTGTGGAGAAAAATACGACAATATGACTAAGTGGATTCCCTTGAAACAGAAACTTAAGTTTTTGTGACTTAGTATCTTTAAAATCATCATACATGATGACATTTTGAGAACTTAAGATTAAAAAACGTAATGGTACTGATTTTTCACCCAAAATAACTATCGTTCGTTTGTCAAAAGTATGCGATCGATTCTGATGTTAGTTGTCATGAACAACAATTTTGTCAACAGGTACATTTTTGCACTTTAAAACATCATTTATCCTTCACAATGAGGACATAATTGGGTTTTGAAATTTGATAAGAATTTTCCAATTTTTTTAGAAAATGGCCAAAACCATAAGTTTTTGTAAAAAAGGTGATCTTCTTTACCTTTGATTCAGTAACCCTATACTTCTTTTTGCTTTATAGTTGTTGTTATGGTTAAACTGCTCCATTTAGTCCCTTTTTATGAATGGGTCATTTTCCAAAAAATGAGATTTTGGAGGTGCATACCGCTGTAACCAGTGACTTTTGCTTAAGAGATCCATAATAAAGTTTGATCAGTGGACTAGGAATAATGGAATAATACACATTAAAACAAAAATATTGACTTTCTGAACATATTCACCTTTTGATCTCAAAATTAACAATTTGTATAACTACAATTATTCAAAATATCCGGAATGATATCTGAATGAAATTACGTTCTTAAATTACAAAACTATGATTCTATCATATCATACAATTACTTTTCATGTGGTCTTCTTTATTCTCAGACAAAACTTACTTGTGAAAAACTTGGGGTTGCTTAACTTTTTTCCTCATGTATATTATTACTTCTCATAAACATTGCCATTGAAACCAAATGTTACAAAGGCAAGAAAAGGCAACGTCAGCTCGAGAGTCAAATAGTCTATTGGGAAGAAACTACTTGGATTCTTAGTTGTTTTGTGAAGAAGGAAAGTACATTACAGTAAGTTTAGCGCAAGAAAATATACAAAATACACATGACCATCTTTAAATAACATATTTATTGATATCCGGCATACCTCAAATTAGCTAACCATCATATCATGTGTTTATGCCAGGAAGATAATTAAAGGAATCAAAGCTGACATAATAAATCACAAGGCTGATATATAATACATGGAAATTATGAAGTGGAAATTGATTTCATCTATTAGTGTTGTTTATTGAAACATTATTTATACTTGTTGACATTTCGTCTCTCTTCTATCTATTTATACTGTACGAAACAATTTGTTCATTATCCATCCAAGGGACAAAAAGTAGTGCAGTGTGAAATAAATAATGACGTTGTCATCCACAACATGTATTGTACATATAACAGGTTGTTGAGGGTCTCTACGGGTGAACAGTGTACATGGCAAACCATTGCAGTACAACATGTTTGATCGTGACACGAAGCATGAATGGTAGTAAGCTGAAATTTGTTGAAGCATTGTAACATACCTTAGACAGATACTCCGTGATTACATTATGTATAGTATATGTGTTTATATAATAAAAACTGATGACAAGAAGAGGGACCAGATTGTATGTAAGAGGATTCAAAGATAAAGATTAATTAAAGAGCAAAATCTGTAGTTCCAAACGATGAACCGAACACTTCAGCCAAACTTCAAGACAAGAACTTACCAAAAATGATTAGTCAGGGTTGTTACATCAAGGGTGTCATCAAACCTTTCAAATATTTAAGATATGTTTAATGTGGACCTAGTATCATTCTTGTTTGACTATGTAGAAATATGGCACAGACATATCCTATAAAACACAACGACCTAAAAAATATAATATTTCTACTCGCGGAGAAATTCTCTTAATAAACGATCCTCTCTTAATAAACTTTGTACAATTTCCAAATAATAATTAACACAAACTTCATTCTGAATTAAGGTTTAATACAACAAACAACAATTTGTCAGATAAAATGGCGATTCAGCAATAGAAAAGATAAGATTACGGGTTTTACCTCTCTATCTAAGATATCTTTGTAAAGTAAACAAACGGTGACAGTTTATAAGAGTGTCTACTCTTTGAATCGTTTTACAAAGTGCTAATTGTAGTTGAGCGTCTACACGGTTGTCCATAAATTTCAGTGAACTTGACTTCATCTTTGCACTCGTTCTTAAAGGCAACATTATTCTATAAATCATGTAACGCTATGCGTAATTAAAGATTCTTCTGAAAAAGACACATATAAACTTTTTTCTCTTAAATTTTGACCTAACATATCAACCGTAAAAAACATTTTTGTTGACAATATCAGACCTTTAGAATTATTTTCAATGAATTTTTGGTAAAGATTATCTAAAATATTCGTCAGATTGAGGCCCAAAGTATAAAGAGGAGTAATGTGATTATCGATTATTCAAACAGTTGAAAAAGCAATTATTTTGCAAAGCTCGAAAATCTACCAATTTACCAAGAAAATCATAATTACCATATCAGAATATTAAATCAAACGTTCAAAATAAATTGTAAGATTTATCTCATATGGGGACTTGAAATTAATTATTAGATATAACTCTCAAAAAGACAAGAGATGATTGAAGTGATCTCACGAAACACAATATATGTGTTTCCAATTGCATGGCAAGATTTTTAATCATATGAAATATTTCTTAAACGAATGTTACATGATTGATTAAAGTAAACAAATTAATTTCTTTACCTAAAAGATCATACAATGTTTTGACAAAGGTGTGTTTGCTTGATAAATGATTGTTTCCTATTTTACTAATGATGATTTGATTGAGCATGGGATATTTTGAACTTCTGACGATATAACGTTTGTCATAAACGAAAGTTTATCATGGAATTTCGAAGAAATAAATCTTGCAAAACCTTTCTACTGCTTCGTCAACTCTTTAAAGCTGTGTTATTATGCAGATTGAAACAATGTTAGTTTCTATTTAGATAGATTATGAAATATTGATGATAAAATAAGTCCCCAGTTCGGATTAGTAGAATCAAGGATGAAGAATAAGAAATGCAACATATCCTTGATATAAGGAAAAAAATAAAGGATAGCCTTACCCCGTTTTCATTCATGATAAAGGATGATTTTTCACATCAGCAACGTTCATACAAATTAAACTAGTATAGACTAGTTTATGTTTACTTTTAAGTTTTTATTTTTCACGAGAGAAAGTAAGTCAAGACAGTTTGGTATTTTCCCTGTAAGTCACACAGAAGTTACACATTTTCTGGCATTTGATTATTTATTGAGAACAAATGAAAATTTACGTTGTTAATTAATGTGCCATTTCCCGTCACTCGTTACTTATTATCTATATCAAGTGAATGTGAAATGATTACTGTATCACACATATAATTCAGTTTTACAAACCTGATATCTTACTTGTAGTGTGTGTATAGAAGTGTATCAGCGACCAGTAACCCTTACATGTCAGCATTCCTTCTGTGATAATTGTCTAAGGAAATATCTACAGACTAAAGCAGAAGCTGTGAGAAACAAGTCCATCCCCTGTTCCACGTGTAGCCAAGAGATCCCAGTACATCACCCTGACAGACCTTTGGAAGAGTGGGCGGGCCAGCCACATCCAGCAGGCCCTTGAGTTTGAGGATGAGGTGCAGCTGTTTGAGATGTATATGTCCTCTGGATCGGGAGCTGATGTCACAGGGACACAGAGGGAAGACAGAACAAATGTAGCTGACATCAGCTTTAATCATGATCTTGCTCAACTGAAGGAACAGATAGAAATGATGGATGTGATGATCAACAAAGTGGATTTGAACATTCAGCATATTGATAGCATAGACCTGACAGCAGAACCTGTATTAGATGAAGTTATCAACGTTGCACTTGATGTTCACGACAGTTGCAGTGTTATAGATATTATGGTCATGATAATGGCAGGAATACAAATCACACTTTTTGCTTCAAGAACTACAAGGGTCTGTCTACTCTGGATCAGTCAACACTGGTGGCAAGTTCTTATAATTCATCCTCTGTGGATCTGATTGATATGAAGGGAACCATCTTGAAGACCTTCACAACACTTCCTACCATAGGACAGAGCTTCATTATTCCCAATAAAAAAACGCCTCTGATATATTATAACGTATCTTATGATAACGACTGTAAAACTCAATATAATTACTTATTTAGTAGTGACTAATTGTTTGAAACAAAATGTATAAATTGTTTTTGTTGATGTCGTAATGATAATAAATCATTTGTAAAGTGGCAATTGTAAATTAAAAACATATATCATAGAACAGGATCATGCTATATTAGAAGCAGATGTTCAGTCAAAACAAAAATTTAAACATTGTAAATGAAACAACAGCTTTTGTTTATTGACCCCTGTATACTATCTGCCCTTGTTTAAAATCAGACTCGGGTCATGTCTACTCACATTTAATTATTCAGTTTAGATATATCTATTTTACACTTAAAAAGACACAACAGCATTGTTTTAAATTTTCACTAAAATGTGATATATTTCAAAAGGCGACAGCAGGCAATCTTCAGGAAGACTTTCCGACTTTTAGTATTTGAATGGAACTGTAACAGCAACAAGTTACCCTTACATGGCAGCATTCCTTCTGTGAGAACTGTCTTGGAAAATATCTACAGGCTAAAGCAGAATCTGTGAAAAACAAGTCCATCCCATGTCCCACGCATTAGATTAGTGCCTCACCCTGACAGACCTGTTGAAGTCAAAGTCATATTTTCAAGTACTTCTGCCATTAACTTGATGATTAAAAGCTAAACTGTGTATTGACTATTGCTCTAGTATAATAATATAAAGACAACGAACATAAGTACATGTACAATATATTTCATCATTATACAAATTCAATTAAGAAAATAAATAGATGTGAATTATTTAAAATTTTTAAGAATGTAATAAATTATGTAATTATAAATAATGAAGCAATGTACAAATGTCGAATAAAATATTCTGGATTGGAATATATACAATTAACAAGTTTAAATAGTAACAGAAGCAGGTTTATAACATCATACATCGCAGGTGATCATGATCAAGTTTCATTTTTTCATGTTTCCTCACAACATTGAAGATTCCGTCAAGGTACCACACCTTTGCCGATGCCAACAACTTCAATTAGTGTGCGTGTGTGTGTATGTGTGTGATATAATATATCAAATACCTCAGATGTGATGTCTTTTGGCTCACTAGGCCGAAGTGTTTGGCGGTGATAGTTCGCAAACTTTGCCATGTTGCGAACTGATGGCAAACACGCCTGTCCTTCAATCCCCAGGTCTTTGATGCTGTCCTCCACCAGGTTGGCTGTTGACACAAACATGTCTTTGGAGCTTTCTTCTTCAACTGGATGGAAGATACAAGATTCAATTATAAAATGTGTTAAAATAAAGCTCGATAATATAAATTATTTCTCAGCACATATCTTAACCGTTAATGGAAGATGTAATAGCATTTCCTTTTTTTCATTTCATCACACTATCACCAATGATTATTATAAGGGAAATCATTAATAACTGACAACAAAGCCTGAGTTATATACATATATTATTTTCAATTTATTGTTCTATCTCACTTACCTTCGTTATACAGGCAGTTCTAATATCGGCACCCCATTTCCCTTCATGGTTGTGTGCCTTTCTTCCGGAGAAAAAGTTGTCACCATCTTGAGTTATGACAGCGTGGCAAGTGTTTGTAAATACTCCCCACAGAGCACCGCCAGTATGTCTTGTCAGTATGTCTTGTTGCCATGTCTCGTCTGAAAGATTTTCAAATATTAGCTCGCTATTTCCTAAGCGCTCTATTTCAAAAATCGTTTTAATCAAGCTATATAATTCAAATATAACATTAAGCTATAAGAATGGCAATTAAATATGGTTCGCGTCAAACTTGGCTATGATTTTTATGAAGTAGAATAACTTACGTTTATACAGAAAGTAAAGCCTCTGTTGTCGGTCAATCTTGGTTTCCTTTGAAGTGTCCCTTTGTCTTCGATTTTATAAATAACTGGCGGCATTTGATGGGCTTTTCTCTCTAGGGTTTCCTCGAACTAAATTATGGAAAAATAAAACATAAAAATTCAACATAAGAAATACAGACAGACATTTTATTCAGTAAAGGTCACTGGCCCATAATACAGTCATAAGCAGGCAAATATTGCATGAGCGTTATTGAAAATAACTAGAGTTTCTTATGCTCCTAACGTGACATAAAAATAGACATAAATTGTTAATCACATCTTTATCTGTTGATGACATAAGATTAACAAAAGTGTATTGTGAAATTGGATGTTTAAGATATCTATCAAGAAATATGTTCCTTATATCCGAATAGGCTTTAGGAATAGAGTATATACATTGAGGTTCTAAGTAAAGTGTCACCCATTTCTTAGATAATATATATAACTTAGTTGTAATTAAAGGGGAACACAATTAAATCAGGTAACTCACCTTTCATCCATTGGGTTAGGTATAAGGTATTCCAGCGGTAGGTGAGGAGGACGAGATGGCCATGGCAGGGAGGGGCTTTGTCCAGTCCGGTAGGGTGGCAAGGAGGGGCTAGGTCCAGGTGGTGGTGGTGACGGCAGACAGGGGCTAGGTCGAGATGGTGGTGGTATGAATGGAGCAAGTCTGGGTGGTGGTGGAGGTGGTGGGGAGCGGTTTGGTCTAAGTGGTGAGCCTTGGAGGGAAAGGCTAAGTCCAGGTGGTGATGGATGTGGCAGGAAGAGGCTAAGTCCAGGTGCTTGCGGCAGGAATGGGATAAGTTCCTGGTAGTGGTGTAGATATATTATTTTTTACCGATTGTCTCAAATTTTACAAAGACATTGTATTTTTCACTTTGACTTTGTGGTTATTTTGCAAGTTGTTTGTCACTATCGACTTTATCACAAACTACATGTTAAAGAACCGTCTCCCAAAGAAGTATTCCATTTTATTCAATTGGTAAGATTATTTGCCGAGTGCAAATGTGCAATATCACGTGATGAAAGATTTGTTCCCAAATAATAATTGGTTAATTGCAACGAACAATACACAATTACCTTGTACATGCGCAACAACTACACAAATATTGTCATATAGTGTAATACTTGTCATAAATGAAATACATTTTACACTCATTCAGGGCCGCTTACAGAGTGTCACGTGACCAGCCTAGCAGCGATCTTGATATTTAAATTAAATTCATAATTTTGAATAAGTCAAATCTATATGACGGTTTCCGCTATAACTAAAAAACAAGAAAATATCCTTATTTTGGCATTTAAAGAGATAAGGAAGCAAATTTTGTGACAATGTTTGAATTGAACTTAAGACAGAAGGTATTTTGAGAACTACCATAATGTGATAAGTTCACTAAGGATGCAAAGTGTAAGGAAAACAATTCCCCTTTACTCATCAGCAGCCATTCCTATTGTATTAACATTGTGTTTTATTGTTTCAGTTTTGGAAGTGTTCAGTTCTGAGATGATGATCATGTTGGGGTTTCTAAGACCAATCAACAAAGATTTTATTTTGGAACCATAGAGTGCAGACCGATAATACTAAAGAGAAAGATAAGGATACTCGTCAAAAGAGTTTGTGAAGATGTATCAGTATCGACATTTCACATAGAGGCCTCATGAGGGAACATTCCAATTTTCCTTGAGGACTCTTTAGTCAAGTTTGATTTTCAACTTTTATTAGTAAACCTTCAGGTGGAAAACACGGTTTACTTGTATCAAAGACATACAATTGTACGTTAAGCCTTTGTTTCACTGCATGGTAAAACAGGTTACAACAACTTAAGCTTGATAGATTTATTTCAACGAATATAACTTAGACGCTCTACCTCTGACCCAGATGTGCACACATGTTATTTACAGTAATTTTACAGCTTGGCAACAGAAATGTGAAACAAAATGTGAATCTGAAAGTATGTTATTTCCTGGTAACTATACAGTATAGAGTGAGTTCAGTTTTCTCGTAAATTTTTCATCCCTTTTATTTCCTGTAAGGACACAATTTCAACAGTTTGCCTAACAAGTGTGAAAGTATTCGCTTTCAAAGTTTACATAAAAGAAGTTGTCTTTTCATACATCTTGATTAAGATTCAAATTGATATTCCTTTTAACATGCACATTTCCTGGAGATGGGGATATTTGCAATTAATTCGCAATCCTTTTCAACAAAACTCAGAAGCTCACAACATATGTCGAATGTCAGGGGAACATTTACGTAATAACAAACATAACGTATTCTCAGGTTAACAGTCAGACAGATTGTGCTCTTGTTTGACAGCTTTTCCTCATAACGTGTACATCAAACATGATAATTTCATGCAGTGAGTCAGTAAAGGCTTCAAACATATTTAAAAATACAGATTAAGTGACTTAGTTACTGTTCGGTGTAATTTAGAAAATATTTGCGCCATGGGCAGAGTGAAACTTAATCACATCGCCGACATTGGAAATATTTACAAAAGGACAAGCACAGAGACCGTTAATACATCAACAAAAAACAAACATTTAATTATGACCAGAGAGTGAGATGTTTAACAAAATTGATCAAGAAAATAAATAATTTACAAATACAAGCAACGTTCATTAAAGTGAAAATTTATGTTAAAACAATGTGGAAATTTCTCTACCAACACTCTCAGAGAATGTGTTTTACA